>OU343221.1:349309881-349567887 GCA_910596185.1 Chrysanthemum makinoi | reverse complement strand
ATTTTCAATAATTTTATTTTATTTTAAGTTTCCAAAATATCATTTTTATATTTTTAGGCCTTTTATTTCTTAGAACTTCAGCGTTTTTGTGTCGTTTACGTAGTTTTTAATCGATGCGATTTACGTTTTATTAATAATCGATTGTTGTGCTTTACAATTATGTATCCAAATATCATTTCAATCAATCAGTAGTGTAGTTATCAATCCAAATCCTTACTGATCACTATCCTTAGTGATTATTCGACATCTGTCTGTGTTAAACACCATTCATCCTCCGTGGGACTTAACGACCCAGGAATCCACTATATTCCTCTGATCTTAATTGTATTGCTTTATGAGCTGTTTTAAGTTTATTACGATTGACCATTCACAAGTAGTTAGCTTGTGTGATAAAACTTATTTGTTAGGAGCTAATCATATGTATACCCTAAACCTATGCTACAATTATCGACCACCACTTTTCTTTTCTCAAACCAAGCGCATTTTCTAATAACTTTCTATCTCTCTTTGAAAACAAATAATCAAATTCTTGTTCTTCAAATCCAAACAAGAACTAGCGCAAATCGGTATAACACACTTTGTTTTCCTTGACCCACGAAAATAATGAAGAACACAACTCACGAAATCAAGTCTTTGATATTTGTTCTCCGACTACGAAAATCGAGAACCAAGCGGCAAAACCCCGTGATTTATTCTCTGAAGATTGTTGTGGGTTTATTTTGCTTCGAACCATGTGTGATCTTTTTATTATTTATTTTATTTTTATTTTTTTCAAGATGATATTGTGGAGTTGGATATATATATATATGTGGGTAAGAGCGATAAGACATGGCACAATCTGATTGAGTAAGATATGCACCATCATTTGTCTCGACTCTCGAAAAACAACCAAAAAAACGTCGACGCGTCGACTTGTCAGACGTCGGATGTGGTTCGATGTTTTGGCAAAAACAAACACACCCTTAAATTTTTAAGCTTTCGAAATTTTATAAGAAGTCCCAAACACTCTCGTTGAGTTTAAAACCTTCTAACATTTAAAACATGCTATAAGGTGTATTGTGACCCATTTAAACCTTCTAACATCCCTATAAATACCAAGGTTGAGTTTGGTTTAGTCACAACATTCAAATACTCTCAAAACGCTAAAAAACCGCTCACAAAAAGCCTTACAAAACAACCGATCTTCTCAAAACACTTCAACTTCCGCCGGTGTTGATTTTACCAATGAACCGTCGATTGTTGGGGTTATACCAACTCCCCGAAACAAAGGGATCATTACGAATTGGTGAAGTTCACGAATGATTCAACAAAGGCTCGTTGTAAATATTACAATGATTTTTGAAATCGATGGAACACGACCTTGAAGAAGAGCGAATGAATATTTTAGAGCACTCAAAAATGTTCCAGCTTGAACAAACTACTATGGGACAGGGATGGGAGTATATTTGTATATGACGATATGGCCTTCGTCAAGATTTTGCACACTTTGTGATTCAAAGCGGTTTGTTGTTCAACCACTTCGTCAACCATAATTCAAAAGCGCCTTCAACCTCGATATAATCATGTAAGTCGTCAAACCCTTAAACATGATTGAAAAACTCTCGATATAATAATTCAAAAGCGCCTTCAAAGCGAAAAAAAACCGAAGCGACCAAAAAGCTCACGTGAAGAACAATTGATGGTTTGACCAATTTTTTTAATCCGGTTTGGAAACATTACAAAACGGTTCTACGGGTTCGGGTTTTAAACCAAAAATGCTATAGAAACGGTTCGGTTTGAGCGAAACCGATTCTGCGACTTTGACTTTAAACCGCGGTTTAAAAACGGTCGAATTCGGTCAATGGCCACCTCTAGGCGGAGGAGTAATACCAAGAGTTAGGATCCCTTGCAAAGTGATAGAAATTAAAAAGTCTATAAAGCCTATCATCTAGTGCCACGTGTCCCTCACCTAATCATTTCCTTTTTCTTATTAAGGTTGGGATTTTGGTTCTTTTAACCCATTTTTTATTCCACACCCCACAAACTTCATAAATAAATTTCTGAATTTTAAAATTTTTTAATTTCATTTTGTTGCAATTTAAATTTGGTATGCATTCTTTTTTTTTTTTTAAATGGGTGTTGATTTTCTTGAAATTTTCGGCATTTTAAAATCTAATTTTGTCTAGTTTAAAGGCCTAATTATGCAAAACTTAAAACACGAAAATTGTAGCTTTTTGCATATTCTTTACTCATATGTTTGAATCACTCAATTCCAATATAATATGAGTGAGATATTGCACGTTAACAATAACATCTTAGTCATATATAGTGCACACAAAGTGTTTGATAAAATGCCTAAAATAGTTTTTTCTTATAAAAGTACATTCAAATGCACTAATTGATATACCAAAATACATCTTTTGTTATTTTTGGTTTTTTTAACTGATGAACAACTAACTGATAAACTGATAAACATTGTGACTAGGGGTGTTATTCGGGTTGACCTAGTCGGGTTAGTTCAACTTCGGGTCGGGTCAAATCGAGTCAAGCTTTAAAAACATACCGAACTTCGACCTTGTTTAGTTCGGGTCGGGTCAATTCGGTTCGGGTCAACTTCAATTCGGTCAGTTGGGTCGGGTCAATTTGGGTTCGGGGTCAACCCGAGTATTTTACATTGTAAAAGTGTTGTTGAGCCGGGTTAGTCGGGTTCGGGTCGGGTCAAGGCTAAAAAAACATACCCGAACCTGACCTTATTTAGAACTCGGGTTGACCCGATTGACCCGAATATAATTTTGAACCCGATAGACCCGACCCGAATTTACTCGGGTCGGGTCAGCCCGAATGACACCCCTCAGGCTGGTTACAGTGGGGAGGTTAACCGAGTGGGTTGAGGACTGGTTACCACCGGTTGCCCCATTGTGGGGTGTTTGGTTGTGTTCGGTTGAGAGGGAAAATGAGACGAACTAGGTTGTGTGATCGACCGAGTATAATGCATCAAAAGTGGACAAAAAATCCACCCGTTTGGCTTAAAAAAAAAAAAAAAAAAAAAAAACTTTACCACTTTTACAACATTATAAATACCAACCTCAAACACATTTTTAAACACACAATTCAAACAACTTCTCATAAATACTTTCAAACACATTTTGATAATTATGTCTTCTGAGATATTTTTAATTCTTAGATGTACTACGGGAAAAGACATGGTAATTTGCGGGTTTATGGAATTCTGCTTGAGTATACTTGGGGAGAAGGCGCTTACAAAAGCGTCCACTTTGCCGAGGCTCCCTTAGAAACGCCCTAAAGGGATTATGAAGGTGCTCATAATATGTTTTGTTGCGCTTACTTCCTCGAAGAACCGTTGTATGACGAAAAAACGATTTACGTCGGTTCGGATCTGTGAACCTATTCACTTTCGAATTGTGCAAGAGGTAACCAATTATTCTCCTTATTTTCAACAAACTCGATTGTAGGGGTACTTGGTATTTCCCCATTGGTCAAGTGTCTTTGCGGCAATTCGTCAATTGGGATCGTGACGTTCCGATTCTCTTGGCCAGTATGCGCATTTGGATTGCAACAACAACCGCGTGATTGTCTCATTAACTTTTGTAGGTTTATTATAGAGTTATTTGGTCTTTGAATATTTGCGAAAACCCGTATTGACCTTGAAAAATATATGCTCATCACGAGCAAAAGTATGGGTTTCCTGGGATGATAGGAAGCATTGATTGTACAAGTTGGGAGTGGGAGAATTGCCCAAATAGTTTGGCGGTCAATATGCTAGGGGTGATCGGGCCACATCCATTCATTTTATTGGAAGCGGTTAAGCCTACCAAGATTTATGGATTTGGCATGCGTTATAAGCGTTTTACATCGTTCCCCATTTTCAATGATATCAAATCGGGAGAGCATGAAACTTGAATCGAGGCTACGATGTTACCAAAGGGATACTATCTTCCGGGGATATATCGAATGAATGCATTCTTATTAAGTCCATTTCAAATCCTCCTACGGGTGATGAAAAAAGAATAATGTACAAGAGGAAGCACAAAGCAGCAAGGAAAGATGTGGAGCGAGCTTTGATTGTGTTGAAGAAAAGTGGAAAATGCTTAAAGTTCGGCTCGGGGCGTTTAAAGAAGATCTCCAAGATATTGTGTATACATGTATCATATTACATAATATAATCGTCCGAAACAAGCGGCGGTATATGTCACATGGTTTCCACAGAGAGCCCACCGTGATCATGATCGGTAAGATCTCATCACGAGAATCCTTAGTAATTCTTGAGGAGATAATGGACCGATCAACTCATCTAAACTTAAAATCATTTGGTCGAACCGTTTGGAGAAACCGTGGAAATCAGAAATCAAGAGATTGAAGAAGGCGAAAAGTAATGAAAGCGTAGCTGGCGATAGATTTTTTTTATGTTCAGTTTTCAATAAGAATCTTGTAATGTTTACGTTTTATTAGTTTAAGTTTTTAATTATTGTTGTAATGTTTAAGTATTTTTATTAATGAAGTTTAATTTTGTTTTAAAAATATGTGAATTAAAAAAATCCCGGGTCACCTCGTGTGGCAAATAGGTCGTCGTCGGTCGTCGGGAAGAAAGGCGATGTGGCAATGTCGACCAGGTTACCACTTGTGACTAGCCTAATTGTGACCATAAGCGATGAACATTATTTTTTATTTATTATTTTTATTTTTTTGAAAACCGATGCACTGATGAACAAAAATTAAGAGAATTGATGAACAAAAATTAAGAGAATTGATGAACAACTCTTTTTATTGATGAACAATACTAGCGATGAACAACTAATTGATGGCCGATGAACATTGTGACTCTAGCGAAGAACATTGTGATTTCATTTAGACAAGCGATAAACATTATGATTTTTTATTGATGAACATTATGATTTTTGTTAGAAAACGATGGGCTACATAATCTAACTTATGAACATTGTGATATAAGCGATAAACAACAATAAAGAAGCTGATGAACATTGTGATAAGTGATGATCAACTCTTTTTAGTAATAAATATGTCTTGTTCATCGAGTTAATATTGCTCATCGTCTTGAACAAGATTAAGCTGATGAACAAAGTAGCGATAAACAAAGACTAGCTGATGAACAAAAGCGTTTTCCACATTAAAGAGTTTTGGCTTTTTGAAAACCTTGAGAATGTAGAGGGCTCTTTGACTAATTGCTTGAGGGCACTAGTCCTATTCTTGATATCATTTTTTCCTATGTATTTTGGGTATCTGTAGAGCTTGGAACAACGCCCCTCTACAAATGGCTCCTCCCACATCCATCACACAAGTCATTAAACTAGCCATTCCAGCGTGAAAACATTTCCATTTAACACACACACTAATTACACCATCAAAAACACAATTATCTGTCACAAAAAACAAAACCCTCTATGCTATTGATTGTTATAAGAAGAAAAAAAGATTTGCTTGTGGGTCATTTGTGTATGCACACCAGCTGTTTGATAAAATGTCCCATTGAATTAAATCTTGTATTTTAATGGGGTTTTGATTATGCTATGCTATTGATTGTTATAAGAAGAAAAAAAGGGTTTCACAAGTGGTTACTTAAGCTGTTTAGTTTGCCTTTGTTTCAGCGATTTTGTGCATTTTGAAACCTTAAACCAATCCAAACCTTAATGGCACTTACCAAACGTAAGCTCGAAAAAACCAACATGGGGGAGGAAGTTTTAGAATTAGGTATACCTTATATACACAATGTTGAGGACCGATACTCTGTTTCCTTAGTTTCCCGTAAGTTTTATGAGATTGATGGCATTACGTGGCGTGTCCTTTGTCCACACGCTTTACTCCAACCCTTCTCGTTTAAGTAAAAGATTCCCTTTTATCGAGTCGTTAACACTTAAAGGTCCTCAATCGATATTAGGCGTACATATCAATATCATAATGATATCGAATCACCCATGGATCCAACAATTAGCTCTCGAGTTTAGGTGTTTGAAAGAACTTCATTGCCACGGTCTAGCTGTTCATGATGAAGATCTCGAGACATTTCTTGAGAACGTGGTAAGGATTTAAGGAGTTTGAAGATTAAGAAGTGTCAGTTTTCGACAGAAAGGATTAATGCATGTCTCAAAGTATTGTACACAAGCGAAAACTTTTGTTGAATATTGTATTTGAGTGAAAGATAACATTTGGTTTCATCAATTGGCATTGAATAGCACGGTTTTAGAAAGGTTACATGTTACGAATATTGATATTTATGATGCAGAAGATCTTACACTTCTTGCGAAAAAATGTTGCAACTCTTTAATATCGTTGAATATTGGAGCGTGCCATCTAAGTAAACTAGGAGATGCCTTTAGATATCTTGATAGGTTGGAACATTTTGGTGGATATATTCGTGATGAGGAGAGTGAGCTTGCTGGTTTCCGGTTTCCCACTAGTGTGCGTTCATTAAGTATAGTGGATTTGTGGTAACTTCGATATTCAACCCTCCCTTTTCTCGATCGGATAAGGAAATTGAAACTTGTTCGTTTCTCATTGGATTATGCGTGTCAGTGTTTATTGTTTAAGAGGTGTCCCAATTTGGAAGTTTTCTATATCGGGGATGTATGTGGAGCAGGGATTGCAAGTTATGGTCAGTTTTGCAGAAATTGCGCAAACTTTGGCATTTTGGGTTAGCATGGCGGGAGGGTGATTGCTCACGGCAAAAGGATGTACTAATTTGGAGTATTTAAATGTTAGCGTTGAAGATATTTCAAATAAAGCTCTCGAGTGTATAGGAACTCAGTGGTATGGTTGGGTAAAGAAGGGATATCAGTTCCGCTAGACAATGGTGTTAGAGCTATGCTAATGGGTTGCAACAAACTCAAAAGGCTAGATATCAGTCTACGGCATGAAGGATTGGCGGATGTGGGTTTGGAATATGTCGGGAAGTATGGTGCTTGATTCTAACAGATGCCAAACCGTCAAGTTATCTCACACAAGCTAGCCACTTGTGAATGACTAGCAAGTAAGAAACTTAAAGCAGTTAGGACGATTTGATGCGATAATGAAGGCTTAGGGGTAATGTGTATGGATAAAACCTCAATATCGATATCAAAATAATCACGAAGATAGATTCAAATTCCTTTAGGAAAAGAATAATAAATCAAATCCCGTGTGTGATCGTTGAAACGGATTAGTCAACCAGAATCGTTTCCCAACGAGGCGTGAATTGCCAACGTCGTTTTTGGTTTGGAATTTAATGCTCGATGTTTTGATTTTTGATTTTGATTTATTAAACTCACGGGAATAAGGAAGGTAATTAAGGAATCTATTTTACGGAAATCCTAAATGAAATTACTAAGCGTAATTAATAAAGCGTAAATAAAATGCAAATACGTCTAAATTATATCCAAAAAATGCCTAAAATTACTTTTACTCTAGAAATGTAATTTGAAAACTATTTTAGGATTAAAAATATTTTTTTGGATTTTTCTGGATTTTATTAAAATTAAAAACTAATTTTAACTATTAAAACTAATTTAAAATACCAAAAATTATGAAAATCAAAGGGAAAAATATGAAACAATTTTTATAAAATCTAAAATACCATAAGAGAATTTTCAAAACTATTTTTTATTTTTTCTGATTATTTTTCTATTTTCTATGAATTTAAATCTATTTAAATCTAATTTAAATTGTGAAAAATACCAAATAAAAGAGGAAAAATAGGGAAAAATATTTTTATGCTTTTTATATTTTTCTTAAATTGAGAAAATTGAAAAATTATTTTGGAACTTTTCTGATTAATTGCAATAAAAGCTATTTAAAAGTGACTAAAAACTATTTTAAATAGAGAAAAGCAAAAATGACCAAAAATTATGAAAAACTCAGGAAAATTCTAAAATATTAATCTAAATCTATGAAAATAAGAAATCTATAGCTTATGTGTGAGAATTATGAGCTGCAATGTAAACTGCTATGAAATAAGCTACTTAAAATAAGCTAAACAATGAATTAAGCTATCAAACGATAACGAAGCTAAGTTATGCTAGAATAAGCTAATATCAACTAACTACACCTAATCCTAACAAGCTACAAGCCTTTGCTTAATGATTTAAGCTAACTGCCTACTTAAGCAAAACAGTGATTAGGACCTAGGTTTGAGCTTATTCACAAGCTTATCGAGAAAAGCAGTGAAAACGATTATGTGGTCTTCAAGACCACCTAGCACTTATCACTAAACCAAAAATCGACCACGACTATTTGAAATGAACATGTGCAAGGTGCACTATTTGAAGAAAACTGCTGTTGACACCATTTTGACTTTTGAACACAGTTTGGTACTTTGACTTTTATCAGATTTAAGATCAAATATTGAACTGAAAATGATATAATATGATGAAATGAAAGCAATGCAAGCTCACTTATCAAATTATACCCCTCTATGCTAGACTATACCAACTGATTCCAACAGATGTGCACATGAGATCAGATAACTTGTGATTTTGACTTAGAATGAAAATAGGTGTAAAATGAAGACAGTTATGAATGCAACAAACCTTAGTAAGCCTAAAGCAACAAAACCATTCCAATGTACTATCCTCTAGCTCAGAGAACAAATCTGATCCAAACACTCTTTAAGCAACAGATTAGCAATCTTCTACCCACAAACCTCAAATCTGATCCAAGCTAACTATCAAATCAGATCTAAATAACACTATAATACCTAAATGAAGCAAGATCTAACACTATAACTATCAAACAGATATAATTCTACTTATGCAGATTTGACAGAAATGAAACAGTTTAGCAAAGATAACACTTACATAAGTCCAGCCACTGTGGCTTGCTCATGATATCAATAGAACAGTAACCTCACCCCAATATTAACTCATTTCAACCCAGATCCAGTACTAGTTCAGCAATCCAAAACCATAAAATCCATGAAACTGTTTTGTTGACTTTAGTTGACCAATTAAGAAATTTGAGTTTTAAACAAGAATAAGCTCACAATAAGCTATCACAAGCTTACATGAACCTTTTGAAACAGTAGCTAAGTGTGACTCAATCCATAGAACAGATTTGATAAGTTTTTTATTTTTCACTTATTTTATCAGATTTTTTTGTATTTTTGATTAAGATGAGAATAAAACTGAGATTACTTGAAATAATGTGATTTTTAAACAAACAATACTAATAAGTAAATAAGAGAATCATTAAAGAGCTTAAACAAAGATTTGAGAATTAAAGCTAAATTTCATTAAACTTGAAAATTTGAGTACAAAAGAAAATTACAAGAACTACAAACTATTTAAAAACATTAAATTGAAAAACTACGACTATGCTCTTGAATACAATGAAAGATAGAGATGATTAATGTGAACGAAATGAGGCCCTTTTATAGTGATCTTGAGGTCATGGAAGGATCTAGAAATCCATTTTGTGCTTTCTCTGAGCTCGTTTCCACCATCAGATCAACTCTACATGTCATCCAATCATTTATCACCCTTAGATCAATGTAGCCACGCATCAAGGACCAATCAGAAGGCAGGAATGGGAGAGAATGACACGGATAGGCGACTGTCATTCCCTATGTGTCAGTGATGTCAGATGAAAGTACAAAAGTACCATTAATTACGGTAATTTTGACCATATGACCATGTGGGTAAATCTAGGGTTCATGTATCCTGGGTAATTTGGGGGTAAAGACGCGGGGGTGGATTTTTTTATATTAATTTGATTGGTTTGACTGGGTTGGGTAGTTTGACTCGGGTTAAGTATACGGGTTTGATATATTAACCGGGTAAGGATAATTGGGTGGAGTTGTTTAGTTTTGGAATTGGGCCGGGTTTAGCTTTAATATTTGGGCCGAGGATGTTGGATTGGACTTAGGATTTTATTTGTAATCAATTATCATATCAAGGACCAAATGTGCATAAGCTGAAACTTCAGGGACCAAAACTGTATATTCTGAAAATGTCTTTCAAGGATCATTCTTGTTAATCTCAAATAATCCAAGGGTGAAATTTGCAACTTCTGAAACTTGAGGGGTCATTTCTGCCAAATACTCAAAGATGAGGGACTGATCTTGTCATTTCTTCAAACTTGATTAAAACTTCCAAAATCATCTTGAGAATAAAATCTTCCAAAATTGCACAATCCCGACCTTCCCGGCTCCTCAAACTCTCTTGATCTCTCGTGCTCGGATTTACGTCTGATTTGGTTCCTTTTGTGTGTTTTAACATATCCGTACCTGCACAAGCACAAACTCAAGAAAACCACAAATATTAGCAATAAACGGCTCTTTAGTGGTTATTTTGGGTCAGTTTTGATAATGAAAAGGTATGTGTTTTAGCACATACCAAAATACCACAGACGAGACCATTGTCGTGTCCTCACGCAATGCAATCAACTCACGCTTCTAAAACCAAGGATTTCAATCTCTTTCTACTAAACCTATGAAGAAGTAGTAAAGATTCCTCAAAAGAGATTAAGAAAGCCTTAATTCTAAAAATGCCCCGTTTACCTTTTAATTCACATATATAGATATTACAATTAAGCACATTCCAGTTATGAATGACAGTTTGTTGAACTTTCATGTCGATCAATAACTCTAACATTTTTTCAAACGACACGTTTAGGATCACGGAGTAAGAAACACAACACAGCGTGAAGTGACCATACGGATAGAATACATCGTCCCTGATTTTTCACAAGTCCCAAACTAAGCGTAAAATCGAAATCATTGTTACATATGATTCTAGATGCTAACACTACCCATGGAAGTTACTTGTGTAATTACTTCTTGTTCCCATTTTCCTATTTTCCTCTCGAATTTTTTATTTTTGAGAGAAATGAATTTCTTCAAATTTCTCGTTTCGATAAGAATTAATCCGATAAAGATATGAAGCTAAGTCGATAATTAGTTATCCATCTTCTCTCAAGAACCATTGTCGTAAAAATGAGGTCCACATCAAGGAATTTTTATTCACTTATACTTTTGACTTTTTTCAACAATTTTCAACATCATTTTTTTTTTTTTTTTTCATTCACTTATACTTTTACTTATATGAGCTATGAACTACGGAGCTTCACGGGGTAATTCCAAGACTATAGGCTTCATGAAATGAGGATCCCGGCTGGCTAGGCTAAGACCTCACTCAATCCCGGCTAAAGATCCAAGGGTCCGATCTCGACACCGCAGCTCACAACTTTACTTATTACTTTTTCACTTATCACTTATTGCTTATTTATTACGGATCCTTGATGTGTACCCAATTTTTAAAACAAATATTCTTTTAAGAAGATAAAGAACTAACTATCGCCAAAAACTCAACATCTCTAATTATTATTAGACAGATATGGGGTGAAATAATTTTGTGGGAACAAAAAGCCATAAGTACATTCGATGGGCTCTAAAGAGAACCAACTACTCCACGCTTAGCATCTAAACTCATAAGTAACTCTATCATTTCTCGATCTCCGCAAATTTAAAATCCCAAATAATGAGATCCGCAGATGCTTAGCCGATAATTTTTAGATTATCTATGGTTAAGGGAACAAGCTAGGGCTCAACACGCTCGGTCAAGTCAGAATTCCATTCCTACTCTCACCAGCAGAAAGTCAACAAGGTGTCAAAACTTATATTAACTTAGCAAATGCTTCGTCAAATGAAATAAAGTTATGCATATTTAAAGTCACTCAGGGAATCTTGCAAAATCTTGGCCTTGTGAGCTAGAATTCGCATTTTATAGCTTCTTGTCTAAGAGACTAGCCAACTTTTCAATCAAAAAGACTTAACAAAAGCTTACAAAATTTTTAAATTTTTCGCGTTTTGCACAATTTTTATTTTCTAAGGAAAAACGGGGGTTACGAGTACACGACAAAAAAAATAAGCAAGTGCGGTCAAATCAAATCGAAGATTACCCTACCCAGACTAGAACGAAACATTGTCCTCAATGTTTAAAGCAAGGGTATCACGAAAATCTAAAAGCCGTTTATTAAGTATGCTAGAAGATAAACGTTAGTCGATAAGATTTTGGATATCGGATTTCCATCAGCATCGATCATGAAACTCGAGTGGAGAAATGACAAACTTCGAGCACGAGAGTCTTCATATCGGGAACATCCTAAACACAACATCACAAACAACCAAACACGAGAAATCGAAGAGGTAGACCCCTTCGCGTCACTTATTAGAAAATAGAAAGAATAGAGAAGGATAAGCATGGGGTGCCTCCCACGAAGCGCTACTGTTTTTGATCACCGAGTCGCTAGCGACTCGTCCCAATTCATTTGTCCTTGGGGAAGAAAGTAGTAGAAATACCAGGGTCAAAAGCGGTGTCCTCATTCCCGAAGGAATGAGACTGGGTGGGTTGGGAGGGAAAGAAAATGTCGGGCTTAAGCACAAATGGGATAACATCTCCCAAACTCACAAAGGTTTTCAAGAAAGATTGATCCATCATCCGCGTGGTTTAGGCGGCGACGACGGGATGACGGATCACAATAAGAATACTCCATAGAAAAAGGGAGTCCATGGTACAAAAAGGTGTATTTCGAAGGTTCAACAATGAAGGCATCCAAGATAGGATCCTTTTTCCGAATAACTTTGGTGATAAGAACGTACTCTTCGATGAGTATCCCAGGGTTAAAAATCTTGTCCTCGGAGAGGAACGAAATCAAAGTATCATCCACGTGAAAATCCTCACGAGAAAAGGAATCACTCTCGGATAAAAAATAGTGTGGAATCTCTGAATCAACAAGCTCATCAGTCGAAATCTTAACTTCCTTATCTTTCTTCGGGAAAAACGGATCATCGTATTTGTTTTCTTCATTCTTAGAAAGAATCGAGTCGGTGGGAGCAAGTTCATCGGTGAACTTCTCGAAGTAAATCGACGGATCTTGATATAACAAATATTCAATTTCGCGTAAGTCGGCTCTAAAATCAAAGATGTCATCCTCACTTCCCGGTGGAAGAGGATCCATGCGAGCGAGTTCATCGGCGAACTCCTCGAGAAGTAAATCAATGGAAGAATCCTTGAGCTCGGGCTCGAAGGATTAAAAGGCGGCTTGATAACTTTTTCTTCGATGGAATATAAGAATCCCGTAAAGCATTTTTTCAATCAAACGAATATCTCCCCGCCGATGTCGATGTTGGCGTTATCAATTTCGGTGGCCGAATCATTTTTCAAATAAGCCTCAATTTCTTTCATGATAGAATCATCCTCCTCATTTTGAGTGAGGGAAGGAGAAGAATCAGAAATGATTTGTTTAGAAGAAAGTTCCATATTTTCAGAAGAAGGAGTGGGATTGCCACTCAAAGAAAACTCGACGTTTTTAGGAACAAGATCAATCCGATACACAGAAAGCGGAGGTGGGACAAGTGGTGTGCTCTTAGAGCTAGCATTTTCCACCACAACCGTTGTAGTCTCCTTTTCTAGTTTCTTCTTTTGCTCAGCACATATCGTAGACAAACTCTTAACCGTGAAACGTGAAAGACTCGGATCAATTCTCGATGTCTTAGGCCCAACTTTTTGAACTACCGGAGGTTGGACGTTTTTGGTACTTCCGTTATTAGTAGGAATTCCTGGATCCTTTGTCACCTCGGTGTTACTAATTTTGGCCACATCAAATTGTTTGGTAAAAGATTTAGAAGTATGGTTAACGTTAAACGTGACGGCTTCTTTTCCAACTCTTAAAGTGATTTCTCCTTCATACACATCAATCAACGCATGTCCCGTCCTTAAGAAACATCTTCCGAGAATAAGAGGCACACGAGGGTCGGCATCGAAATCAACGACAACAAAATCTGAGGGAAAATCGAACTTCCCCACTTTAACAAAAACATCCTCGGCTATACCGATTGGTGTTGTCGTAGTTCGGTCGGCTAGCTCGAGGGTCATACATGTCGGGGTAAGTGGGGGCAATGAAAGCTTATCGTAAATTGATTTCGGCATCAAATTGATACTCGCGCCAAGATCGGAAGGCGAACCTTGAATAATTCCTTGAAAATGCGACGGAATGAGGAACTTGCCTGGGTCACCTAACTTTTCGGGAAGTTTCTTGAGAATAACCGCCGAACAATTCTCATTCAAAGATGTTTTTGCCAAATCTACAATTTTCTCTTTGTTACTTAACATTCCTTTTAGTGTCGAAACAAACTTAGGCATGAGAAGAAGAGCATCCGCGAAGCTAATTTCGAAGTGAAGATCTTGAAATATTTGAAAGAATTTTTCCATTTGAAGATTTGCTTGTTCACGTTGCTTTTGATCATTCATCCTTGATGGGTACGGAAGTGTTGTTTTTGAGTTAGTCTTTTCAGCACTAACCGGAGCATCCTTGGGCTTAGACGTCGGGACAACCGTGGGTTGGACATTCTCAGTACTCCCCTTATTAGTAGGAAGCACTGGGTCCTTTGTCACCCCGGTCTCACGGTCTACCACACAAGACGGAGAAGAAGAAATAGTGGTAGGAGCCGTGGGTCCATCGTAAGCAACACCACTTCGGGTAGTGATAGCTTTCATGTCACCTCTCGGGTTAGGAATAGTATTACTCGGAAGAGAACCGGAACCCGAGGGTTGAGAATAAGAAGTAGAAGGTTGATTAGCTTGAAAGAAACTAGCCATCATATCCCTCATTTCTCTCATCTGCTTGTTACTCGTAGCTTCAATTTCCTTTTGAAATCCGTCCTCATCTGGTGATTTGAGTTTGCAAATTTTTAATGGTATTGTCGGAACTCTTCATGTAAGACAGAAACTCGTTGTTTGGAACAGCTTGATGAGGTGATTGATATTGTTGTTGAGGAGGTTGTTGATAAACTTGAGGTGGAGGAGCTTGGTAGTTTTGATTACCATGATTGAGATTGGCTCCTCGGTTTTGATTGTAAGATTGGTTTTGATAACGGTTTTGGTTTTGTTGAGGAACGGGTGCAAAACCGGGTGGTCCCATTGGTTGGCCGCGGTATCCTTGGTTTTGATTTTGAACCTGTCGTTCGTAGTGATCTTAGAAACAACCGGTCGGTTTCTAGACGAAGAAACTTTTGACTTATTTTCGATAATCATTCTAATATCGGTGGGCATACGACTCAAGATATTACCACCGGCGGCCGCGTTAAGCGAATCTTGATCGGACGGAGTAAGAGCATTATAGAACGTATCAATCTGATGAAGATCGGTAAAACCGTGATTTGGGCATTTTCGTAAAAGTTCCTTGAATCTATCCCATGCTTCTCCAAAACTCTCGTCAAATTTTTGTTGAAAATTTATGATTTGATTTCGTAACATTGTTATTTTTGACGGAGGAAAGAATTGGTTCACAAATTTCTTAGAAAGATCTTCCCATGTTGTATCGTCGAGGGGTTCTTTTTCTAGCCAAGTCCGGGCTGCCCCCTCAAGGGAAAGCGAAACAATCTCAACTTAATCGACTCATGAGAGACGCCCCGAAAGTTAATCGTAGAAGCAACTCGATTAAACCAACGGAGGTGTGCGTGGTGCTCCTCACTATCTAAACCGCAAAAAGGTTTATTAGACACCAATTGTATTAAATTTGTTTTTAGTTCAAAATTTTCGGTGTTAATTGGTGGAAGTACGATAGCATCACCGTAGCCGTCTACGGGAGCTTGAAGTAACTCGTTCATCGTTCGAGTGTCTGCCATGACGGGTTCGTCAACGATAGTACGTAACTCGGGTACGTCTATTCTTTGATTACGTCTACGTCGTGATTGAGAGCGAGTGCGCATGCACTTTAAAAACCAAGGCAATTAAAAGAGACCGATATTCGAAAACACAGTGAACTTAACCAATAATACCAAGTGAATAAATCACCTCTATAAGACAAACGCACAAGCGAGCGGAGAAGCTTTGTAGGTCAGCGCGAAGCTTATTAAAAACCCGCTTCTTTTCAGCCGCAATTTAATGTCAGGCCGTCCTTATACCCACCACACAGTTTGTTTATCCGATAGAAATAAATCAATTCACAAGCGACACAAAGGCAAGTTTTTGATCTTTAGTTCGGGAACTTATAATGATAACACCTCCGTTGAGAATGTTATATAATTGGTGTCTTCTATTTATTAGCAAAAACACAAGAGAAAATCTTTTTGTATTTTTAATCTGATATATATATATATACAAAAGAAAAAGGAAAATATTTTTTTACTTTTTTATTTTATAGAAAAATAGTAACTTCACGAATGAAGGATCTCGAGTCACTAATCGTCAAACCTCAAACGATATTGTTGTGACACAACCTCCCCGACAGCGGCGCCAAAATTTGATTCTAACAGATGCCAAACCGTCAAGTTATCTCACACAAGCTAGCCACTTGTGAATGACTAACCGTAAGAAACTTAAAACAGTTCGGACACTGATTTGCTGATAATGAAGGCTTAAGGGTAATGTGTGTGGATAAAACCTCAATATCGATATCAAAAATAATCACGAAGATAGATTCAAATTCCTTTAGGAAAAAGAATAATAAATCAAATCCCGTGTGTGATCGTTGAAACGGATTAGTCAACCCGAATCGTTTCCCAACGAGGCGTGAATTGCCAACGTCGTTTTTGGTTTGGAATTTAATGCTCGATGTTTTGATTTGTTGATTTTGATTTATTAAACTACGGGAATAAGGAAGGTAATTAAGGGAATCTATTTTACGGGAAATCCTAAGTGCGAAATTACTAAAACGTAATTAATAAAACGTAAATAAAATGCAAATACGTCTAAATTATATCCTAAAAATGCCTAAAATTACTTTTACTCTAGAAATGTAATTTGAAAACTATTTTAGGATTAAAACTATTTTTTTGGATTTTTCTGGATTTTATTAAAATTAAAAACTAATTTTTAACTATTAAAACTAATTTAAAATACTAAAAATTATGAAAATCAAAGGGAAAAATATGAAACTATTTTTATAAAATCTAAAATACCATAAGAGAATTTTCAAAACTATTTTTTTATTTTTCTGATTATTTTTCTATTTTTTATGAATTTAAATCTATTTAAATCTAATTTAAATTGTGAAAAATACCAAATAAAAGAGGAAAAATAGGGAAAAATAATTTTTATGCTTTTATATTTTTTCTTAAACTGGGAAAATTGAAAAATTATTTTTTGGAACTTTGTCTGAATTAATTGCAATAAAAGCTATTTAAAAGTGACTAAAAACTATTTTAAATAGAGAAAAATAGCAAGCAGTGACCAAAAATTATGAAAAACTTAGGAAAATTCTAAAATATTAATCTAAATCTATGAAAAATAAGAAATCTATATCTTATGTGTGAGAATTATGAGCTGCAATGTAAACTGCTATGAAATAAGCTACTTAAAATAAGCTAAACAATGAATTAAGCTATCAAATAGTAAGCGAAGCTAAGTTATGCTAGAATAAGCTAATATCAACTAACTACACCTAATCCTAACAAGCTACAAGCACTGCTTAATGATTTAAGCTAACTGCCTACTTAAGAAAAACAGTGATTAGGACCTAGGTTTGAGCTTATTCACAAGCTTATCAGAAAAGCTTGAGTGAAAAACAGTTATGTGGTCTTCAAGACCACCTAGCAGACTATCACTAAACCAAAAATCAGACCCTGACTATTTGAAATGAACACTGTGCAAGGTCTGCACTATTTGAAGAAAACTGATGTTGACACCATTTTGACTTTTGAACACAGTTTGGTACTTTGACTTTTATCAGATTTAAGATCAAATATTGAACTGACAATGATATAATATGATGAAATGAAAGCAATGCAAGCTCACTTATCAGATTATACACCTCTATGCTAGATTATACCAATTGATTCCAACAGATGTGCACATGAGATCAGATAACTTGTTATTTTGACTTAGAATGAAAATAGGTGTAAAATGAAGACAGTTATGAATGCAACAAACCTTAGTAAGCCTAAAGCAACAAAACCATTCCAATGTACTATCCTCTAGCTCGAGAGAACAAATCGATCCAAACACTCTTTAAGCAACAGTTAGCAATCTTCTACCCACAAACCTCAAATCTGATCCAAGCTAACTATCAAATCAGATCTAAATAACACTATAATACCTAAATGAAGCAAGATCTAACACTATAACTATCAAACAGATATAATTCTACTTATGCGATTTGACGTAAACAGTTTAGCAAAGATAACACTTACATAAGTCCAGCCACTGTGGCTTGCTCATGATATCAATAGAACAGTAACCTCACCCCAATATTAACTCATTTCAACCCAGATCCAGTACTAGTTCAGCAATCCAAAACCATAAAATCCATGAAACTGTTTTGTTGACTTTAGTTGACCAATTAAGAAATTTGAGTTTTAAACAAGAATAAGCTCACAAGCTTACATGAACCTTTTGAAACAGTAGCTAAGTGTGACTCAATCCATAGAACAGATTTGATAAGTTTTTTATTTTTCACTTATTTTATCGATTTTTTGTATTTTTGATTAAGATGAGAATAAAACTGAGATTACTTGAAATAATGTGATTTTTAAACAAACAATACTAATAAGTAAATAAGAGAATCATTAAAGAGCTTAAACAAAGATTTGAGAATTAAAGCTAAATTTCATTAAACTTGAAAATTTGAGTACAAAAGAAAATTACAAGAACTACAAACTATTTGAAAACATTAAATTGAAAAACTACAGCTATGCTACTGAATACAATGAAAGATAGAGAGATGATTAATGTGAACGAAATGAGGCCCTTTTTATAGCTGATCTTGAGGTCATGGAAGGATCTAGAAATCCATTTTGTGCTTTCTCTGAGCTCGTTTCCACCATCAGATCAACTCTACATGTCATCCAATCATTTATCACCCTTAGATCAATGTAGCCACGCATCAAGGACCAATCAGAAGGCAGGAATGGGAGAGAATGACACGGATAGCTGACCTGTCATTCCCTATGTGTCAGTGATGTCAGATGAAAGTACAAAAGTACCCTTAATTACGGTAATTTTGACCATATGACCATGTGGGTAAATCTAGGGTTCATGTATCCTGGGTAATTTGGGGGTAAAGACGCGGGGGTGGATTTTTTTATATTAATTTGATTGGTTTGACCGGGTTGGGTAGTTTGACTCGGGTTAAGTATACGGGTTTGATATATAAACCGGGTAAGGATAATTGGGTGGAGTTGTTTAGTTTTGGAATTGGGCCGGGTTTAGCTTTAATATTTGGGCCGAGGATGTTGGATTGGACTTAGGATTTTATTTGTAATCAATTATCATATCAAGGACCAAATGTGCATAAGCTGAAACTTCAGGGACCAAAACTGTATATTCTGAAAATGTCTTTCAAGGATCATTCTTGTTAATCTCAAATAATCCAAGGGTGAAATTTGCAACTTCTGAAACTTGAGGGGTCATTTCTGCCAAATACTCAAAGATGAGGGACTGATCTTGTCATTTCTTCAAACTTGATTAAAACTTCCAAAAATCATCTTCAGAGAATAAAATCTTCCAAAATTGCACAATCCCGACCTTCCGGCTCAGCTCAAACTCTCTTGATCTCTCGTGCTCGGATTTACGTCTGATTTGGTTCCTTTTGTGTGTTTTTACATATCCGTACCTGCACAAGCACAAACTCAAGAAAACCACAAATATTAGCAATAAACGGCTCTTTCTTGGTTATTTTGGGTCAGTTTTGATAATGAAAAGGTATGTGTTTTAGCACATACCAGTGCTAATTCGCTAGTCTCTATCTCTTACTCATATAGGAAAGTCCAATGCAGGACTTGTGAAGTTATCGGAAGGGTGCCCAAAATTAAGAAAGCTAAAATTGAGAGGTTGTCCTTTTTGCGAGCAAGTTGTTACCCGTTTTGTGTTTAATATACCTTCTCTAAGGTATGTTTGGTTTGACGGTAGTGATGGTACTGTTTTGGCTCTCATTCGTCCAGAGTTTCAACTTTGAAACATTGGTATGTAAGTTCTTTCTTATTTACTTAAAAAATACTGTTTTTTTTTTCTATTAATATTGCTTTGTATTACTTTCTTTCAATAAGATGTCTTACTTTTGGTGTTTTTGTAGTCTTGGAATATCGTGATTGTGAAATTCTATTGATTGCATTGTTTCTATCATCTGTTAGCACGAGTTTGATTTTGTATGAGTTTTCTATTAGACCAAATAAGGGGCTTTGTTTATCTCATGAGCCAAGACATATCCAGAGTGAGACCATGTACAAATGAATGCTCCATTCCATTTTTAAATATTCTGGCAACTTGGGACCAAATCCTGCAGCCAAGAGCAGGGACCGAGCTACGTCTGTGCTTGGGTGGGCCATGGCCAACCCAAAACAATTTACAACATCACTAGTATTATGAATTTATTTTGGTATCTGTAGATAAAAATGGCATACCCAAAATTGTTTGACTTAAATTTTTGTATAGTTGTTACTGTTATAATCGATATAAACAAAGGAAGTTATTTGTTATTTTCAAATGAATCTTTATGTTTTTATTTTGGCCCACCCGAGGTAATAAATGGCCTATGCATACAGACAATTGGTTGACAGAAAAGATGAGAAGCCTAGACTACACTGTCTCTGCCACTCATGGAGACATGGACCAAAACACGAGATATCATCATGCGTGAGTTCCGTTCTGGATCTTCACGTGTCTTGATCACTACTGATCTTTTAGCTCGTGGTACTGATGTCCAGCAAGTGTCTCTTGTCATCAACTACGATCTTCCAACCGAGCCTGAAAACTACCTCCATCGTATTGGTCGAAGTGGAAGGTTTGGGAGAAAGGGTGTTGCGATTAACTTTGTGACTTTGGATGATGAAAGGATGCTTGCAGATATTCAGAAATTCTACAATGTGGTTGTCGAGGAACTTCCATCAAATGTTGTTGATCTTATATAGAAAAAGATTTTGGGTTTGTGGTTGTGTTCAGTAAGAAAGGTTAGAACCTGTTTTTTTGATATCTATCGGTTTTGTTTGTTTTAAGATACTACTATTATTATCAGACTTGGTGCTAAAAGATAATTGCAACTTCGTGCTTGTACTCTTAAAGTTTTATGTTACTCCGAAGTGTATGGATTTATTTATTTTTATCTTCTGGTATAACTGCATTTGTGGGTTAAGTTTCTCTGCTCTTATGTATGGCTGGTTCAGTACCAACAGGAAACACTTGACGACTAGTGTCTGGTTTCTATCATGTGTTTGCTTGTCATGTCCTAATGTCCTATTATTTGTTCCAAGCTATCTTAACTTTTTAAATAATTGGGTTAAGTTTCTGTTCTTATGTATGGCTGGTTCCGTACCAACAAGAAAACACTTGAAGACAAGTGTTCGGTTTCTATCATGTGTTTGGTTGTCATGGCCAGATATTTGTTACAAGTTTCTATCATAACTTATCAGATAATTGTATACTTATGCATTTCAGTTATGGGTGTCAATCGGTCGGGTCTAAAACCAACCCAACCCGACACTATAAGTATTGGGGTTATCAGGTTTGGGTCTCTTGGCACTACTCTGATTGTTATACACTTTTCTCAACAATTAATTATTTTATTCCTTTGCTCAACAATGTTATACAGAGTGTTATACACTTTTCTCAACAATTAATTATTTTAATCCTTTGCTCAACAATGTTATACACTTTTCCCCAGGAAAAACCCTTTGCTCAACAGTGTTATACACTTTTCGTCGGGGACATGTCTCCGACAAAAGATGGGATTAATTATTTTAATCACCTAATTAACTAATTAGGTAATTATTTGAAAACACGTCGGACATGTTTGACCGGCTCAAAATGGCTACGGGACCCACATGTCCCCGGAAGAAGTCGATTTTTGACCTCGGGGAAAGTATTCCCGAGAAGGTATTGGCGAGACTTTAAATTGGGGACATGTCCCGAAAAGGTTAAGTAGGGGACATGTCCCCGGCGAAAGTATCAAAATGACCCCTCTGAGTCGGTCATTGTCGTAGTGTGGGTTGGGCTTATCGGGTTATCAAGTTAGACACTTAATCAAGCACAAAATGTTGGGTAAAAATGCTAATGCTAAGCGAGATATGCTAATCAAGCACAAAAAGGAGTCGAGCTTATCGGGTTATCAAGTTAGACACTTAATCAAGCACAAAATGTTGGGTAAAAAATGCTAATGCTAACTGAGATATGCTAATCAAGCACAAAAAGGAGTCGAGTTTGAGGATTAGGAATTGAACTTGGGTCTCTTTATTCAAACACGAGAACCTTTACCAATCCACTAGCTCTCTCACCTTGTTGAATACTTTATTTTGTAATTTTTATAAGAGAAATATCTGAGTTAAATCCAATTAAACTTTTCCATTTTATTGTAAGGACGATTGGATTAGGAGAAAAACACATTACTTTTGGATAAAACAGTAAATGATGTAATTATTTAAATATATACTCACTTCTTTTTAAAAAGTGTTAAAAAAATAAAATAAAAATCAATAATTACCGGTCAAAATTACCGTTCATACATAAGAACTTTTTTTTGATGCAAAAGGTGAATATATATTATTAAAACAAAGAAATCTTATACAACTAGAAGAGCTTATAGACATGCCTATAACTCTCTTATCACAAAAACATGACAAACAACCACTGAAATACATTGAAACAACAACAAATAAGATCAGAATACTATGCTTCCTTGCAACATCGAGAACCATTCATACTACTGCAGTCAACGGCTTCATTGGGAAAGACGCATCAACCATATTCACCTTTATAGCACCGGTAACCATCTAGCTACATTTCTACCTTATCTACTTATCATGACCATTCAACCATCCACCACAATGATCATGATAATATAGATTAGTGGCTTCACTAGGCACCATAACCTCTCCACTGCAAGGGCTATACCATGTGAGCTACATTTCCATTTACTACAATGGCTTCACACACATGGGAACACACTCCTTGCAGTGAGTACCATCCATTCCTCCTTTTGACAAAGCACACTAGGACCATGTAGGTTCATCTTTCACTCCTCACAATTCCTAGTACCATGCATTGTCACACCAGTTCACTTGCCCTTCTCAAATGGAAACTCACTTTATGGTTTACACAGATAGATCATAGACTATGCAGTCCCAACACCCCTATGTTACCTAACAAAGGCCCACATAAGAGTTGTAAGGGATAGCACAGAAATGATCCAAAGGTGTAACCCAAGGTACAGAGCCATCATCTGAAGTGAACTAAAACACATTCAATTTTTAGAAAAGTGCTAAAAATTGAATGGAAGGTTAAAAACCTTTTATGTTAGCTGATTTCCAATAAACTCAGTTATATTGATGAGCTAACTCAGAACCAACAACCCTTGTACAGGAAACTACTTTATGGTAGCAATAAATATCCATTGAAGATAAACTTACCCATTCTGTTACCCCAACTGGATCCACAAGAAAGAGCAAGAGACCCAAAAAATAGAATACCACCAAAATACTAGCCGTCTGCACATACATTCAATACCCTTAAATTCCATTTAAAGACCACCATTAGCTTTTTCTGGCAAACTTGACATTCCAGCTTGATTCTGCTTTGAGAATGTTATCATTTTGCTTAACCTTGATTGATACTAACTTGGCTCTAATTTCATCACAGATTATGTTGAACAAAATTTCAACACTTCTACTGCACTCAGTAAACAATCGTCCATTTCTTTCTTGTCATATGTGATAAACTGCAGCAGCAAAGCAAAGCCTCTTGATGATCTCCCAAACTTTACTGTTACCATTTTTAGAGCACATCTTGTTGATAATTCCTTCCCATGTATTATCATTGATCTGAACATTAGCCATTTTGCTCATTTTTATCCAAATTTCCTGAGCAAAATTGCATTTGAAAAACAGATGATCATGTGAGTCCATTTCCTCTTTGCAAAGACTACACTCAAATGATCTATTTGGATACCAGTTAGAACCAGTTAAGAATCGGCTATTCAGGCCAAGAACCAGTTAGAACCAGTTAAGAACCGACTATTCTGGCTAAGAACCAGTTAGATCTAGCTAAGAACTGCCTAATCCGGCCAAGAACCAACTATTCCAGCCAAGAACCAGTTAGAATCAGTTAAGAACAGGCTATTCCAGCCAAAAACCAGTTAGAACAAGTTAAGAACCGACTATTCTGGCCAAGAACTATTTAGATCCAGCTAAGAACTACTCCATCCATCCCATATTTTAAGTCCATAATCCATTTGCACAAAGTTTTAGGATGATTTAATAATTGCTAAATTTTATAAGCCAAATGACAATTTTATCCCTAATGTGCAAGAGTAAATTTTTGATTGCATGTGCTTCTAATATACTTGTATAATTATATTACGAGGATCTATTGACTTTCAAATGCAATTTAATGAATGATAGGAAATTAAAAGAATTTTCTATGGACCAATGCTTTTGTTCATCGGTCATGCATTATAATTATCCAAATGATGCTTAGTCCTACACTTTTAAACGATTTCTTAGTTTTGGTTGATATTGGGCGATGAATGGATGTGCTTTCTAGTTTCTCCATGTCAAATTCAATGTCTCACTTTTTTGTTTTACCAATTGATTGATTCTTGATGAATGTTCATTTACTCATCCAAACCCATAATTCAAGCAACTAGGTAAAATGTTTTTAAAAAGAAAAAAATAACATACTTATTCAAACCCTTATTTTTTTCTAGAATCTCCTAGATGCACATGTTTTCAAATTTAAAAATCATTTCCCACCAAAATTTTGAAATAATTATGTCCCTCCAAATTTTTATATGTATATGAGTTGCTTAGATTAAATTTAAGTCACACTCATCCACACATCTTTACTCTCTTTCTAAAAATGGAGCTTATTACAAATTCAAGCACTAGAAATAAATTGAACAAATTTCAACGTCATGCCGTTGTCCAATTATTATTGCAAGAAAGTATTGATGGAAAAGTGAAGAAAGGAACAATAACCAAGTTAGCTTCTAAATTCGGTGTATGCAATCGGACCGTAAGTCGAGTTTGGAATCAAGTCAAACATCGAGCGCCCCATTTGTCAATGATTGACGTGTTTTCATAAGGCGAAGAACCAGTTAGAACCAGTTAAGAACCGTCTATTCTGGCTAAGAACCAGTTAGATCCAGCTAAGAACTGCCTAATCCGGCTAAGAAATAGTTAAGAACCAGTATTCCAGCCGATAACCAATTAGAACCAGTTAAGAACAGGCTATTCTGGCAAAAAAAACGAGTTAGAACAAGTAAAAAACTGACAATTCTGGCCAAGAACCAGTTAGATCCAGCTAAGAACTACCTATTACGGCCAAAAACCAGTAAGAACCAGCTAGAACCAGTTAATAACCGGCTATTCTGGGCAAGAACCTGTTAAATCCAGCTAAGAACTGCATATTCAGGCCAAGAACCAGTTATATCCTGATAGGAACGGGCTATTCCGACCAAGAACCAGTTAGAACCCGTTAAGAACCCGTTAAGAACCAGCTATTCAGGCCAAGACCAGTTATAAACAGTTAAGAACCGGCTATTCTGGCTAAGAAACAGTTAGATCCAGCTTAGAAATGTCTATTCAGGAAAAGAACCAATTAGAACTAGCTATTCCAGCCAAGAACTAGTTAGAACCAGTTAAGAACCGGCTATTTCGGCCAAAAACCAGTTAGAACAAGTTAAGAACCGACTATTCTGGACTAGAACCGGTTTGATCCAGCTAAGAACTACCCATTCCGGCCAAAAACCGGTTAGATCCAGATAGGAATCGGCTATTCGGGCCAAGAACCAGTTAAGAACCGGCTATTCTGGTCAAGATCCAGTTAGATCTAGCTAAGAACTGCTATTCCGGCCAAGAACCAGTTAGATCAAAATAGGAACCAGCTATTCCGGCCAAAAACTAGTTAGAACCAGTTAAGAATCGGCTATTCTAACCAAGAACCAGTCTGAACCAGTTAAGAACCGGCTATGCTGGCCAAGAACCAGTTAGATCCAAATAAGAACTGTCTCTTCGGGTCAAGAACCAGTTAGATCTAGATAGAAACCTAGGGGTGTTCATCGGTTCGGTTCTCGGGTTAATCGGTTTATTCGGTTCGGTTTGTTCGGTTATCTTGTTTTTAGGTCATAACCAAAAACCGAACCGAACTGAAAATATATGTGACTAAACCAAACCGAGAACCAAACCGAAGTTCGGTTCGGTTAAGGGTCAAAACGAAAACCGAATTTATATATTTTTCTAATTTAATTAAACAGATTTTTGGCAAAAAAAAAATTATTTCAAGCATAAAAAGTGTTTTTTTCTATTAGGATAAAATTTTAATGGTTTTTTTTTGTGTATAAAAAATATATATATATATATATATTAAGTATATAGTGTTTTTATATAAAATATATATATATATATATATATTTATATAAATTCGGTTTTCGGTTCAGATAGTCAAAACCATATCCAAACCGAAACCCGAATTTTTATTTCGGTTCGGTTTTGACAAATTCGGTTCGGTTATAACTTTGGTTTGGTTTTTTTTGATTCGGTTCGGGTTTGTTTTCGGTTCATTCGGTTATTACCCGACTCATGAACACCCCTATAGAAACCGGCTCTTCCGGCCAAGAACCAGCTAGAACCAGTTAAGAACCAGGTATTCGGGCCAAGAATCGGTTAGAACCGTTTAAAAACCGTCTATTCTGGCCAAGAACCAGTTAGATCCGACTAAGAACTGTCTATTCCAGCCGAATCGTTAAGAACAAGCTATTCGGCCAAGAACAAGTTAGAACCGATTAAGAACCGGCTATTCCGCCAAAACCAGTTAGAACCGGTTAAGAATCGGCTATTATGGCAAAAAACCTATTAGATCCAACTAAGAACTGCCTATTACTGCCAAAAATTAGTTAGATCCAGATAGGAACCGGCTATTCCGGCCAAGAACCAGTAAGAACCAGTTAAGAACTGGCTATTCCGGCCAAGAACCGGTTAGAACTAGTTAAGAACCGGCTATTTTGGCCAAGAACCGTTAGAAAGCGATTAATAACCGGCTATTCTGGCCAAGAACCAGTTAGATCCAGTTGAGAACTGCCTATTATGGCCAAGAACCAGTTAGATCTATATAGGAACCGGCTATTCCGGCCAGGAACCAGTTAGAACTAGTTAAAAACCAACTATTCCGGCCATGAACCAGTTAGAACCAATTAAGAATCGGCTATTCAGGCCAAGAACCAGTTAGAACCAGTTAAGAACCGACTATTCTGGCTAAGAACCAGTTAGGTCCAGCTAAGAACTACCTAATCCGGCCAAGAACCAGTTAAGAACCAGCTATTCCAGCCAAGAACCAGTTAGAATCAGTTAAGAACAGGCTATTCCGGCCAAAAACCAGTTAGAACAAGTTAAGAAACGACTATTCTGGCCAAGAACTAGTTAGATCTAACTAAGAACTACTCTCTCCGTCCCATATTTTAAGTCCATAATCCATTTGCACAAAGTTCTAGGATGATTTAATAATTGCTAAATTTTATAAGCCAAATGACAATTTTATAATGTACTAGAGTAAATTTTTGATAGCATGTGCTTCTAATATACTTGTATAGTTGTATTACGAGGATCTATTGACTTTCAAATTCAATTTAATGAATGATAGGAAATTAAAAGAATTTTCTATGGACCATGCTTTTTGTTCATCAAGTCATGCATTATAATTATCCAAATGATGCTTAGTCCTACACTTCTAAACGATTTCTTTGTTTTGGTTGATATTGGGCCAGTAACATATGTGCTTTCTAGTTTCTCCATGTCAAATTCAATGTCTCACTTTTTTGTTTTACCAATTGATTGATTCTTGATGAATGTTCATTTACTCATCCAAACCCATAATTCAAGCAACTAGGTAAAATGTTTTTAAAAAGAAAAAAATAACATACTTATTCAAACCCTTATTTTTTTCTAGAATCTCCTAGATGCACATGTTTTCAAATTTAAAAATCATTTCCCACCAAAATTTTGAAATAATTATGTCCCTCCAAATTTTTATATGTATATGAGTTGCTTAGATTAAATTTAAGTCACACTCATCCACACATCTTTACTCTCTTTCTAAAAATGGAGCTTATTACAAATTCAAGCACTAGAAATAAATTGAAAAAATTTCAACGTCATGCCGTTGTCCAATTATTATTGCAAGAAAGTATTGATGGAAAAGTGAAGAGAGGAACAATAACCAAGTTAGCTTCTAAATTCGGTGTATGCAATTGGAGCGTAAGTCGCTTTTAGAATCAAGTCGAACATCGAGCGCCCCGATTCATGTTTATTTGTATCATGATTAACACAAGCAGATTAGATTGAGTCTTTCATGACCTTTACATATGTTTATTCATGGATTGTATTAATAAAATTAAAGTGATTACAGGTTACCTCTTGATCGACAAGAATGGACTAACGAGACACCAACAAGAATCAAAACCCCACGAATTGGCCTCAACAGCAACAATAACAATGACAACAAAAGGTCTTGGACCTGGAGAGAAAATTATAAACATATAGGTTGAGAGGAAAATCGCAGAGTTATCTTGTGTTTCTTTGGATCGGTTAGGAACAACTGGGTGATGACGTTTGTTTTAAAGAGAGAAAAACGTGTTTTATAAACTTGGTAACCAAATAAAAATCGTATCAATCACCAAGAGTGATATACGGCTTAATGTAGGGTATCACATCTTAATTCCTGATTTCTTGTTCTTATCTCAAATAATTTATGGTAAGTTGAAATGTTTGTGAATGTATGTCGTGTATATATGAAAGAGGTTGGGCAAGAAAAACGTGTGTAAGTAATTTTGCAGCATATTCGGTTTTTAAAACTAGGCAAAGCGTGTAGGAGTCTTTAGAAATTTGGAAAGATTTAATTAGTTAGCAACCTTATATTAATTTTGTAGATCTTTGGTTAGTTTCATTAATTGTATTATTATTTATAACATATAGTTTAGGTTTGTAATTAATCGTATTCATAATCTAGGAAAAATTCAAAATTAGACGTAAAATTAGGAATTCAGAATTTAGGGTTTTACATAACCAGTTAAGAACCAGCTATTCCGGCCAAGAACCAATTAGAACCGGTTAGAACCAGTTAAGAACCGAACATGAACTAGTTATATCCAGATAAAGAAACTGCTTATTCCAACCAAGAACTAGTTAGAACCAGTTAAGAACCAGCTATTCTGGTTAAAAACCAGTTTTAACCAGTTAAGAACCGGCTATTCCGGCCAAGAACCAGTTAGAACCAATTAAGAACCGGCTATTCTGGCCAAGAACGAGTTAGATCCAGCTAAGAACTGCCTATTCCGGCCAAGAACCAGTTAGATCCAGATAGGAACCAGCTATTTTGGCCAAGAACCAGTTAAGAACTAGCTATTCCCGCCAAGAACCAGTTAGAACCAGTTAAGAACCGGCTATTCCGGCCAAGAACCAGTTAAAAACCGGCTATTCTGTCCAAGAACCAGCTAGATCCAGCTAAAAACTGCCTATTCCGACCAAGAACCATTTAAGAACCAGCTATTCCGGCCAAGAATCATTTAGAACCAGTTATTACGACCAATATATGATACAGAAAACAAAATTGCATGAAACAATTGCAAACAATTAAACATGATGAACAAAACCAAATCATATGCATGTGCCTAACCTTTAGACACCATTGCTGATAGAATATATAAAATAGAAACACTATAAACAATAAAACATGATGAACAAAACCAAATCATATGCATGTGCCTAACCTTTTTGATCTTTGGAATGGCTGCTTTTTCTTGCCGGAATGGCTGCTTTTTCTTGCCCTAGTTCGAATGTGGATGGATACAGACCTTAGGGAGTATTTATAAGATCACGATAAACTATGTATGGTAGAGATAATGTTACAATATAACTCTTCAAAACAAGAAACCGGATATCCATGCGTCGACTTAGGGATCGATCGTGCCACATAAGCTTCGGATTTAGGGTTCCACATGGAGTCAAAATCTCGTTGGACCAATCAATAATTTTAGAGCCTTACATGTCATCAATGAAGTCATCATTATGACACTTTTGTTTTATATATATTAGATTTTTATTTCTCTCTCTCGCTCTCAAACCAATTCCAATCCCAATTTCCCAATATACATACGAAATGCACCCTTAAGCTAGGTAATACCAAAACATGTCTTCAAAAACACAATAAGCCCATAAGCTCCAGCCTATAAGTTCAGCTTGAAACCGCAGTTATAACCCTCCTGGAAGCCCTAAAAAGAAGAAGAAAAAAAAAGTACCGATACAGTCAAACAACAAGCAAGAAGATCTGCCATGTAAGTTACACTTATTTTCTTGGAATTTTGTTTTTCTTTGATTAGATGTAAAAACAGACAAGATGAACAGTAGTTTTCTTTGTCCAAGTTTAACAAGGAGACTAGCTAGCACACGAGACATATGCAAAATATTATAAGCGATGTTTCAAATGTGCATTCTTTCCATATCTATGCATACGCTGAGTTAACATGCCGAGACCTTTGTTTTTGTAGGCACCAATGCCCCCCAAAAACATTATCTTAGCCTGCCATTTTGGAGGTGAGTTCAGGCCTCACCTATTATATCTAGGGTCAGAATGTTACCTCGGAGAATCTGTAGAGATTACATACCTAACCTGAGGGACTCCGTTTTCTGATTTCTTATCTTTTGTGGCGAAAACATGTTATCTCAACAAGGATACACTCTCCTCTGTCCGGTATCGGCTCCCTGGAAAGGCAGGATATTGGAAGTTTGCCAGTATAAACGACGCCAAGGATTTGGACGAAATGTACCGTATTTGTGTAGCGGTAGCGGAAGTGTTTGTTGCTGGAACACCGCTGCACGCTAAGACTAACAAGTAGTATTCTTTTGTAGTTGCAAAAATTCATGCATGTTCTGATTAGGTTTTATGCAATAGCAACAACAATTTTAGGGACCTTTTCCTTTTCTTGTAGGAACACGGGTACCAATGGTGACGAGTCTCTTAACAAGGATAGCGAGAGTACTGACAAGGTAAAAAGACCCATCTAACTTATTCTTTCACATTGTTACCTGCTATATCGTTGCCAAGACCATTCCCAGTGCATCCTACCAAAACACCATATGCTGTGCATCTTTTGGTTGGTTGGCCGGGCACAATTTGCAAATCTCATAATCGCTTATTTATAAAATACATGTTCGAGATTGATTTTTACAGAATGTATTATCAAAAGAACATCGATGATATTGTTATCCTCTTTGAAACAAGTTCAGTTCTGATACAAAATCCAATGAATTTTTTTTTATTCATTGGATTTGAACCATATATGGGTTACACTCTTTAAAGATTAAATGTGGATTTCATGCAGAGATGGGATGAACATATGAAGAAAACTGAACTTGTGTTAGGCTGCCATTTTGGTGGTGAGCTCATGCTTCACCCATTATTTCAAGGGTTAAAATATTACTATGGAGGATCTTTAAAGTTTGTAAATTTAGACAAAGGGACCACATTTTCCGATTTCACATTACTTGTGGCAAAAACGTGTGATCTCAACAAGGATACAATGTCTCTCCAGTATCGGTATCAGTTGCCTGGACAGAAAAGAGAACATGCGTATGTCAACATACAGAACGACGAGGATTTGGATGGAATGTTTCCTGTCTTTGAATGGGCAAAGGGGATAGTGGACGTGTTTGTTACTGGAACACCGTTGGATTCTAAAACCAACAAGTTACGGTTTATAGTATCAATTTTTTACCAACTTATTTACATTATTTGAATATACCTGTTTGACATGTTGGAGAGGAAATATAACTCCAATCAGTGCGTTGACATATACTGATCTTTAACCGCAGGAACACGGGTACAGATACTCATGCTGACGAGTCTCTAAACAAGGATAGCAAGAGTGCCGATATAGAAAAGAAGGTAGAAATAGCCAAGTAACATATTCTTGTACTTGTTACACACAAAGTTGATGTTAAGACCATCTAGGCATATTCTTGAAATATGTTCTTATACAAAATCAGAGGCAAAGTTTACTGCATACATCATATACGTAGATGTTGTTAACATTTTACCCTAAGGCCGGCCTTCCATATAGATGATCAATCACGGATTCTTAATTTAAAGTTTTATGTTTGAAATAGATTGACGTACTTGCGCTTACCTGTTTGGTGGTTTTCTATACATGACTAGAAGACAAGCATGGTTCATTCTAAAATTCTAAGACAGAAGCAGTGGAAGCGTTTGTTGCTGAAACACTGGCCCATCGACATGAAAACCAGCAGGTTAGGTGGACCTTGAACACTTGAATACTATATATAGTATTCTCTGATAAATATCTTTCTTAGAATGAAATGATTAAAAGGATTTATATATAGATATTAAAGTACAGTTTAGGTGAGTTTTGACATGCTGCCCGATTTGTTCACGCAGTGCTGCTGCTAAACACAAAGCTTCTACACAAGAAAGCAAGCTGGATATAAAAAAGGATGCCGACATAAAGAGGAAACATGGTGCTGCTGCTAACGATAAAGCTTCTCCACAAGCCATGTAATCTGGTTTATGCCAAATTTCTTACTCCCCGTCTCACATTTTGCTATAATTACCATATTTATATGTTTGAACTTCGCATTTCGTTGTACAGGATGTTTCTTGGTACTCTACCTTCAATCTCCAACTCGATAAAATGTAAATAACCAACTTTTCTTATGACACATTTGTTAAATTTTGGGGTATTAATCTGTGGCAAACATGTCACTCTCTCAATTGCTAATGGCTTTCAAGTTATGATCATTGCAGGACTATTACAGGGGTTAATCATGGACAAAGCATAAATGGTTTAAAGTTCCAAGACGTTAATTTCTGCTGAAGCTTTTCTTGTTTCTGCTGATGTGTCATTTATAGCCGTTAGAGGGGTCCTAGTGTATCTTTATCTCCTATTTAATAAGTCCCTTAATCTAGGGTTACACACACTTGAGTGTGCAGTCATTTTCTCACACTTTTCTCTTCTCTTTGATCATTTCACTGATCTTGTCTCTTCTTTGTATTTGTATGATTATTGTCTCATTGACATTAATCTAATCTTGTAACATCTTGGATACTATTTTTGATATAATATAAGCCGACTATTGAGGCTTAGGTTTGAATAAAAGTTCTTCTGTTTACTTGTTGTTGTTGATACTTTCGTACATGGTATCAAAGCGTCAAGCTCATAATCATTATTGATTCTACATCTAAGGGTTTCTTTGTGGAAACTTGGGGACATCTCCGAACAACTTGGTGGTGCGTGGTTATTGCTATTGGCATAATCACGGTTATTTATCTTGTGATTTATTCTTTCCATGCATATTGCTCAGTAAGTCTAAGTCTAATCTCTTCTTCAAACAAACAGTACTTAAGTCTTTGTGGGTGCAAGCGGGTAAACTAACATCTTGATCTCGCCACCTCCGAGTGGTATGAATGCTGCTCTGGTTTACCCAGTTCCACAGCTTGGTGCTTGTTGTTTCCTAATTACAAAGTCTTATTTATTTCTTTATCTGTCTATCTGCTCTTGTTTTTATTTCGTCGTGTTTTTGTCTATCTTATTATATATGTCTGTCTTATTATTTGTATTATGGCTATTGATGATGATAATATTGGTGGTGGTGGTTCTTCCACTGAGAAAAGCTTATCCTTTGGTGATGCTTTGTATTTACACCCCAATAACACAAATGGTACTCCCATTATTACTATCAAACTCACTGGAACTGAAAATTATAAAATATGGAATTTGGCCATGACCTTTGCCTTGAGAAACCATAATAAGTTAGGGTTTATTGATGGTACTTGCATAAGAGATGATTCGAACCCTAGTCTTGCTAATCAATGGGATACCTGTAACTCTGTTGTGGTTACTTGGATTCTTAACTCTCTCGATACTGAACTATTTCTTTGGTGCTATATATGCTAAAACTGCTTATGAAATGTGGAATGATCTTAAAGATACCTATGATAAGGTTGATGGTTCAGCTATCTTTAATTTGCATAAAAATATAAACTCTCTTAGTCAAAGTGGTTCCTCTCTTGCTGATTATTATAACAACCTTAACTCTTTATGGAAACAATTTGATTGTATGATTAGCTTGCCTCCTTGCACTTGTGAGGTTGCAAAACATTTTGAAAAACACAATCAGCTAATCAAGTTAATGCAATTTCTTATGGGTCTTGATGACTCCTATGTTCCCATCAGAAGCAATATTTTAACCAGAGATCCTTTGCCTAATGTCAAAACTGCTTTCTCTGTTGTCTCCGGAGAGAATCTCACGAAATGTTTCATCCGGGAATAGCTCGCTAAACCCAATGCTACGATTTTGCTTGCAAAAACTTCTTATGGTGGAAAATTTTTTGATAACAAAAAAGGATTTAACAACAACAATTTTAAAAGTTCTGGTTTTAATGCCGGTAACACTCAAACAACAAAGGACCAAACATGAATCTCAAATGTACTAGCAAGCAAAAACACGGTCACACTTGTTGATAGATGTTATGATCTGGTTGGTTATCCTGCTGGATATGTCAAAAGGAATTTTAATTCTAAACCCTTCAGCAGTAACAATGTTTCTAGCGATACTAATCGTACCGATAATAGTGCTAGCAACTCTCTGTCTCTTTGTCTAATGAATGCGGCTCTCGGACTTATGAGTCTTCTTAATGACAACAATGTGTCTTCTCGCCAATGCCAACATGGCGGTAACTTTTTCAGGGAACCTTCTTTAATGGCAGTGTTAAGTTTAACATAAACTTCAACAAATTTTTCAACAACAACACAAAAACTTTATCCGGAAACATCGGTCTTGGTTGGATTGTTGACTCGGTGCAAATCACACATGACTGTATCTATAAAATTTTTAATTAATGTTGTTGACATTTCAAATCTTGGTCTAACTGTTGGACATCCCAATGGTACTCAGGCCCTAATCACTAAAATTGGTGACTTAAAATTCAATAAAGACCTAACTCTTTTTGATGTTCTGGTTGTTCCTGAGTACAATGTTAGTCTTCTGCCTGTTCATAAAATTGCTAGAGACAATAAGATGTTTGTTGGGTTTAATGAATCTAATTGCCATATACAGGATTTACATCAAAAAAGGATTGTGAGGATTGGTAAACAATGCAATGGGTTATATATGTTTGATATTGATTCTACATGTAAGATTACTTCTAATAACCTGCATTTCGTTTGTCATGTTTCTAGAAATCTCGGCATCAAAGACTTGGTCATCCTCCGACCAAGTCCTTCATATCCTTAAATCCACCCTTAAACTTGATAGCTCATCTGAATTTGACCATCTTTGTGATACTTGCAACAAGGCTAAACAAACCAGGGAACCATTTCCTCTAAGTGAACATAAGTCAACTAAAATTGGTCAACTTGTTCATCTAGATGTATGGGGACCATATAAAGTCACTAGTAGAAATGGTTACAAATATTTTATAACTATTGTTGATGACTATTCTAGGGCAGTGTGGATTTATATGCTTAAGGGAAAGGATGATGTTTATGTTTCCATTGTTAATTTTACTCATATGCTATCAAATCAATTTGAACACAATGTTAAGACTTTCAGAAGTGATAATGGGACAGAATTTGTTAATAATAAACTTCAACACTTCTTTCATGAAAAAGGAATTCTACGTCAAAACTCTTGTGTTTATACACCACAACAAAATGGTATTGCAGAAAGGAAACATAGGCATCTCCTTAATGTAGCTAGATCCCTTATGTTTCAGGGGGAATTACCTTTATATCTTTGGCCTGAATGTGTTCTAACTGCTGCCTATGTCATAAACAGGTTACCCTCTTCAGTTCATGCGGCAAGTCCCCTTCTCCCTTGTGTATGGGCATGACCCTTCACTCTCTCTCCTTAGAGTCTTTGGTACGCTTATGCTATGCCATCATTCTCAACATCTCTGATAAATTTGGTAGTAGGTCTGAGAAAAGTGTCTTTATTGGTTATTCAAATGAGAAAAAAGGTTACAAACTTTTGAGCTTAGAAACAAAAATATCTTTTATTCCAGAGATGTCAAATTTTATGAAACTGCTTTTCCCTTCAAAATGAAAAATACTTTGTCAAAACCTTTTGTTGAAACGTATGTGCCTAAAGATTTAAATCATAAAAATTTCTTTGACTCACAAACAAGTCCCAATGATGAAGGGAGAGTGACATCCTATGATGATGACACAGTGTTGAGTCATCCTTCTAGGGATGATGAACCTGTTGCAACATCTATAGATGACAATACACACCCTGAGGGCACCATATCACATCCTGGCGATGCATCTTCGATTCTGGCACGATAGATCATCGATTCAAATCGAACTCTGAACAAGAAAGAAGCTTGCCAGCCACCACTGCTAGAAGGTCAACCAGAGTTTCTAAGTTGCCCAATAATCTTAATGACTTTATTGTAGAAGGGAAAGTCAAATATGGTGTTGAAAAGGTTATTAATTATTCTACTTTAAACAAAGATGATTACTGCTTTGCTTCTAGTCTTAATAAAAGTATTGAACCTACCTGTTATGAAGAAGCTATCCTTGATAGTAATTGGGTTGATGCTATGAACTCTGAAATTAAGGCCTTAAATGAAAATCATGCTTGGGATATAACTGATCTCCCACCTAATAGAACTCCCATTGGTTAAAAATGGATCTTTAAAATCAAATATAAAGCCAATGGTGAAGTTGATAGATACAAGGCTAGATTATTTGTATAAGGTTATAATCAAAGGGAAGGAATAGACTATGATGAAACTTTTTCTCCTGTTGTGAAAATGTCTACTGTTAGATGTCTTATTGCTTTAGATGTGAAAAACAAATGGCCTCTTTTCCAACTTGATGTTAACAATGCTTTCTTGTATGGAGATCTTGATGAGGATATCTATATGACCATCCCTAAGGGGTTCTGTAATGAGAACAATAAAATAAATGTTAATACAAATATCGTCATTAAACGTTATTTATATTTTTCTTTACCTAAGTTTTGTTAACGACAAAAGTAAATTTAATTTGTATAGAAGCTTAAAGTTTGTCAAGTTTAATAGATATTAAAACAAGCTTTTTTAAACAATATATTCTTCATTCAAGAATTTACATTTATGATTAGTGACATCTTGATATGACTCTAATCATTATGTATGATAGTAGTTTTTAGAATATGTTAGGTTCTTAAAACCAAACACTACTTAAGTACTTGCATATTTCTAAAAATAGAAATACAACATATGACATCATGTGATGCATCATGGAAATCATTGGAAGATTTCATTAGATATTTTGTGTGGATTTGTACTCTTCATATCTTGCACAATCTCACTTAGATAGAGTTGACTTTGGCAAGATTTGATATCTTGGCTGTCAGACCCGGCGGTACCAAATTGGTACATGGGCGGAACCCTTTTAATGGTTCCGCGGTCCGTGGACGCTCTTGTCCATTTTGGCTATAAATAGCAATGCCAAGCCAAGTAGTTTTTCATTCCTTTCCACTATACTCTCATACATATCTTCTCTCTAACCTTTCTAACTCAGTTTCATATCATAGTAGTGATCTCTTTTGTAGCAAAGAAGATCAAGTCACATTCAAGCTTCAAACGTGAAGTTGGAAGTCTTGTTTGTTTAGTGTTGTATGATCTAGTGTTGATTCATACTTCATTGTTGTATTAAACCATCATAATCTTGTGAGTGTGAGTGGTTAGTATTTTAGTCCTCAAAATACATTGTGTGTGGGAGTAGTTGTACCCTTGGAAAGAACTCGACATCTAGCTTAGTGTCGGAAATTGTGCAAGCGAAGTGTAAAGGTTTTCTCCGCCGGTGAAAGGAGCTTGTTGACTAGTGAAGTTAAACTCTCGAGTGTGAGACTCGGGGAGTGGAGTAGGGCAAGGAAATAGAGTCCTTGTAGACCGAACTACTATAAACAACTTGTTGTGATTTGATCATTTCTTTCCTTATTTACTCTTTACATATTACTTGCATATTTCATCAACATATCCAAAGATCAATATCAATTGATCTTTCAATAAGTTTCAAAACAAAGTTTTTAATTGGTAAACTATTCAACCCCCCTTCTAGTTTTCAACAATAAAGTTTGCAAACTTGTCAAGTCCCTATATGGCCTAAAACAAGCTCCCAGGAAATGGAATGAAAAACTTGTCAGTGTTTTAAAGGAAAATAATTTTGCTCAATCGGTCAATGATCATTCTTTGTTCACCAAAACAGAGAATAACAAGTTTATTACTCTGCTTGTTTATGTGGATGATATAGTCCTCACTGGAAACTGTATTGATGAGATAAACCTATTCAAAGAGTTTCTAAAATCAAAATTTCATATCAAAGACTTGGGAAACTTAAAATACTTTCTTGGTATTGAGGTTTTAAAAACTGGGAATGACATTTGTCTCTCCCAAAGAAAATATTGTCTTGAACTCCTCAAAGAATTTGGTCTTCTTGGGTGCAAACCTGTGTCCACTCCTATGGAACCCAACTCTGTCCTTCCATACATTCCCACCTGCGATGATCCCTTACTTGTCAACATCACTGGTTATCGGTTACTTGGGAAACTTATCTATCTCACCCATACAAGACCAGACATCTCATACTCAGTTCATTGTCTGGCACAATATATGCATTCTCCTCTTAAATCTCACCTAGAATGTGCCCTCAATGTTCTGAGATATCTAAAAGGAGCTCGAGGAAAAGGTCTAAGGTACAATTTCAGAAACTCTGAAAATCATCTTGAAGGATATAGTGATGCAGATTGGGCCAAATGCAAGAAAACCAAAAATCTGTCACGAGTTATTGTGTTTTCTTTAATGATTGTTTGATCTCATGGAAAAGTAAAAACAAAATACTCTTTCAAAATCTTCCACGAAGCAGTATAGATCTATGTCTAATGCTGCCTGTGAAATCATATGGATCCAAAAAATCTTAAAAGATCTAAAAGTTGATATCGATCTCCTGTTAATCTTTTTGTGATAACAAATCGCTTTACAACTTCTGTCAATCCCGTTTTCCATGAAAGATCAAAACACTTTGAAATTGATGTCCACTTCATCGGGGAAAAAATTGCAAGAGGTGTTATAAGTGCCAAAAAGATTGACTCTTCAAACCAAACTGCAGACATACTTACAAAGAACCTCCCTGTTTATCAGCATAAATTCTTGTGTGAAAAATTGATATTGTTTGATATGTTTGCCCATCAGATTAAGGGGGAATGTTAAATTTTGGGGTATTAATTTGTGGCAAACATGTCACTCTATCAATTGCTAATGACTTTCAAGTTATGATCATTGCAGGACTATTACAGGGGTTAATCATGGACAAAACATAAATGGTTTAAAGTTCCAAGACGTTCATTTCTGCTGAAGCTTTTCTTGTTTCTGCTGATGAGTCATTTATAGCCGTTAGAGGGGTCTTAGTGTATCTTTATCTCCTATTTAATAAGTCCCTTAATCTAGGGTTACACACTTGAGTGTGCAGTCATTTTCTCACACTTTTCTCTTCTCTTTGATCATTTCACTGATCTTGTCTCTTCTTTGTATTTGTATGATTATTGTCTCATTGACATTAATTTAATCTTCTAACATCTTGGATACTATTGTTGATATAATCTAAGCCGACTATTGAGGCTTAGGTTTGAATAAAAGTTCTTCTGTTTACTTGTTGTTGTTGATACTATCGTACAACATTTATAGAAGAAGTGCAAGATGATCCTGAAGGAATGAAGGGACGTAATCATGATGCACCTAGCAATACAAATGCTCAAGTTGAAGAACCTTCAAGTGTTCGTAGTAGTAAGAGTATACGCCAAATGGTAATTTGTGAGCTTTCCACGATGAAATCACTTTCTCATAGAGAAAGGTTTAAAGCAATGGACATAATAACAAGTAACCCTTGCCATGTGACAAATTTCTGGGGTTTGGGCGAAGAAGAGAGACTTGATTGGGTCATGTATATGTTGCAAAACTAATGTCTTGTAGAAAACAGGAGAAAGTTGAGATTAGGAGAGCAATGAGATTGTGAAAACGCTAACGCTATGAACTTTTTTTAACGTATGGTGCGTGAACTTTCTTATTGAAAAAAGTAAACGAACCATGTTTCTTTAATCATTTCTTGTGTGTTAGACTTGTAATCTTTTTCGGTCTTTGAAGCATAACTTCCCAGTAATTGTTTGCGCAATCATGCGAGCTAAAACAATGATATTCAAGTTACAAATATATGGGACAAATAAAAGAGAGGCTGATTTAAAGTGTTAGAATCATTCAATATTTATTCATCAAGATAAAATATTCTAAGATGCTAATCAATCTATGGTTGTTTGGTGCAATCAGTAGGCTTAAAAGAAACCTTTCGATTTACCAAATCATACCCAACTAGCATATTTCGTTGCATTAAATTTCCAAATATAGCCAAGCCATCCGCCGCGTTACTGAATGCCAAGCAATTCACGCCCTTTTGCATTTTGAGAAACATGTTCTCGGGTGGCACCACAACATTTGCCCCAGTGAACCTGAACGTCATGATGGGTACACGGCCCATGTTCAAGTTCTTGTAGCAAAATTCGAAACCCCATTGTGGCATATCAAAACCAAGACCGATTACATTGGTTATACTCGCGATCAAATCAGAATAGAACTCATCAGGGATATATGTTAGTGTTGTCCCCGAGTCTATGATAATGTTACCCTTCTCAGCACGTATTTTCGACAAGGATCCTTTTGCTGACACCTTGTGTTTTCCAACCAATATGCTTTCTAATGTAAGGAAGTAGAAAGTCGAGGGTTCTTTCTTAATAAGAGGAGTTGAAACAACATTCGGCCCTGCAACAATGGCATGCATTCCAAAGTGAATTCTGCTTGTTTTTCGATTGTTAGAATATGGAATCAAACAATACGAAAATTTTCCATTAACCACGGATTGTAGTTGGTTAATTATAGAAAGCGGGCCGCCGCCAAGACCAACGATACCACTAATTTCTTTCTTAAATGTACCTTCATTATCATGACCACAACCAAAAGCAACATTGTTAACAGGGGTCGGTCCAAACCTAAAGGTATCGACCGCAAGATCCCCTATCGTGAAGGCCGACCGATCCCCGTAACTCATTTTGTAATGACATATATTTTTCGAGTCACACGGTAACTGATCTTTACCCAAGGCTTTACAACCTTTTGATTGACAAGGTAGTAATCGATAAGTGGATGAATTAGAAGGTACAAGGAGAGGTCCTACTTGCTTGTAACAATTCTTACAAGGCTTACATTGGGCCCACGTAAGATCTGACCCAGTGTCAGCAATTCCAAAAACTTTTACCGGTGGAGTACCGATACTAATCAACATTAAATATTCTCCCGAAGCCGCGGAAATATCTACATCAATTGAAGCAACTTTTGAGGTAAGACCCGCCCTCTTTGAGAGACGGGAAGCTCTCAAAGTAGACCGAAGAATAGCATTTTTAAGACGGTCTAACCGAGCATAGGTCGGGTCGTAGAAAGGTGATTGTGGAGAGTCTCGATCGATAAGATCAAGGGAAAAACCACCATTGATTTGGTTAGGTTTAGAAAGAGAACTCGAGATGTTGATTAAAACAAAGACAAGAGCAAGAGTTTTCATGACTACTGGTAAAATTATTATATGAAGCTTAAACGAAAATTTGTTCAATATTTATAGACTAAACTACGTTCACAAAAATAAAATTCATTAGCTGTATCACCAAAAATAAAATCAATTGCAATTATTATCAATATTCATATATTTTAATATTGATATTGATACCCAAATATATGTTTTAAGTTGCATATGATACGTATCATTTTATGGATCAAGTTCTTAAGTATTGGCATTTCATTTACATTAGGAAAAGATTTGTGCACTTTCATCTTCATTCTAACTTTTGCGTGGATGTGATTATGGTAAACGATATTAAGACTTTGAAAAACATACAACTCCACAAGATATGAACTATTTCTTCATCTCCTACTCTTACAATGAGAAGAAAAAGAAATCGAACGAAAATAAAATATATTAGTGTATAATTAATTAAATGGCCTAATAGAAAATATAACTTTTATATATAACAAAGGGTATTTTTTTATTATTTTTTTATAAATTTTATTTTAAGTTTCAATCCTCTCATCTTTTTCTCTGCATGTTTTTTACTCTCCTTATCTTTTCTTTCATTTCTAAAATCTTTTCTTTCATTTCAAAAACTCATGAATACATATTGACTAAAATTTTCACCAATCTTGGTTTGTATCAAAATGGTTTGTTCCCTAATCTTAAATCATGTCAAATTTCAAAAACAACTTTCATTATATAGTCAAACAAATACATTAATGTTTATCATTATTGTCGTTTTATCCGTAATATTTCATATATAACTTGTCACGTTATCTATAATGCAGGACGGAACCAGGGGTTCTCGCGGGTTTCAGGGAATCCCATGAATTCTTTCGATTTAGTGTTAATTTTTGAAAAAAACATGTATTTTTTTCTAAATTAATCTTAAATACATCCGGTCCATCGAAATGTGTTTCTAAAATCTCCGATTACAAGGTAATATGTTCATTTATTTATCGTTTATAATAAATTCTTCGATTTCATTCACTTTTTATCTCTATTATATTACGGTTGAAAATTTTTTGTGCACCCGGTCATATTTTGTATCTTCGTTTAAATTTACACTATCATACATTTAAACTTTGTTTATCGTGTATATTTTGTGGCTATTTTACCCACTCTGTTAATAAAAGTATTAATAAGTTATATGGTAAAATAGTTACAAAATACATATAATAGACGAAATTTAAAAGTACGATTTTATAAAAGCACCAAGCAAGAAGGATACAGAAATCTAGAAAAGTGATAAATTACCTATTTTTTTTACTAATTATTTTATTTTATTTTTTTTTAATTTTAGTAAACATGAGGGACAAAACCAATAAAAAAATAAATAATACTTTGAAGTGTTAAATCCCTGAAATGATAAGAGTTTAGTGGCTTTTACTTAAGATCACCTCTCAAATATGAAATATCCCTAATACCACAACTGTAATGTAACCATCAAAACCCTAAAAGTTAGCATTCACATTCAAACTTCATTTTGTTGCATGTGTAATGTTGTATGTATTTTTAGGCCTTTTTAACTGTAATATAAAGTTGCTTGCCTTTTTGAATTTTAATTGAGTGTTGGTGTTGGTTTTTAAATTCTTCTAGGGTACCAACCAATGGGCAAAAGAAAAAAAGTTATATTATTCTGCCAATTTGGTGATGAGTTCATGTTTAGCACACTAAATTAAAGGGCATCAAGTTTTATCGTGGAGGAGATGTAAAGTCCCTGAAAATAGCCCAAGGAACCACATTTTCCAAATTCAAATTACTTGTGGCGAAAAGATGTTCTCTCGACCATCAAACACTTTCTTTCGTATCTATTCGCAGGGACAGGATTTAAGTATCATACTTTAGACAACGACAAGGATCTCGCTAAATTTATTCAGTCTTGTGAATTTGCAGCGCAACTGTTTGTTTATGGAACACCCGTCAAGAGGTACAACTATCTGTACGTTTGTTCAAATTTGTTTACATTTCATACATTTAACTTGATAGATGGAGATGAAACATAACTCCCATTGATATGTAAATGGGTTCAAAATTGTGATTGGTACCTAAAGCATATCCATCTTTAACTGCAGGAACACGGGTCATGATGACGAGGAGTCTATTAGCAAGAGTCCTGATAGTGAGGAGAAGGTAGAAAGATCCAACTAACCTATTCTTCTACATATATGTTACGTACACTAAGACAAGCATGCATCACCAATGTGCACACTAAATTTGCTGCATTCGTCCCATATTGCTTTTGCGTTTTCTTGCCTTTTAGCTGGGCTAACAGGCCTTTTGCTCCTTTAAGTCCCGTTATTCACCCTTTTTTCTGTTTACCATTACACTGAGTAAAACTGTAAAGGTTTGTAGTTGCAGTGTCCATGACTTGTTGCATTGTAATTGACTGATTGGTGTTTTGTTTCTGTAGGTATACGACCCAATGGGCAAAAGAATAGTTGTAGCATACTGCCAATTTGGTGGTGACTTCGTGCTTCACCCACTATTTGTAGCCGGTTATTGTGGAAGCGATGTTGATGTTAAGGGGTTAAAATTACTCGAAGGGACCACATTAACCGATTTCAAATTACTTGTGGCAAAACCATTTTCTCTCAACTATGAAACAGTTACTCTTAACTATCAATTGCCATTGCTAGGAAACCATTATGCACCTATAGAGGACGACAAGGATGTCGATAAAATGATTCAAACTTGTGGACTCGCACTGCAAGTGTTTGTTTTTGGAACACCAGTCGACATGAAAACCAGGTAACGTGTGATGTATTTGGTACACATCAAATTTGGTTCACCTTGAACACTTGAATATTATCTCATCGAGTTTATTTATTTAATTATTTACTGCATGTCAAATTTCGTTACATATTCAATATTGTAATCACACTACTCATTTTTAACCACAAGAACATATATGGGTACCAATGATGATCTTATTTTTACTCTACTTTTTGCGTGCAGCTGCTAAACAAAAAGCTTATTCACGAGAAAGCGTGTTGGATCCAGTGGGACATGTTGACAAGAAGAGGAAAGGTAAAGCTCCTTCACAAGCCAATTGAATGCCACAAGTCACCATTTTTCATCCGGGCTCAAATGGCGTTTGATAGGGATCGATGGAATGTATTTGTAACACCCCGATCTTTATAAGTTTCATAAATAGACTTATATATATCTTGTAGAAAAATTATAAAGGTCCTTATGATTATATTTTATAAAGATAAGGACTTAGAATGCAAGATAGTTAATAAAAAGGACTAACGATGCAAAAGACTTAACGACAAGGACTAACCTCGCCAAATTTTGAAACTTACATGATAAGCTTAAGTAGCTTACCTTAAGAAAAAGAAAACTCAGAATTCTCTCATAACAAAACACATATGTATGTGTTGGAGGCGATGCGTGGCTTTCATAGAACAAAAGGAGGGAAAATCATTAGTAAATTTCATTATCATATCATTAAGACAAGAATTATAGGAAGGGTTACAAGGGTTTCAAGAATCAAGATGTTATCAAGAAGTTTCAACTTGTTTATATGGTTTTTCCTTCAATTCAAGGTATGATGATAAACTAGTGTATAAGAATGAATTCATGTTATAAGGTTATATTAAATTAAGTTTATGAAAACCTAGTTCTGATTGTGATGAATCATGATGTAATTAGAATTAAAAGTATTATTTTTATGATATAAATATGTTAGGAATCATGTACCCAAGTTATGGTTAATGATATAGAAAGATTCATGATGCTAGTTGTTGTTGATGATGAAGTATGTCTAGTTAAGGAGTGTTTGGAACAAGCTTATTAAGTGCTTAACTTAGCAAGATAGCTTATGGGCCAGATGAAATATGATCTTAACAAGTTAAATAAGCTCTGGTATAAGTTTAGTGAATAGTAGAATAGCTTATCATAAGTTTTGGGTCGTTTTGGTGATATTTTAATTCGGGATAGCAAGGTTTTTCAGAAAATACGCAGACTTACAAGGGCCGTGGAGAATTAACCGTTCGTCGGATTACGATGAGGTCTGAACGAAAATTGTAGCTCTCTGAGTGTACTTTAATTGTTATTCTTTAAGTTTTGGCTCGTTTGGAAGTTAAATTAGTATAAAGTGCAAAATACAGCAGCAACCCAGGAAATTCTGCACTTAAAGTGTTTTTGTAAAAGTGTGTTTCATGATGAAATAGCACCTTATATGATCATGTTTAAGTTATTTAGACCTAATATATGTTAGATAAATGTCTTAGCAAGTTCTAATAGCATTAGAATGGTTATCATGTGAGTAGGTACTCGTGGGAAGCTTGTGGATCACTAAACAAGACTTAGAGGTGAGTAACGGTTCATTAGCTTCATGTTAATAGATTAAACATGATGATGGAACTTGTGCAAGGTTTCGGAGATAGCCGAAGCAATCCATGAATAGTATTATCACAAGAAGCATGATTTGACAAGTTTAGAGTGCCCAAGAAACGCACTAAAAGTCAAGTAGCGTGACTAAGAAGTGCATAATGTAGAACTCCCATAGTAGCATCCTAAGTGGATGACACATGCTTTTATAGTAGCATCCTAAGTGGATGACCAAGCATTCTATGTGGATGATCCGTGCTTGAAAAGCACTTACGTCCTCAGTGGACGACCCATATCAGAAAAGCACGTACAATAAATTTAGAAGCCGTTAGAAGAGTACTCGTTGGCTAGGGAAGTTCTCACTCATAGCAGGACGACTAAGCATCGTCTAGTCAGAATGCACGTGCTCAGATATCATTTCATGATTAAGAATTCAGAATAAGTCTCAGACTCATGTATAAGTAGTAAGACTATAAGTCGTACCATTTATAGCATTTGAAATACATTTATGTTCAGAATTGCAAGTGTCAATTCAGATATAGCTCTAGATCCATAACTATGCTTATAGACCCATGCAGAAGCTCAAATAGACTATAGCTCATGTTTGAGATTCAGATTTAGATATAGACTCCGACCCGTTTACTCACTAAGTCATCAGGACTTACCGTTCTCAGTTTCCATGTTTTGCAGGTTAAGTCTTAAGGGACGTCCGGGGCTTCTATATTAAGAAGATGACTTAGGAGATCGGCAATGCTCGCGTTTTTAGGTGACGAGCATCTCAACCATACTTTGTTATTCAACTTGTTAACGCCCCAAAACTTTATTATTTAAGTGTCAGAATCATATAAGTCATGTTTTGATATTAATGTATAAATAATTATAACATGTATTTGAAATTGAGTCAAAATAGGGGTGTTTGGGTTAACACCCGCACTCACAGCTTTACGCTTCCGCATACCAAATTTAAGTACCACATTTATGTATTATATAATTAAGATTCGTTTAATTCATAATTTTAGTTTAGTAGTTTTCACGAGTACAGATTGATACAGCGTATAGGACAGAACTCACGGCTTATCCAATGTTTAAAAAAAAAAAAAAAAAAAAAATTAATGTAAGATTACGGCCATTTCAGTATTCAGTGCCCTGTCTCTTAAGTTTTTCTGGCTGAACTGATAAGTAGTTATGGAATAATGATAATCATCCTATGTAGGACAGACAACCTAATGTTATCGATATTACTTCCTTTCAATCTCTCCTTTTCATTCTAGCTGTCTTTAATTTGCATTGTTCAGCGAGTTTTTTCTCCCAAAAACTAAAATCGAATTTTTTTTTTTTTTCAAACATTATTTTCTTCTTCTCGTTAAGCTTTGTGTTCCAACGTCTCTCTTCATTTTCTCGGCATTCTAGCAATATGAAATTGTAACTTTGAGTATGAATAGGAAATGAATGGTTGTTATTTTCAAATATATTCTTGATCTGTTTTGTGTATGAACTACGGGTATCGTTTGCCGCACATTGAGACGGGTTTTTATGACATACTTCATCCTTTTCAAAATGATTTCTCTTAAACGAAAAACATATAATTTTAAAATTCTATAATCGTTTTACTTTTACAGAATAAAATCTTAACTATTTAGCGCAGCACAACGCTTCCCGCTCTGTCATCAAAATATTAATCTGAGCACGAGGTAGCTACCACATTTGCACCACGTCAGATTTTTGTGATGATGTTTACCGCATCAATGCCCATTAGGGGGGCCGCAACCCCTCTCGGCCCCTTATATGTTCCGTCCTTGTGTAATGTAACCATCAAAACCCTTATATGTTGCATGTGTAATGTTGTATGTATTTTTAGCCCTTTTTAACTGTAATATAAAGTTGCTTGCTTTTTTGAGTTTTAATTGAGTGTTGGTGTAGGTTTTTCTTCTAGGGTACTAACCAATGGGATTAAGAAATTGTATTTTATTATTCTGCTCATTTGGTGGTGAGTTGAAGCCACTATATGGCATCAAGGTTTAATGTGGAGGACGTGTAAAGGCCCTTTGAAGTACCCAAAGGAATCACATTTACCGAATTCAAATTACTTGTGGCGAAAAGATGTTCTCTCGACCATCAAACACTTTCTTTCGAGTATCTATTTGCAGGGCCAGGTTTCAAATATGAACCTTTAGACAACGACAAGGTTCTCGACAAATTGATGCAGACTTGTGAATATGCAGTGCAGCTGTTTGTTGCTGGAACACCCGTCAACAGGTAAAACTTGAGTATATTTTTATTATTGGTTGCATGCTGTGTCAAGTACGTTTACAGGTTTATACCATCTGTTTTTCAAATTCGTTTACATTTCATACATAACTCCCATTGTTTAGGAACACGTACGGGTCATGATGACGAGGAGTCTATTGGAAAGAGTACATATAAAGTGGAGAAGGTAGAAAGATCCAGCTAACCTATTCTTCTACATATATGTTACACTAAGACAACCATCTCCAATTTTCACACCTAAACACTAAATTTGGGGCATTCGTCCCATATTGCTTCATTATGCGTTTCTTGCCTTTTAGTTGGGCTAACCGGCCTTTTGCTCCTTTAAGTGGCGTTATTCACCCTTTTTTCTGTTTATCACATCTTGTTACATTGAGTAAAAAGACCTTTAAGGTTTGTAGTTGCAGTGTCCATGACTTTTTGCATTGTAATTGACTGATTGGTGTTCTGTTTATGTAGGTATACGACCCAATGGGCAAAAGAATAGTTGTAGCATACTGCCAATTTGGTGGTGACTTTGTGTTACACCCGCTATTTGGAGCCCAGTGTTATTGTGGAAGCGGTGTTAAGGTTAAGCGGCTACAAATAACCGAAGGGATCACATTGACCGATTCTATATTACTTGTGGCAAAAACATTTTCTCTCAACCATGAAACAGTTACTCTCCACTATCAATTGCCATTGCAACGATACAGTTATATATGCCGCTGTAGAGGACAACAAGGATGTCGAAAAAATGATTCAAACTTGTAAATTAGCAGTGCAAGCGTGTGCTTTTGGAACACCAGTCGACATGAAAACCAGGTAACATGTGATATGTTTGGTACAGATCAATTTTGGTTGACCTTGAACACTTGAATATTATCTGATCGAGTTTATTTATTTAATTATTTAGTGTAATTGATGGTACACTTTGGGTGACTTTTGACCCGTTTCCTTTTTTGTTCATTCAGTAGTGTAGTATGAGTCACACGCAGTGCTGCTGCCGAACACGAAGCTTCTTCACAAGAAAACGAGTTGGATATGAAGAAGGATGTTGGCATAAAGAGGAAATGCAGTGCTACTGCTAACGATAAAGCTTTTTCACAAGCCAAGTAATTTGGTTCATACCACTTTGTGATAGCAGTTGTAGTGTAGTAAGTTTATATATCGAATAATCAAAAAAGAAACAGGCAAGTTGTCTTTTCCAGAAAAGTGTATGTGTGTTTTTAAGAGATCGGAGAGTTCTCTCTAATGAGCTCTAAAAGTTCATGAGTAAATTTTATAAGAAAGGCAGAACAGCAAAGAAACACTCTAATCCCTCATCAGATTTCACCCTACAAAGATCTCGTAACGAGATCCATAAGTCGGGACCATAACAATCGGACAATCTGTAATAAAACAAACCATCGTAAATATTCATAGTCAATACATGACCGTTATCATATTTAAAAAGCATCACCAAAAAATGTTATAAGATCTACGCCAGCTAGCTTGTTCAAGTTTAGCAGTACTTTACTTTTCATACTTCCATCCTCACACATGGATCTCTCAATTCAATTGACCACCCATCCTCCACATTTGCATAGCTTTCATGGTTTCATTGAATCCTTCTTCCGGGACTCCTGTTTAGATAGTTAACAAAAGTTGAAAGAAGTAAAGAATGTGTAATACACATGTATACAAAATTAGCAGATAATGTAGTAATGTACCTTCTTCCTTTATGAAGGTGATTCTTTGTAATGTGGTCGACACTGAAAAATTGAGGTAACTAAAAAGCGTTTTGGGTTTGTAAGAAGACAACGCAAATTGAATTTTAGTCTTGCCTTGAGCTTCTTGTTGAAGTAACTTCTTATATGTAAACTGCAAAAAGAAAAAAGAAGACTTCGTATATAAATTTTAATATGTCTACTTAATTGTGACATAAAGAAAGTGTATGCATGCAACTTTTATTACCACGACAACACGGGTCCGTTCTTCAAAATTAATTGCAGAAAAGTCTGATATTAAAGTTAGAGATTGAGGACGACAACACCAAAGTGTAGCATCCACAAAAGCTTCATAAACTGATAAATTATCTAGTAACTTAATGTTTAGCACAACGTGATCGAGATCATAAGTTGTCGACTGAGCTACTCTTGGTTGCTCAACATCTATTGAAAAATCCTACAAGCCAAATAGTAAATCCAACTTGAAGTTAGGCATATCATAAAAACAAATATACCATTGCTTAACCTGGAACAAACAAAAACATAAATAAATTATAAATGAAATTCGGGTAACAACCTTTGGTAAGTGCAACTTCAAAACTTTGAATCGATTTGTCTTGTCCAAAAATCGCTTCAATTTCTGGAACCAAAGAGTGTTGTTCATTGGGTAACACTCCATACTTGCTTTAGACTCGGTTAAATCAAAATCCGAATCAGCAGATTTATCTATATATCCGAATAAAACCAAATTGGGGTTATTGATATCAATCTTTTCCAAATCACACTCCGTATGTATCCTAAGGTACCTCAACGAAAGGCTAGACAACTTCAGGGTATTGTACTGATCGGGTATACTCAAAGTCAAAACTTTGAGGACGGGAAGGCTGGATAGAAAGTCAGCAAAGCTATTTGATGTCGGGAAAGGATACCCGTGGTAAGTCAATCTTGTCAGTTGTCTGCATGAACCCAAGTTTATACATGGTACCCCTTGTACAAAAATACCACATACACGTAGATTTGGAACATCTATATCTATTCTCTCAACTCCATTGTTATAGTAAAACCAAACAACTTTTAGATTTTGAAGCCCAGAAACACAAAATCTTTTCAAACCAAAGCAGTGAGAAAGTTGAAGTATCTTAAGAAGACGGCAACTAGCAGCCAGACGCTTGATCCCTTCCTCATCTATAGTGACTCTACTAAGTGACAATAATTCCAAAGACTTGAACTTGACAACACCAACCATCAAGGACGAAGGCAACTTACAGTTACTTACACTTAAAGACCTCAATGAAGAGACAGATAAAAGTGTATTGGGCAAACAGCAGATTGGTCCCGATGGATTATTTATCAAATTAATGTCCAACACCTTAATGCCTTTATTAAGAACTGATTCAAGGCATTTCTCAATAATGCCCACTTCTGTAGGTTCATCGTCTGTCATGAGTTCGAACATATGCGCATTCACGTCCTCTTGCTCGCAAAATCTAGAAACTGTATACGCCATATACTTGTAAAAAGTAGCCGTTAAATTCCTAGTATTATAACTAGTGCGAGATGCATGAATGGCTTTCTCAAATACATATTGAGTGAAGTTCAAGATGGGAAAAGAAGCGGTTAGATCAAACCATTTTTTAGACAATACACTAGTTCGAACAAGGTCTATTGGAGACTCTAAAAACGAAAGTACGTGGTGAACAAGATAGTCAGGAAGCTCTGAAATCCGATCAGTTGAACCTCTCTTTATTATGACGTTCTTTTCCATCTCCCAGCAAACTCACTGTCTAGTGTTCTTACAATAAATTTCTGTTTGTTCTACAATGAAAAAAATGAGGCTAAATTGGTAAATAAGATGCAAGCTTAGGGCTTAATAAAATGAGCTTAAACACTTTGGTAAGATACAAACACTTTTGTTAGCTTATTTGTGTCTTGGAACGCAATAAGCCAATAAGCTTACAACATATCCAGTAACATATATATCAAATACAATTCAAGTTCAAATAGGCTTTCCATAGGTATGCAAAATTCCCTAGTACTATCAAGTTAGCAAGCTTGTGTAAGGTATATATCAACAGCTTCTTCATTTAGAAGTGCGTATTTTCTAAAAGTTTGAGGTGATTTGAAATAAGTATAAGCTACATATATATTATTTGTGACTTTATAGTTTGTAAATTCATAAAATAATATGAAGGCAAACTAACACAACAAGAATGAATTGAAGTTGTAAATGACGAACCTGAGGCACTGCTGAAAAATGCATTAGGTAGGTAAGTGTAATTTTTTATGATCTGAACCACATTGTTCAAAAATCTTCGATTGGTGAAAGTGAAATAGTAAATTGAGTTAACCCTAGTCTGTGCAGTATATATATGTATAGCCTTAATAGTTTTATTTTAGCCCTTGTATTCCTTATCTTTACATTACCAGCCTTCTCATCATATACTTTGTTAATAATCTTAAAGAACAGAATAACTATAAAAAAAATTAAACAATATCAAAGGAGGGTAATGGTACATCTTGGTTGGACGGAATGAAATGTCAACTGAATAGAATAAACGATGTAATGGAATGAAGAGTGTAATGTGATGATTCATTGTAGTTATTAATCATGTTCGATGTGTATAATAAGACGTAATGGAATCGATAATAAAAAGACAAAAATACCCATTAATGATAGAAAGTTTATTTAATGTGGTTAATTAATGATTGAGTTTTATGTAATTTTGATTCCATTACAAGATGTAATGAAAAAAAAGTAGGGGACCCCTAAGGAATGGTTTTGGTGTAACGGGTCATTACTTGTAATGAATTATTACATTCTATAAATGTAAACAAACAACATTTATTCATTACATCGTAATAATCTTTTCCATTACGGCTTTGATTATGACATACCAAATACTACGTAATAGAAAAGATGCCACTACCAACAACCGGAATTCGTTGGTAAGCGGCCAAAATTCGTTGGTTTTTTATGCTACCAATGAAATTGACGACAACAAATGGTTGTGGGAAAATCGCTCGTCGCTAAAAAATTAATAACGAATGTATCTTGTCGTTGTTACTTTACTAACAAATTACACAAGTCGTTGGTAAATTACCAACAACTATTGTAGTCGTTGGTGGTTTCAGTTTTATGCCAAGTCGTTGGTAATTATTAGATTAGCAACCAAAAAAATTTCGTTGATTTGTTAAACTAGCAACAAATTCTATTTGTTGGTGTAAACAATAACCCTCTATAAGTGAAATATAGTTCCAACTATTTCAGCAGCATCTTTGCCCATGGATATATCCAACCATCATATTACATGAATTATTGTTTGCTAAAGTTATTCAAAAATTTTACAGAATGAAGGATAAGTTGTTGGTAAAAAGCATTGCAAAAGCAATTTTCCAACAACCTCATGTTGTTGGTAACTTACTTTTTTGATTTTAGCAACAAATCCTTACTAAAAGGTTGTTGGTAAAATTAGCGGAAACTTCCTCTCAAAATTTATCAAAGTTCTAAAGAATTTAGCGAGGCTTATGTGGTTGGTAAGTAAAAAGGTGGGTTGTGTAAAATATTGTTGGTAATGTCATTGGTAAAGTATCGATTTACCAATGGATCGGTAATCGTTAGTGATAATTTGTTGGTGTTGACATGATTTCTGGTAGAAAAAAAATCCCTAACCAACATTTTTTTGTGCTTTCATGCTTTGTGCAATCAGTAGGCTTAAAAGAAACCTTTCGATTTTCCAAATCATACCCAACCAACATTTTTTGTTCTGATAAATTTCCAAATATAGCCAAGCCATCCCATGAGCTTACAAACGAGGATATGTGTTGTCCTCTGTAATCTTGTTCAAGACACTCACACTCACTTATTTTAGGAATGCTGGTAATTCTTGGAGGAGTTTCGTTACGTCCATATATATAGTCGATTGCTCACAAACGTTTGGCTAGAGTAGCCGTGGCTAAAATTATGTTTGGGGCTACTGTTTATTACATATGGCAGGAAAGGAATAATAGGCTTTTTAAAAAGAAGCCGCGTCAAGTAGATTAAGTGTTTGATATTGTTTTCTCCACGACGCGTGTTTGAAGTTAATGACTCTCAAGTTCAAAGATTCTGCATATGTAGCTCCTTTGAGGCATGAATGGAACCTAGATTGTAGGAACTAGTGTGTGGTTTGGTAGTGTGATCTAGAAGGTGTGATGTGTTGAGAAAAGAGACACCGGATTGAAGCAAAACCACGACTAAATTATAAAATACTATAAAAGATGACACACGGATATAACGTGGAAAACCCCAATACGGTAAAAACCACGGGCAAAGAAAGATACGTTCACTATGATGAAAACTAGGAGTTACACCTTTTTTCTAATTATAAGGATTAACAAGACTAATCTCTTATGATTAGGAAATATCACACAGACTCTCAAATTAACTCACAAGTACTATGGAGAGAATATCACTATGTGAAAAAGGAAGAGAATGAGATGGGATAAAAATGAAGGCAAGTTCCATTGCCTTTTATAGGCAAAATTCTTGTCATTTGACATCATCCATGACACCATCGCCAAGTTGCAATCCAAGTTGCATACCAAGTTGCATTGTAAGATTCCCATTCAATGTATCTTGATACATGTTAACAATCTCCCACTTGAAGATTTGATTGAAACTCAATCAATATTCACATCATCCATCCTTGCCATTTCCATGTTGCTTAGGTTTCTGCTAGGCCACATGAGGATCGACACCATATAAACTTGTCACAGTTGATTGCTTTCGTCAGATAATCTGCCACGTTATCATCAATATGAATTTTCTTCATTTCCACGATTCCTTCTTCCACTTTCTCAAGAACGAAGTGATACTAAAATCGTATATGCTTTGTCTTTGAATGAAATGTTGGATTCCTTGCCAGATACAAGGCGCTCTGATTGTCACAAAATAGAGTAATTTTCTCTTGTTCGTGCCCGAGATCTTCCAACAACATCTTCAACCATACTGCTTCTTTGCTGGCTTAAGTAGCTACAACATATTCTGCTTCCGCCGTTGACATAGCGACAACTGACTGCAGTTTTGAAACCCAGCTTACTGTTCCGTCATAAAGTGTAAACACATAACCGGTGGTTGATTTACTTCCATCAAGATCACCAGCGTAATCATAATCAACATATCCCTTGATAGTTAAATCTGATTCCCCATAACATAATGCAACAGCTGAGGTTCCTTTAATATATCTAAAGATCCTCTTCACAGCTTCCCAATGCTCTCTACCAGGTTCCGCCATGTACCGACTCACTACTCCCACTACATGTGCAATGTCTAGTCTTGTACAAATCATCGCGAAAATTAAACTTCCCACTGCTGATGCATATGGTACTCGAGACATCTTCATCCTCTCTTCTTCACTGCTAGGACTCATCTTAGAGGATAACTTGATATTAGTAGGAAACGGGGTTGATATTGGCTTACAATCTTGCATATTGAACCTTTGCAAGATTTTCTTCACGTAATTTTTCTGTGAAAGCCAAATTTTCCTACTAACTCTATCTCGGTGAATTTGCATCCCTAGAATCTTGTTTGCGGGTCCAAGGTCTTTCATCTCAAATTCCCTAGCGAGCTGTGCCTTCAGTTTACTGATACGATCTTTGTTGGGGCCTGCAACCAACATGTCATCAACATATAATAGCAAGATGACAAAATCATTGTCTACAAACCTCTTGTAATATGCACAAGGGTCTGCGTGTAGTCTGTTATATCCAAGGCCAATGATGAAAGAATCAAATCTCTTGTACCTACACCGCGACGCCTGCTTTAAACCGTACAGAGATTTGTTTAACCTGCAAACCAAGTTCTCTTTTCCCTTTTGTTTAAAACCTTATGGTTGGAGCATGTAAATTTCTTCCTCAAGATTTCCATGAAGAAATGCAGTTTCACATCTAGCTGCTCTAGATGTTAATCATACGTAGCACACATTGCCAGAACCACTCAAATAGTTGTCATTTGAACCACAGGGGAAAATATTTCGTTGAAGTCGACTCCCTCTTTATGAGCATATCCTTTGACTACCAATCTTGCACGATACCTCTCCACCTGGTCATCACCGTTCCTCTTAATCTTGTACACCCATTTGTTTCTAATGGGTTTTCTACGTGCTTGTAGTGGCATCAATTACCATGTTTTATTCTTATGAAGAGCTTCAATTTCTTCTTGCATTGCTGCCATCCAGAATGAAGCATCTAAATTATTCAGTGCTTCTTGAAGAGTTGATGGTTCTCCTTCCTCTATAAGAAGACAGTATGCAACATTGCTCTCCATAACATAATCCGAGTGCCACATCGGGCGTTTTCTTTCACGATTAAGAGTACAAGTCGTTGGAGCTTGAGACTCGGTTGTCTCATTCACCTCGTGTTGTGGTACTACTTCAGAGGAATCATTCGACTGAAATTGCCTTTCCATCTGTATTGATATAGTTTCTCTTGTAGTGCTATCACCTTCTTCAATCTCTTGAATTTTGTCTTCCATAAAGACAACATCTCCGCTGACGACTACTTTGTGGGCAGTGGGGTCCCACAACCGATACCCCTTTACTTCATCAGCATACCCCAAGAACAAACATTTTCTGGATTTTGGATCCAGCTTTGTAGTTTCTTGAGAATTGTACATTACGTACACAGGACTGCCAAATATATGAAGGTCTGAATAGTTGACTGGTTTTCCCGTCCACATCTCCATCAGTGTCTTCAACTCAACTGCAGTTGAGGGTGAATGATTTATCACATAACATGCGGTATTGACTTCTTCTACTCAGAACGATTTTTCCAAGCTGCAGTTGCCAACATTGCTCTCGCTCTTTCTAACAAGGTTCTGTTCATCCGCTCTGCCACTCCATTCTGTTGAGGAGTGTATGCCGTTGTGAACTGCCTTTTGATTCCTTTTTGCATGTATAAAAAAGTATCAAATTCATCACCAGTGTATTCGCCTCCATTATCTATCCTCAAACACTTGATCTTCTTTCCAAATCAAGCTCAACCCGCGCTTTGTAAACTTTGAAAACTTCAAACACATCAGACTTCTTCTTGATTGGGTACACCCAACATCTCCTGGAATAGTCATCAATGAAGGATACAAAATACTTTGCTCCTACTAAGGATAGAACCGGTGCCTGCCATACATAAGAGTGAACCAATTCTAGAACAGAGACACTTCTAGAATTTGATGTCTTGGATTTTAGGTGATGCGGCTTGTTGATAACACAATGCTTACAGAAAGGTAAAGAAACCTTTGTGAGGCCAGGAATTAACTTTCTTTCAACAAGAATCTTCATTCCTTGTTCTGACATATGTCCAAGCTTCTGATGCCATGTTACTGTAACTCTATGACTTGGACTATGTGAAGCAACAGATGCTTCCCCCTCCTCCATTATCTCTCCCTTCAGTTGGTATAAGTTTGCAGACACCTTTTCACCTTTTGATAAGTACAAGCGCGCCTTTCATAACTTTCATGACCTTGTTTTGTATTTCAACCTTACAACCAAGATCATCCAATTGTCCTAGAGACAATAGATTGTTTTTCAAGCCCTCCATGTGTTGCACATCCTGAATATTATGAATTGTACCATCATGCACCTTCACCATGCTATTTCCAATTCCAATGATCTTTAATTCATGATCATTGCAACTGTACACAGATCCGTCTCCAGAGATAGGTTTATATTGATGAAACAATTCTCTTCTTGTTGTCATATGAAAAGTAGCTCCCGTATCAAATAGCCATACATCTGTAAATCTTTTTCTGCCTTCATTTGCAATCGCTGCTTCACAACACAGAGCATTACCATCTTCTGAAGTGCTAGCGAAATTTCCCTGAGGATTAGAGGTATTTGAACCCCGACAATCTTTCTTAGAGTGACTCGGCGCCACATTTGTAGCATTTAAAATTCTTCTTCCTTCCTGTTTTAGATTTACCATGATTGTGACTCCCACTCCAGGTTCCATTGACCTCCCTCTTGTCACCACCAAAGCCTCTACCTGTCTTGAACTGGTTTTCCTGTCCTCCCTGTTGTTGCGCCTATTTTCTTTTCCAGAATGGCTGCTGTAACATCATCGAAGACTAGATAGTCCGAAAGAACATTATTGGTTTGGTTGATGATAAGCTGGTCATATGAGTTAGGTAAACATTGAAGTAGAATTTCAGCACGTTCTTGTGGCTCTATTTTACAACTCAAAGACGTGAGCTGAGAAAATAGAGTATTCAGGTTATTAACGTGCTCAGTCACTGAAGTAGATTCCGTCATGCAAAGAGCATAAAGTTTCCTCTTAAGAAAATTTTTATTGTGGAGTGATCTTGCCTCGTACAATCGAGCAAGATGATCCCAAATCTCCTTTGCACTTTTCTTCTCCTCTATGCTTGACAAGACTCCATCTGCTAATCCCAGATGAAGATTTGCAATAACATTTCCGTCCATCTCGTCCCATTTACTGTCATCCGTGACCTCAGATGGCCTTTTGTCAATGGCCGCTAAACATTTATCCTTTCTAAGGATAGCCTTCATCTTTAATTTCCACAACGAGAAATTATTCTCATTGAATTTTTCAATTTCAAATTTCGCCGCCATTGCTACAATCACAATCTCTGCTCTTCGACAAAACTATTATTTGTTAATAATAGTAATGAACATCTTTTGAGTGAGTATAATCTTACTTATCTTTTGATGTGGAGGGTCCACTAATTAGTGGCAACTACAGAGCATACGATAAATAATTATACACACACCCAACAATCTTAGCTCTTGATACCACTTGTTGAGAAAAGTGACACGGGATTGAAGCAAACCCACGACTAAAATATAAAATAATATAAAAGATGACACATAGATATAACGTGGAAAACCCCAATAGGGTAAAAACCAGAGGCAAGGAAAGATATGTTTCACTATGATGAAAACTAGAAGTTACACCTTTTCTCTAATTACAAGGATTAACAAGACTAATCTCTTGTGATTAGGAAATATCACACAAACTCTCAAATTAACTCACAAGTACTTTGGAGAGAATATCACTATGTGAAAAAGGGAGAGAATGAGATGGGATGAAAATGAAGGCAAGTTCCATTACCTTTTATAGGCAAAATTCTTGTCATTTGACATCATCCATGACACCATCACCAAGTTGCAATCCGAGTTGTATACCAAGTTGCATTGTAAGATACCCATTCAATGTATCTTGATACATGTTAACATGATGTTATACATCTCAAGAGGCCATTAGATAGACTAATGGTTATTGAACGCTTAATCTCTTTTGATTTTTATTATTTATTATTTATAATAAATTCACCGGTGTAACTTCTTACTCAAAAAAAAAAAAAAAAGTTGATGGACACAAATACTAAAATTAAAAAGTTGAAGTGTTAAATTACCAAAGTGATAAAAGTTTGGTGGTGTTTTTACCTTAATCAACCCCTCAATTCTCTGTAAACTTACCACATAAATAACTATCAAAACCCTAAAAAGTTACAATTTACTCTCAAACTATAAGCAGACTTGCTACGTGAGTTACTTCATTTTCTTGCAATATGTGTTTGTAGTTATACTTTTTATTTTCATGAAAATTTTCTACAGGCCAAGACACATCTTTAAATTGAATTAATTTGACTTTGTAGTTTAGTTTGGATCATCAATATGTTTTAGAGGCATCTCGAGTTGGTAACGAGTCTAAAAAATGTTGGTTTTTCTTTTAGGTACCAACCAATGGGTTTTAGAGGAGAAGTTTTATTATATTGCCAATTTGGTGGTGAGTTCACCTTTAGCGCACTAAAGGGCGTCAAGTTTTATCTTGGAGGAGATGTAAAGTCCCTGAAAATACCAGAAGGAACCACATTTACCAAATTCAAATTACTTGTGGCAAAAACATGTTCTCTTGACCATCAAAAAACACTTTCTTTCGAGTATCTATTCGTAGGGACAGGATTCAAGTATCATACTTTAGGAAACGACAAGGATCTCGAAAAACTGATTCAGTCTTGTGAATATGCAGCGCTACTCTTTATTGATGGAACACCCGTCAACAGGTAAAACTTGAGTATGTTTTTATTATAAATTAGTTGCATGGTTTGTCAAGTAAGTTTCCAGGTTTTATACCTTTGTTTACATTTCATACATATGTATGAAATGTGTTTAACTTGATAAATGGAGATGAAACATAACTCCCATTGATATGGAAAATGGGTTCAAAATTGTGAGTGGTACCTAAAGCATATCCATCTTTAACTGCAGGAACACGGGTCATGATGACAAGGAGTCTATTAGCAAGCGTACACATAAAGTGAAGAAGGTAGAAACATCCAACTAACCTATTCTTCTACATATTGCTTCATTATGCGTTTCTTGCCTTTTGGCTGGGCTAACCTTTTGCTCCTTTTAAGTCCCGGATTTTGTCTACGACAAAACCTGCTAAATTGGCTTTTTAAGATTTGATACTAAACTACCTGATTTTTTATTTACCTTTCTTTTTCGGTTTATCACATCTTGTTACACTGAGTGAAATTATAGCTAAACCTTTAAGGTCTGTAGTTGCAGTGTTGATGACTTAGCTTGTTGAATTGTAATTGACTGATGGTGTTTGTTTCTGTAAATATTGTTAACAAATTTTGATCACAGTAATCTGAGAGTCGTGTAAACACTTTCAGATTGAAGTATTTCAGTGGTTCTACCGAAATCTTTAATCGGATAAAACTCAAATTTTGAACTTGAGAATATGTTTTGTGTACAGAACCAAGAAACGAATATATGACCAAATAACCAACGGTGGTTGTAACTGCTATTGCAGTTATAATAACCACCAGGGACGCTGCCCCTTGGACCCTGCCAGGGGCTGCCGCCCCTTGGACCCCCGTCATTTGGGGCTTCGCCCCCGAAGAATAATCATAATAACGTCATACAAGTGTGCACTCCGCACAACCCCGACTTGTTGAACATTTATCATAATTACACATTGGTCAACTAAGTTAATCCATTACACTTAAATAATATCGGTGATGCAAAATCACCAACAAGTATATGACCCAATGACTTGAAAAACAGAAATTACAGTATTATGCCAATTTGGTGGTAAGTTCGTGTTTGAGGAATTATTTGGAGTCCAGTGTTATTGTGGAATCGATATAAAGGTTAAGGGGCTAGAAATACTTGAAGGGACCACATTAACCGATTTCAAATTACGTGTGACAAAAACATTTTCTCTCAACCATGAAACAGTTGCTTTACACTATCAATTGCCAATGCAAGGATACCATTATGCAGCTATAGAGGACGACAAGGATGTCGAAAAAATGATTCAAACTTGTGAATTGGCAGTGCGACTGTGTGTTTTTGGAACGCCAGTCGACATGAAAACCAGGTAACATGTGATGTATTTGGTACAAATCAAGTTTGGTTGACCTTTTGAACACATCAGATCAAGTTTATTTATTTAATTAGTTAGTGTATGTCAAATTTGGTTGCAAATTGTATACTAGTATTCATCATAAATTGTTTTTCTTAGAATAAAATGGTTTTAGATGTTTTTTTGCATTGATAGTACACTTTGGGTGACTTTTGACCCATTTACTTTTTTGTTCCCGCGCAGTGCTGCTGCTAAACACAAAGCTTCTACAAAAGAAAGTGAGATTGATATGAAGAAGGATGTTAGCAATAAATAGGAAACCCGGTGCTACTGCTAGCAACAAAGCTTCTTCACAAGCTAAGTAATCTGGTTATGCTAAGTTTCTTACATCTCACATAATATTCAAAAATTGTTATGTATCTGTTTGAAGTTCATAGTTTATTCACTTGTTTCTGTCCCTCTATTGTTTGAAGTGCTTAACGGCTTTTTGGTGTTTTCTAAAGAGAAAAACGCTTGTTTTTGAAACTTTGAATTGATAAGTGATTATTGGCTTATTTGCTTATACTTTGAGGAAATACATGCATTTAAATTAGCCATAAGCGTTGATGCGTTCCCAAACATCTTCTCTCCTTTTTCTTTTTTTCTTATAAATGTTTTTACCGTAAAACCCCGATAAAGAGCACCAAATATTAAAAGCATCTTAATTTACAAATTATAATCATAGTAGTAAACCATACATAGCACTTGCTCTCTCATGCTCTCCTATATTCAATAAATAGTTGGGCTAATTGCATGAAAATGTATCTAACTTGCCACTTTTTGTAGTTCTGTGTAGCCTACTAATTTTTTTGCAGATCCGTGTAGCCAACTTTTGAATTCGGGTTGTTCCATGCATTGGGTGACCTAGAAACCTTCTAGTGCTTATGTGGAACATGTTTTTTCCATGTAGGAATAAAAACTTTTTTTTTTCCAATAAACAAAACAAACAAAACTTTTGATAAACCAATCAAACAGCTCCCCTGGTTCCCATTATGTTCTTGTTTCATGTTTTGCCCAAACACTACACACCATTTTTAATCTACCATAAAGCTTGGCTTATGAGATATCACCACATGACAACAATGTCATATCTTGTTTTAACTGATAATTGTGATAGGTTTCTACCTCAGTCCCGTCAATGTTTGTGTCATCATTGTTGTTGGTTTGCCTCCGATTCTCACCATGTGCTTCAACCCCCTTATCTTGTTGACCTTCCTGTCATCATCGCTCCTCAACAAACTTGAGAAGACAACCGATTGACATCCAATTTTGAGGTGTAGATTCTTGATCCATGACACATGAAAATCTTTTTTGTTTGTTACTGATGTGTTTTTTTTGGGTTAAGATTTTAGCCAGAGACTCTTAATTTAAGAAGAGAAAAACATTTGCTATTAAGATTTATGAATAATGAATGATTTGAAATGATGCAGTAAGCTTAGTGAATTATTATAGAATAAAGATCTAATTTATACAAATGAAAGCTTGATGTCTTTTTCATTATATTATTCATCCATGTTGTATAAGTAACTTTTTGGTCCTTTGGTATACTTATGAATGGTGATGAAAGAAAATGGTGGTTGTTATGGTGGTGGTGGTAGCAGGTGAAGGGTGGTGATGGCGGCTGCTATGGTGGTGAAGGGGTGAAGGTGAAGGGTGAAGGTGAAGGTGAAGGTGAAGGGGGTGTTTGGGAATGAGTATAATTAGTGTGTGGTTGATTTATTTACCTACATGGCAACCAAAAATAAAAAAATAAAAAAATAATAATAATAGTGATAACCTGTAACCTTCTTGGCAGGTCACCGAGTACACGAAACAGACCGAATTCAAAAGTTGGCTACACGGGTCTGCAAAAAAAATAGTAGGCTACACATAACTATAAAAAGTGACAAGTTAGATACATTTTTATACAATTAGCTCTAAACAGTTTTTCTTAGAATAATATGATTCTAGATGTTTTATGCATTCATATAGTACACATTGGGTGACGTTTGACCTGTTTCCCTTTTTGGTCACGCACTAGTGTAGTACGTGTCAGACGCAATGCTGCTTTCAAACACGAAGCTTTACAAGAAAACAAGTTGGATATGAAGAAGAATGTTGGCATAAAGAGGAAACGCAGTGCTACTGCTAATGATAAAACTGTTTCACAAGCCAAGTAATTTGGTTCATACCAAGTTTCTTACTCCCCGTCTCACATTTTGTTCTAACTTTCATGTGTTCATTTTCACATTTATGAGGCTAATTGAGGCAGTACATAATCGGATTTCTTAAGATGATGACCAAGAAAACATGTGTCAGACTATATATATATATATATATATAGTTAGGATCAAATGAGAAAAAAAAAATTAAAATTTGAGTGTGTCAATCAATTATAAGAGTGTGCAAATCACCTCATTTCATTTAAATTAGAAACTAAAAATCATAATAGTTACGCATATACACTTTAAATTGGTCAAATCTACTTTCAAGTGATGATATATCTTGATCTACAATGTGAGGAAAAAAAAAAAAGTCCTAAAAATCCCAAGTTTTTCTAGTTTATTCTACAATGTGAAAGTAATTACTGATCAACATTATCATTACATTTTCTATTTCTACAAATAGTTTACTCTTTTACAATTTTTTGTTCTATGTTCATTCCTTTAGCAATTTCTTTGTTGGAACAAGACCTTCTAATGGAGACTTGAATTCTGGAAAGTCACTTTCGGTTAAATAATAATATAGAGAGATGAGACAAACTCTCAGAGTAAAAGTAAGGTTGTGGAAAACTATATGTCAATTTATTAACGCAAACGGTCATTGATAACAATCTTTTAACCACAATCAAAGTAGGTTTATTAATTTTCGTTTTTCATGCAAAATATATACTTAATATATTGGGTTTCAGTTACTAAAACTTTCAGCCTTAAAAAGTAGAAACAAAGCACGCTAAAATTTTTCCATTATACAACATTTATGAGGGCTAATTGAGGCGTTACATAGTCGGATCTTTTAAGATGACGATCAAGAAAACATGTGTCTAGCTTTGTAAATATGTAAAGTCTTAGCAAATAAGAGAATTTCGAAAATTAGAGACATAAAATCCTAGCTTTACTTGGTTTACTCTTAAAACATCTCTGCATGCATGCAAGAAATGCTGTACGTTGTGGTTAATAACTTATTACTAGTAAGGTCTTATGGAACATATATATCTATATTATATATATAGAAAAAAACTCGTTTTCTTGAAAGTGAAAAATTAAAAAAACTACATATGAAAATCATAGATTTTTATTTATTACCCATAACTAATATGAAAATCCTAGATTTTTATTATTATTTTTAGTTATTACCCATAACTAATATTATTTTATTCGGTTTAAATCATATTTAACCCTAAACTCTTAAACTTTTATTATTTTTCGTTTATAGCCTATAAACTTTTTTTTATCACTACAATTATCTACCGCTATAAAATCTCGTTGGTATACACGAGTACTCGTCTAATATAAGTAAATCATATAATAATTGTTTACCAAGTCAAGCTCCACATCCCTTATTAGTCAGCCCACGTTTTGCTTCTACCACTAGTATCCACAGTTATATATACATTAAGTAGAAATGGTTGATGTTTCAACAACTTGTACTAATTGCAGGCTTTGTTGGATATATGAGATGTTGCTCTCACAAAATATTGCTCACAAAATATGTTTCGACAAAGTATTAAATAGTTCCTGGTTATTTGATAGAAACAATGCACTCAAAATTTCTTTATTTAAAAACTTGGAATACTTTCTTTTTGTTTGTAGGAGCTAGTACAATTTCTCTATTAAATTGCTATTACCTTTATAGGCTCTATGTTGGCACAATTTCCTTATTGCCTTTGTAGGAGCTGGTACAATTTCTTTATTTAAATTGCTATTGCCTTTATAGGCTCTATGTACTCTTACAGTATGAAAAGGTCTACTAGCCATAAAACATAATTCTTGTTTATCACATGCTTGTTGACTAGATGTGTAGAAACCAAATTTGCATTCTTCTTACTCAATGCAACTTATTTTCAAATGCCAAACTATTCTTTTGATAACTATAATTGTAGAACTTGTCCTTTTCTCATACATGTATAAATTAGTTTACAGGCTTCAAGTTTAATGCTCCTCAGAGCTTTAAACTCAACCACTAGTCTTTGTTTCTTGATTCATTTTAAACTTGTACTATTTAGACACAAGTATAAAACTTGCCAAACTCACATTAGATCTCCAACAATGAGAAACTGGCAAATCGAAATTCAGTACATTCAATAATAATGTTAATCCCATATATTACCTTCTTCTCGCTAATGCTATCATCTTGCAGTTCATTAGACACCATAACTGTTTTTCAAAACATCACAGATGGTGAAACCATTGTTTCAGGAAATGAAAGATTCGAGTTGGGCTTCTTTAGCCCAGGAAGTTCGAAGAATCGATACCTGGGGATATGGTATAAGAACACATCACCTCATACAGTTTTATGGGTTGCTAACCGTGAAACTCCACTTATCGATACCTCAGGAGTGGTTTTGTTGGACAGCAATGGAAACTTGTCCCTTGTCAATGGCAGTGGTTCCATCACTTGGTCATCCAACTCCTCGGCATCTGGCACAAATGTGAATCCCATAGCAAAACTCTTAGATACGGGAAATTTTGTTATCACGAGTGATAATCTTCTCAACAAGGAAAATTACATTTGGCAAAGCTTTGATCACCCTGGAGATACATTCTTACCAGGAATGAAGATGGGGAAGAACTTTGTAACAGGAAGAGAAACATATCTGACATCTTGGAGGAGCGGAGATGATCCTTCCCCAGGTGAGTATACACTTAGGTTTTTAATGGTTAAGGGTAAATACGTTCAACTATACATTAGGAAAAGCTCTGTTATTACAACAAGAGTTGGGCCGTTTACTGGTATGTCATTTGCTGGCTACTCAAACTTTAAGCCTAACCCAACTGTTCGGTACAAAAATGAACTGATTGTGAATCAGAACGAGATGTATTACATGTATACTTACGATAGCCCCAGATTCTTGAAAAAAGCGGTAGTAACTCCTGATGGCAAGTTTGAGAACTCTCAGCTGAATTTGCTAAGCCAAGAATGGATGCAGTATAGGAACTTTCCCATGGATTATTGTGACAACTATGGACTATGTGGCCCATATGGAATATGTAATATGTCTACAGATACTTATTGTGTATGCTTGAAAGGTTTTGAGCTTAAAAACCCACAAGAACCGAACCCATATAATGGGACTAGTGGATGTCAACGGAGTAGAACCTTGGATTGTGGGCCTGAAGAGGGATTCCTGAAGTTTTCAAATGTGAAATTGCCAGACACGCAAAATGCCGTTTATGATACCAATATGAACCTCCAGGAATGTGAGGTAGCTTGTAAGCGTAATTGCTCTTGCACCGCCTATGCAATTCCAAACATCACTGCAGGTGGAGTTGGATGTTTGCAATGGTTTGGTAATTTGGTTGATGTTCGAGTGTACGCACAAAACGGACAAGATCTTTATGTTAGACTGGCAGCCTCTGAATTATCAGGTAAGCCAATACATAACTAATAATAATGCAATTTTCTATTCATACGATGTTTGGTTCCATTCTGTTATTCAAGTTTATACTTTTATGTGTGCAACTCTTAATTATGTTGGATAAATATGATTTACAAACTAAAGGAACAGCTGTTCATAGGAATTTAGCAGCAAAGGCATATGTTATTTATTGCTGTAAATTTGACAATGTTTTTTTGCTTTAACTTTGTAATATCTCTTAGATCTCCGCTCCAGCTACAACAGAAAAAAACGGGTTGTTATTGAAGTTAGTTTGTCAATATCAACTGGACTGATTTTGTTGGGCCTGATATTGACACTCTACACTTGGAGTAAAAGGAAGAAGAGATCAGATGTAGAAACAGAAGGCAAGTGATATCGATCTGAATTATCTATATATTTAGATGTATGCTATACATCATGTAAATAATTACCTTATGATAAACATTTGACAACCACACGTCATATTTTCTAGGTAGGACTGTAACGATTCTTGAAAGAGATGACAAAGGTAGCAGCCGGAAGGGAAGTATAGATGTTCCTTTGTATAGCTTATCTAAAGTTTCTAGGGCTACCAATAACTTTTCGGATGACAACAAGCTGGGAGAAGGTGGGTTTGGTCCAGTTTACAAGGTAAATAATATGAATAAGTACATGTTAAACAAGTTGGGGTGAATGGAGTGATAATCAGTAAAATATTTTTATACATTTACATTCAGCAAAAAAGCATTTAGTAAATATGTTAGTCTCCAGGGTGTGTTAGAAGGACAAGAGATTGCTGTGAAGCGGCTCTCAAAGTCCTCTCGGCAGGGGCTTGAAGAATTTAAGAATGAAGTCATCTGTATTGCTAAACTTCAGCATCGGAATCTGGTGAAGCTCTTGGGATACTGCATTGAAGGCGATGAGACAATGTTACTTTATGAATACATGCCTAACAAAAGTCTGGACAGTTTCATATTTGGTTGGGCTCTCAGCTTTTTCAATCTTGAAAAATAAAAATGATATTAATTCTCCAAAATGTGTAAATCGGTCGGAACACCCCGATCCCATGCATCTTTTGATGCCAACCGGACCCTTCCCCAGGGAACCGGCCCCATGCAATGATCACCTGTTCTCATTGACCTAATTAAAAATGATATTAATTAATTCTAATTGCAAAGGGATATAATGCTTATTAATAAACTAAGTTGTTGCAAATTTATGCAGATGGAATAAGAAAGTCATTACTTGATTGGCCACAAAGGTTCCACATAATTAACGGAATTGCTCGAGGTCTTCTTTATCTTCACCAAGATTCCCGGCTTAAAGTTGTACATAGAGATTTAAAAGCCGGGAACATTCTACTCGATCATCAGATGCGTCCAAAGATATCTGACTTCGGTTTAGCCAGAATGTTTAAAGAACACGAAAGTGAAGCAAATACCAAGAGAGTAGTGGGAACCTTGTAAGAATCCCGAAAGTTTGTATAGTTTAATGCATTTTATATATATAGTGTGTATTTATTTCCAAGGTCTTTTGTTCTATTCAGAGGATACATATCTCCAGAGTATGCAGTGAATGGTCTCTTCTCGGTAAAGTCAGATATATTCAGCTTTGGGGTTTTAGTGTTGGAGATTGTGAGCGGGAAGAAAAATAGAGGTTTTGTTCATGAAAAACACCATGATCATCTTCTTGGACATGTAAGTGTGTTGAATATAATCATCCAATGATGAAAACATATACTCCGTATATAGATACAAATATGCAAATTTCAGTGTGATATGGCTACTGAAGGTCCATAAAAACACATTCGTTATCAAGTATGAGCATATAAATATATAAAAAGGATATGAAATAGATGTACGACCTTTCTGATTTGAACTAATTTGTGTTTTTTATTTGGATTCATTTAGGCATGGAGACTTTGCAAAGAAGGAAAGTCACTCGATTTACTTGATGAGTGTTTAGGTAATTCCTATTCTGTTTCTGAGGTGTTGCGATCAGTACACATTGCCCTATTGTGTGTGCAACAACGAGCAGAAGATAGACCTTGCACACCGTCAGTTGTTGCCATGTTGGGTGGAGAAGGTTCTCTACCTTCTCCCAAACAACCTGGCTTCTTTATTCAAGGAAGTGAAATCTACTCCACTTCACCTCTTCATTCACTATCATCGGTTAATGGAGTAACATTAACTCAGATAGATGGTAGATAATAAAAAGATTTGTGTACTTATCATATCAACAAAAATGTGTGTTTGTATGTTTCTATGTAACTTTAATATGTTCCCTGAAATGCTGGCCACAGAGATTGGTTTAATTGATAATCTAGTCATTGATGTTGTGATTTAATATGTTCACTGATTAGTGATAACAAGCGATGCGAATATCGAACCTTTTGTTGGAATTATATAACATGACATAGCATAAATATAACATGTAAATATCAAAGCACGCAATGGAAGACTTAAACATATAATTGTAATTAACTAACCAAATTAAAAGAACATGCGTACCTTTAGCAATTCAAGGATGGAATTAGAACAAGAACATGGAAGTATCTCAAGGAGAAGATTCAATTATGGGTTAAAAGCTACAAAGATAAATCAAGAATCAGAAGCAATACTTACTAGAGGAGTTAGCCAAAATCGACTCAATTCTGGATAAGGGGGAAGGTACTCCGACACTCTCCTCTAAAAGTATGGAAACTTTTAATGCTATTCAAGAATTTAACAAGCTAGACAATATGGAGTTGGCTCAAAAAGCAAAGATAAAATGGGCGATAAAAGGCGACGAAAATTCAAAGTATTATCATGGGGTTCTTAATAAAAAACGAAACCAACTCGCTATCCGTGGTATATTGTTGGAAGGTAGATGGATTGACTCTCCTTATCAAGTGAAAGATGAGTTTCTATCATATTTTGCTGACCTGTTTAATAAGCCTTCTGATTACCATCTGCACATCGAATTGGACTTTCCAAAAAAGCTGAGCCTTGAGCAAAAAATGGATTTGGAGATGGAGGTAACTCGGGAGGAGATCAAGAAAGCGGTGTGGGATTGCGGGGTTGATAAATCGCCTGGTCTTGATGGTTTTTCTTTTGGCTTTTATCGTAGATATTGGGTTTTTGGAAAATGACGTGGTAGAGGCGGTGTATTATTTCTTCAATCACGGTAAATTTCCTAAAGGTAGTAATTCTTCATTTATCACTCTAATCCCAAAGACTCAAGATGCTAAAACAACGAAAGATTTCAGACTAATCACGTTAATTGGAAGCTTATATAAGATTATTGCCAAGATTTTGGCAAACCGTTTGGTGGTCGTTTTGGAAGATTTAATTTCTGATGTCCAATCAGCTTTTGTAGCAAACTGACAGATTTTAGACGGGCCATTTATTTCAAACGAGCTACTTCAATGGAGCAAGACGAAAAAGAAGCAGACTATGGTTTTTAAAGTGGATTTCGAAAAAGCTTATGACTCGGTACGTTGGGATTACTTGGACGACGTTTTAAAACGATTTGGTTTAGGCGATAAGTGGTGTGGCTGGATTCAAAATTGTTTAATTTCTTCTAAAGGTTCGGTTTTGGTTAACGGCAGTCCTACCAAGGAATTTCAATTCTATAGAGGCTTTAAACAAGGTGATCCTCTATCTCCGTTCTTGTTTCTTTTGATCATGGAGAGTCTACATATATCGATGCAAAGACTTGTGGAAGCTGACTTGTTTAGAGGTATTAAGATCGGATCTTCGCTTCAAGTTTCACATATTTTTTACGCGGATGACGTGATTTTTATGGGACATTGGAGCTACACTAATCTTGACACTATTCTTCGTGTGTTGGACTGTTTTTATCATGCATCGGGGATTCCGCATTAACAAACTCAAAAGTAAACTTCTGAGTATAACAGTTTCTGGTGAAAAGGCAGAGAGGGCTGCAAAGAAAATCGGTTGTACCATTCTTCAAATTCCTTTTTCGTATCTAGGATCCATAGTTGGTTGTTCTATGTCCCGGATTAATTCATGGGGAGAGGATCTTCATAAGATTTTATCTCGGTTATCTACATGGAAGTTGAAGACTTTATCTATCGGGGGAAGGTTAACACTTATGAAATCCGTCCTTGGTTCGTTGCCTATCTACCATATGTCTTTATTCAAGGTTCCTTCGAAGATCCTTTGAAAAATGGAGTCCATTAGATGTCATTTTTTTAATGGTATCCAGCATAACGGAAAGAAGCCAATATGGGTTAAATGGAATTAAGTTTTGGCGTCTAAAGAAATGGGAGGTCTTGGAGTTTCGAGTTAGTACGCTCTTAATAGAGCTCTTCTCTTCAAATGGATTCGGCGTTTCTACTCACAACAATCTTCTTTGTGGACTAAAATCATTAAAGGGATTCATGGAGAAGACGGAAAGATTGGTAAAAATATTCGGAATCACCATCCATCTTTATGGTTGGATATTGTCAAGGAGTTTCTACATATTCAAAGGAGAGGGACTGATTTAATGAGTTTCATGCATAGAAATATTGGTAATGGGCTGACATTCGGTTTTGGGAGGATATATGGAGGGGCGACATTCCCTTCAAGAACGATTTTCCCAGGTTGTATGCCTTGGAGAATCATAAAGACAGTTCTGTGGCTTGGAAGCTTTCCCTTGATGATATTACTCACTCATTTCATAGAGTTCCAAGGCCTGGAATAGAAGATCTCCAACTATCGCATCTCATTAAGGCTTTGGAAGGTGTTAATCTCGTCGACTTGAAGGATAGATGGAGATGGTCTTTAGAAGGTAGCGGTGAGTTTAGTGTTGCTTCGGTAAGAAAACTTCTTGACTCAAAATCATTACCTATGGTATCTTCCAAAACTCGTTGGATTAAAGCCGTACCTATCAAAGTCAACATTCACGCTTGGAAAGTTAAGTTGGATATCTTACCTACTCGTTTAAACATCTCTAAAAGAGGTATGGATATACAATCGATTTTATGCCCTTTATGTGATACGTGTGTGGAATCGTCTAGCCATATTTTCTTTGCTTGTACTACTTCTAGAGAGATTTTCCGCAAGATTTTGTCTTGGTGGGAGTTGGATGACGTTATGGTTTCATCTTATGATGAATGGTTAGAATGGTTGTTAAATATCCGTCTTCAATCGAACCATAAAGAGTTGTTGGAAGGCATTTGTTATGTAATGTGGTGGTACATTTGGAATTGTCGCAATAAGAGCATTTTTGGATCGGTTTGTCCTTCGAAGGCGATTATTTTCGAATAAATTGTCTCTCGAGCGTTCGTTTGGTGTAGGCATAGATGTAAAAAATCTTTTAGTTGGATAAATTTGGCTTAAAAGCCCGCTTGTTATTTCTTTGTAACTTCTAGCTTCTTGCTAGTTTTTGCTTAATAAAATCCGCCGTTCAAAAAAAATTAGGGTTTATAGTGGTTTAACGAGTTGACCTTTACCGTTTTTCAATTCAAACCAAGATATAAACAATAGTGTGTTTATACCACGTTCTTGTACACACATACTAATACCAAATTAATGAGAATGCTAGTTCAATTTGACACAGTAAAACCAAAACCAATTTGTTTTTAAAAAGCAAAAGTCGAACCACCCTTGTGGGATGTGTTCGTTCGACCAAGACAAGAGTGAAACACCAAAAACAAGTTTAGGGTATTGTATGTGTATAAAAGATACAAAAGAATTACCCTAAGCCTTGTTTATATAGTGTTTGAAATCTTATGAAACAAGTTAATTACAATTAGGAAGGTTTTCACCTCCCTAACCCTAAGGTCAGCCGAACATACCCATAAGGGTGTTCCGAAACCTTCCTGTTTTCTAATTTCAATTCTAGTCCTTTCCTTTTATTATTTAATGACCGTTAATTACTTAACGTCCGTTAGTCGTTATTGTGTCATTTAATAATTAAACATTACATTTAGCATTAATTATTAATCACTAATTCTTCATACGTAGAGTGTGCAATCATGTGGTCTCGAGTTCGAAACTGGTCATACAGATTTAAATAAATGTCCATAAACTTACAGCTTCCACTTGGACATGTCTTAAAATGTGTAATGACTAGCGTTTAGCAACACGCTAATGCCCCCAGAACAACTTGAGTATGGCTCCTGAAAAAATCTTTTGATGAATAATCATCATACTTATCCTTTTGATTCTAATATTGTGTTAAATATGGATATGGATCTTAGTCATTCCACTATTCAACTATTCTATTTCTCGTTGTTTATGATTGATCAAGATTACTAAATCTTCTGAACATATTCCAGATAGATCTTCGGTGTAGCCACGCAAACATCTTGTCAACCCTACGAAGGGCCCAACAGTATTAAACTTCAAAATGAATTTGAATGAACAAATTCTTTGTTGATTGCAAGAAAAACCCATGAGTTTTGCAACAGTTCTGAAAACAATCCTTATTACTACCAGTTAAGTATAACGTTAATTTTGCTCCACAGAGATGCACTACACCCATGACGGTTTTCTGGCATCTCAAGTCTGAGGATATATAATTATGATTTACTTAATGACAATGATCCATATAGTAAAATCATGTGGTTGGGATAAATCTTATATTCAATACTTGAATATCATGTGAATTTGGTATGTCTACGCATCAATATATTTAAATATATTTAACCAAAACTTATATTTGTCTTAATTCAATAATATTCCCATACTATTGATCGATAATGGATTGTTTAGAATCTCATAAGACATTCATGGATTTAAACATGCAAATATAGGATACAATATTATAAATGAAATATTAACATAACCAATACTTTATTCCATTAAAATAATAATGTTTACAATATCCTTTATCCAAATACTAATCACAGATGGGCATGAAACTACTAGCTAAACGAAGTCCAATGCTATTAGCATGTTGAGTAAGCTCTTTACCAGGTAAAGCCTTCGTTAAGGGATTAGCTAAGTTATCATCTGTGTGTACTTTGAGTAATTTGATTTCACCAATTTCAACTTGTTCTCGAACATAGTGATATCGTCTAGGAAAATGTTTGGAGCCTTTCATGACTCCAGGTTCATTGGCGAATGTAATTGCAGCATAATTGTCGCAACACATTTTAATAGGATTTTCAATTGAGGGCATAACTTCAAGCCATGTAATGAACTTCCTAATCGAAACAGCTTCCATGGCCGCTTCTGAAGCTGCTATGTACTCAGATTTTGTAGCAGACATTGCAATCGCAGTTTGCTTCTTGCTCTTCCAATCCACAACTCCTCCATTAATAACAAAGGCATAACCCGACTGAGACTTCGTATCATCTTTATCACATAACCAGGATGCATTGTAGTAACCTGTAACATCAAGTTCTGGTTCTTGATTTCCCCCATACACTAAAAACATTTTTCTTGTAGCCCTTAAGTACTTGAGAATATGTTTAACAGCAGCCCAGTGGTGTTCACCTGGATTCTGTTGATATCGACTAATGATATTTTAAGCAAATGCCACATCAGATCTTGTGCATCTGACCGCATACATAATAGATCCCACAGCCGAAGCATAACTTCATGCGTCTCACCTCTGCAGGAGTTGAAGCACATGCTTTGCTACTTAAGGAATGATTTACTTCCATTGGAAAATAATATCCCTTCTTGGAATTTTGCATATTGAATTTCTTCAATATTTTACCAATGTAAGCACTTTGGCTTAATCCAATCAAGCGCTTAGATCTGTCTCTATAGATATTGATTCCAAGGATGTATGTTGCTTCCCCTAAATCTTTCATAGAAAAACATCTTTCAAGATAGGATCTCACCTCTTTTAAACTTGGAATGTGATTTCCCATGATTAATATGTCATCGACATACAAGATAAGTAAAGTAACACTACTCCCACTAGCCTTATGGTATACACATGGCTCATCATGATTCTAAGTGAAACCAAATTTCTTGATCCCCACATCAAATCTCTTATTCCATTATCTAGATGCTTGCTTCAAACCATAAATAGATCTTTGAAGTTTGCATACTCACTTTGGAAATTGTGGATTCACAAATCCCTCAAGCTGCGCCATGTAAATGTCTTATTCTAGGCGACCATTTAAGAAGGCGGTTTTGACATCCATATGCTAAATCTCATAATCATAGTGTTAATACAAATAAGCCATAAAAACGTTTATTTATATTTTATGATCTTCTAATGTTTTGTCGATAACAAACGTAATATTATTTTAACGAAACAAATAAAATACGTAAATGGTTTGAGCCAATACTTTACTAACACACTTACGTTTTCACATAAAACACTAAAACAAGTGAAAGTGATTTTATGTTACATATGTACAACAACTAGTGTTTACATATTCGGTAAATATATACGTAACTAGTATGTATTACAATGGGTAATATAAATGGGTAGAAACTTAAGTATTTGACCCATTGACCAAATACATTGAATGTAGTTGGGTAAAACCCAAAGTCCATGACCCATACCCATGGAGGATAACCCATAACCCATTGCATGAGATTATGCATAAGTCATATATGGATAATATCCATGACCCATGGTTTTAATCCATGACCCATAGTTTTAACCCATGAACCATGGACTAGATGCATTGCATCTTGTAGATACATTGAATCGACTTGATACCCATGACCCATAACCCATGACCCATGACCCAAAACCGATGGGCAAAGGGGAGCGTCCCACGGATCCCTAGTAATACACTGGACGGTTCCCTCAAGTGAGGGATCCGTGGGATCCGGGCAACAGTAGCAAAATTCTTCTGTAAATAGTGAGCCATTTCTTCATTTTGCTTGGCCATTCCCACACATACTTTCCCCAAGTATTTTAACCCTCTAACCACAGATCCTAAGGATCTTTCTATGTAGTTTGTCTTTTGTTTTTGTGTGATTCTCTAGGTTCCTCTGAAAGGCGAGATCACCACCTCTTGAAGTCGAGCAAGCTCAAGTCCATGAGTTGTCATGCTTCGTCATCATCAAGACTATTGAGGTTCTCTTGTTGATACTTCTTTCTTCCTCCATAGAAGTGTTGTGTCCAAGGCATTAGTGAAGAATGCCGAAAGAGTCAAGACGAAAGCATTAGTGAAAGGTGCTTAACGTCCGTGTCAAGAGCATTGGTGAAGAATGCTAAAGGAGTCAAGAAGAAGACATTAGTGAAAGGTGTCAAACGTCGGTGTCAAAGGCATTAGTGAAGGATGCCTAGAAGTCAAGTCAAGTGGCATTAGTGAAAGTACATTCGATGAGGTGCATCGATGTACAAATAGAGATAGGTTGAATCCAAGGATATTGATATCCTTGATGGTGTTGTAATAAGGAGTTGGTCTCCTTTGGGATAGGTGTTGTGTAGTGTTGGGTAGTAGTTCCTCCATTGTAATGGAACTCGGTACTTAGCCTAGTACCGGATAAAGGGTAGGCGACGTTGTGGTAGGTGTGGTTCAACCTTGTGAAAGAACCCGGTGGTTAGCCTAGCGATTCTCGAAGTAGGCTTCGGGGTATTTGTGTATGGATAAAACCACAATATCGATATCAAAAATAATCCACAAGGAATGACTTAAAATCCCTTTAGGAAAAAGGATAATGAATCAAATCCCGTGAGTGATAGTGATACGGATTAGGAAATCCGAGTCGTTTCCCAACGAGGTGTGAATGGGCAACGTCGTTATTGGTTTGTTATTAAAATGCTCGATGTTTTGGATTGATGATTTTGATTTTATCTAAACTACGGGAAAAGGGAAAGCAATTTAGGGAAATTAAACTACGGGGAATCCTAAGTATGCGAATTATTCTAAAACTTAATTAAAGAAACGTAAATTAAATGCAACTACGACTAATCTAACTCCTAAAAATGATCTAAAATTACTTTTACTCTAAAAATGCAATTAAAAACTTAACTGAGATTTAAAACTAATTTTTATGATTTTTCTGGAATTTATTTGAATTAAAAACTAATTTTAAATTTTTAAAACAAATCTAAAATGCTAAAAATTATGAAAACAAAGGGGAAAATTATGAAACTATTTTTCAAAAATCTAAATTAACTCAAAAGGATTTTCAAAACTAATTTTGTATTTTTATGATGATTTTTAGAATTTCTATGAATTAAAAACTATTTAAAACTAATTTAAATGCTAAAAATTACAAATTAAACTAGGAAAAATCTGGAAAAATTATTTTTTTGATTTTTATATTTATCTTAATCTATGAAAATTGAAAACTTATTTTTTTTGTAGCTTTTCTGATTTATTTGTATTAAAAGCTATTTAAAAAGGATTAAAAAACTAGTTTAAAATAAGAAAAATAGTAAACAGAATCAGAAAATTATGAAAAATTCAGGTAAAATCTAAAATAATATTCTAAACTTATGAAAAATATGAAAACTATGGCTTATGTGTAAGAAAAAGAAGCTGTAGTGTAACTGACTAAGAATAAGCACTTATTAATAAGCAAATAAGCACTAGAAGGCACCAAATGAACACAGAAGCTAGATTAGGCTATAGCTACCTCAAATCCAGCTAAATCAAACTACTCTTAACCTCTTATGTGATGAGTGTAATGATTAGACTTAATGACTTGCTAAGAAACCAAACAGCCTTGACTACCTATAATAAGCTAGTGCAACAGCTTTTCTAATAAGCTAATCAGAAAACCAGAAATGTGGAATTCAAGGCAACCAAGCAAACTACAATTAAACCAAATTACAGCTCCTAACTATCTAATTTGACCTCAGTGCAAATTCTGAAAGAAACCAGGTTCACAACTCAGTATAGTGAGTGTGAACAGGGCAATCAGTGATTTGGACAGCTTTTTACAGGCTTAATAGTACTTCCAAAAATTTCACAAAAATCAATTTAAGAAACTTGACCAACTGAACTTGAATTAACCAAAATTTCAATCACTCTTACTCAAAAATGAATCAAGGATAAATTCACAAAGTTTGATGAAAACTGGTTTTAACAACTTTTGACTTTTACTCGGAAATGAAATTTTGACTTTAATGAGATTTTAGTGACTCAAATTTGATCTGAATTATGAAATAAGCTACAATAAGACTTGATTAAACTAGTGTGATGATATCTAAGCCTAGTGCTAACCTATTTTTCTACTATACTTATCTGATAAATTCACAAGAACTGATTAAAGTCTATTTTGACTATAAGCAATTATAAGAGCAAATTAATGACCAATCTAAGTCAAGTGGACCTAATTGAGACTAAGTTGATAGATTTAAACCACAAACCAAGCCTAAAGCTCAATATAACCACTGATCCAAACACTATTTTCAAATCTGTATGCAAATTTTAAAACACAGACTGCTATTCCAATAACTTCTGTCTCCTAACTCAGATTCAATACACTATATTAATACTATTTGAAGCAAACTGACCAGTCCAAACTACTCTATTATCCCGGATGCAAAATTATGCAGATCTAACGAATTATGCAAACTACCAATGGATATAAATGCAGATAATCTCAAATGAACTAAACAATGAATATAACTACTACAATAAGCTAGAAATCACTAAAGTTAAACTAAACTAACATCATAACACAGATTATACTAGATCTACAAAGATAGAACACTGATTTAAGAAAACTGAACAAAGCTCACTTTAGATCTCAGCTGAACAGAGATCAACCAACTGAATGGCAGCTACAAGCTCTCTAGCTTATTAATAAGCTAGAGTAATAGTCCCTCTGGCCCCATCCATTGCAGGCCACTTCCTATGCTTTCCATAATTCAATGCAAAGGTATTTTTAGAACTTATTTGGATGAATTTGAGTACAGAATTGAGCAGAGATTTAAGATAAGCACACAATAAGCTATATTGAGCTTAGTTGAGCTTATAGATACAAAAACATAAGCTGAATGCAGCTTAATAATAGATTTGAAATATTTTTTTAATTTTTGAAGTATTTTTCTTATTTTTTTGTGATTTTTGTTTAATAGAACAAATAAGCTAAAACTGATTTGAGATAAGCTAAATTGAGTAATTGAAACACTAATAAGCTACTGAAAACAATTAAACAGTAATGGAAATTGATTGAAGACAAAAGTTGAAATTACTTGAATTAATAAAAACTTGAGATTACAATGGAACTGAAATTTAGAAATACAGAAATGAAATTTAAACATAAAACATTTATAAGCTACTTAATTCTACTCAAATTCTACATGATTACAAGTGTGAAATAAGGGTGCCTTATATAGGCGAGCCTAGCTCATGGAAGGATTTGGAATGTCATCATCTGTGCTTCTTTGAGTGCTTTGGTAGCCCTTGGATCAATCTCCACCTCATCCCAGCAATCTCAGCCTTTGGATTGCACATGCCACGCCCTTTCCTCCAATCATAGAGCAGTATTTGAGATGTGACACACGGATCAATGACCTGGCAACATGTGTCGTGTGTGTCGTTGATTGTACGGTTTTGCCCTTAATTGGGGTGAATTGGCTTAATTAGTCGCGAGGCAAATTAGGGTTCTTATGAGCTGGGGATTTGGGGGTGGATTTTGGCGCGTGGGTTTTTTTATATTTATTTGATTTTGTTGACTAGTTGACCGGGTAAAATGGTGGACCGGGTATAATATTAGGTTGGTTGGTCTTTTAGATATTTGGGCCTCAAGGTGTAAGAGTTATAGATTTTGGACATGAAATGGATCCATTAAGTGATATAAGGACCAAGAATGTATAAACTGAAAATCCAGGGACTAGATGTGTAATTCTGAAAATATCTTTGAAAATCATTCTTGTCATTCTCAAATAAACCAAGGACCACTTTTGCCATCTTTGAAAATTCCAAGGACCAAACATGTCAGTTCTGAATCTTCAGGGACTAAAACTGCCATTTTGAGAATTGATTATCCAAACTTGCAAATTCCTTTCCCAGCCTCGGCTTTTTGCATTCTTCTTTCTCTCGTGCTCGGTTTTCTTCGATTTGGCTTCTCTTTTGTGTGTTTTGACATATCCGTACCTGCACAAGCACAAACTCAAGAAAACAACAAATATTAGCAATAAACGGCTCTTTCTTGGTTATTTTGGGTCTATATTTGATAAAGAAATGATATGTGTTTTTGCACATATCAAAATACCCCAGACGAGACCATTGTCGTGTCCCCACGCAATGCAATCAACTCACGCTTCTAAAACCAAGGATTTCAATCTCTTTCTACTAAACCTATGAAGAAGTAGCAAAGATTCCTCAAAAGAGATTAAGAAACCCTTAATTCTAAAATCGCCCCGTTTACCTTTTATTTCACATATAGATATTATGATTAAGCACATTCCGGTTATGAGTGACGGTTTGTTGAACTTTCGTGTCGATCAATAACTCCAACATTTTTCAAACGACACGTTAGGATCACGGAGTAGGAAACACGACACAGCGTGAAGTGACCATACGGATAGAATACATCGTCCTTGATTTTTCACAAGTCCCCAAACTAAGCGTAAAATCGAAATCATTGTTAAATATGATTCTAGATGCTAACACTACCCATGGAAGTTACTTGTGTAATTACCTTTTGCTCCCATTTTCTTATTTTTCTCTATATTTTTTTATTTTTGTGAGAAATGAATTTCTTCAAATTTCTCGTTTCGATAATTTTTATTCCGATAAAGATACAAAGCTAAGTCGCTAATTAGTTATCCATCTTCCCTCGAAAACCATTGCACACAAGAATGAGGTCCACATCAAGGTCCTAATTTTGCACGATTTAGGGAGATATCTCCCGGATTCAAAGTTTGGCTTAACACTTATTTCAGCACATTTTCATTTTTGCAATTTAGGCCCTTGGTCTTTTCAACCACTAACTCAACGGGATTACCGTTTTATCAGAAGTTTTATTATGACTTTGGATTTTCCTCAACCTTTTTGGATGTCAATGACAACTTTTATGGCTTTGGATTTTTCAACTTTAATACATTTGGGCTTTATTTCATGTTAATTTTTGTGCCAAACTCCGAATCCTACGGCTTTTATAACAATAGAAACAATAGCAGCAAACTATCAGGAATCAGTTGTCTATTACACCGCAACACTGACAATACCTTGATGTGTACCCAACTCTCATGGGCAAAGATTCTCTAAAGAAGATAAAGAACTAACTATCGCCAAAAACTCAACATCTTTAATTATTATTACACAGATATGGGGTGAAACAATTTTGTGGGAACAAAAAGCCATAAGTACCTTCGATGGGCTCTAAAGAGAACCAACTACTCCACGCTTAGCATCTAAACTCATAAGTAACTCTATCATTCCTCGATCTCCTCAAATTTAAAATCCCAAATAATGAGATCCGCGGATGCTTAGCCGATAATTTTAAGATTATCTATGGTTAAGGGAACAAGCTAGGGCTCAACACGCTTGGTCAAGTCAGAATTCTATTCCTACTCTCACCAGCGGAAAGTCAACAAGGTGTCAAAACATATATTAACTTAGCAAATGTTTCGTCAAATAATCTCAAGTCTCGCATTTTTAAAGTCACTTATTAGAAACTAGCAAATTCTTGTTTAAGCTTCGCATATTTAAAATCACTTAGGGAGACTTGCAAATTCTTGGCCTTGTGAGCTAGAATCGCATTTTATAGCCTCTTGTCTAAGCAATTAGCAAAGACTATTTCAAGAAAAACGCATATTTAAAGTATCTTCTAAGAGACTAGCAAAAACTTTTCAATCATAAAACCTGCAAAAGCTTACAATTTTTTTTAAATTTTCTCATTTTTGCACAATTTTTATTTTCTTAAGGAAAAACGGGGTTGCGAGAGTACACGTCAAAAATAAGCAAGTGCGGTCAAATCAAATCGAAGATTACCCTACCCCAGACTAGAACGAAACATTGTCCTCAATGTTTAAAAGCAAGGATATCACGAAAATCTAAAAGCCGTTTATTAAGTATGCTAAAAGATAAACGTTGGTCGATAAGATTTCGGATATAGGATTTCCATCAGCATCGAACATGAAACTCGAGTGGAGAAAAGACAAACTTCGAGCACGAGAGTCTTCATATCGGGAAAAATCCTGGACAAAACATCACAAACAACCAAACACGAGAAATTGAAGAGGCTAACCCCTTCACGTCACTTATTCGAAAATAGAAAGAAGATAGAGATAAGCATGGGGTGCCTCCCACGAAGCGCTACTATTTTTGGTCACCGAGTCGCTAGCTTGACTCGATCCCCGAATTTAGTTGTCCTTAGGGAAAGTTTGGAGATCCGGGACAACCATAGATGGGATGTCCCCTCCAAAATAATGTTTCACACGATGACCATTCACCTTGAAATTTGGGCCATCGGGCTGAGAAAGCTCTATCGTTCCATATGGAAACACCTGAGCAACGGTGAATGGTCCGGACCAACGGGTTTTGAGTTTGCCCGAGAATATCTTCAATCGAGAGTTAAAGAGGAGAACTTGATCACCAACGTTGAAAACGCGATTTTTTATTTTAGCATCATGAATCCTCTTAGTCTTCTCTTTGAAAATCAAAGAATTCTCGTAAGCCTGATCCCTAAGCTCATTTAATTCATTCAATTGAACTTTCCGGTGATCACCCGCGGTCTTAAGATCAAAGTTTGCATGTTTCAAGGCCCAAAATGCCTTATGCTCGAGCTCGATGGGCAAGTGACAAGCTTTTCCATACACCAACTTAAATGGGGTGCACCCGATGGGTGTCTTGTATGCGGTGCGGAAAGCCCATAATGCATCATCTAACTTATCGGACCATGAAGCTCGATTTTCTCCTACAGTCCTTTCTAAAATCCTTTTCAAACCACGATTGGAGACCTCAACTTGTCCGCTCGTTTGCGGGTGATACGCGGTAGAAAGACGATGGGTAACTCCATATTTATCCATAACTTTAGCAAATTGTTCATTACAGAAATGGGTACCGCGATCACTGATGATAGCACGAGGTGCTCCGAATCGAGAAAACAAATTCTTCAAAAACTTAACAACCACTCGGGCGTCATTGGTGGGGCGCGCCTTCGCTTCAACCCATTCGACAAGTAGTCGACGGCCACAAGGATATACTTATTACCCTTAGATGATGGAAATGGCCCCATAAAATCGATGCCCCACACGTCAAAAATCTCGCAAACTTGAATAGCATTTTGTGGCATTTCATCCTTTTGCGAAATTTTCCCTTGACGTTGGCAAGAATCACAAGACTTAACCAAATCATGAGCATCTCGATATATGGTAGGCCAATAAAACCCGGAATCAAAAACCTTCTTAGCGGTGTAGCTTGCACCATGATGGCCACCAGTGGGTCCGTTATGGCAAGCATGAAGAATATCAAGGGCCTCTTGGCCATGAACACACCGCCGGATTACTTGATCCGCACAAATCTTAAACAAGTAGGGATCATCCCAGAAATAATGCTTAACATCTTTGAAAAACTTTTTCTTTTGCTGGGACGACATCCCTTTCACGATGAAATTGCCCGCATGGTAATTTGCAAAGTCGGCAAACCATTGGGTGTTTGGGTCTTTCTTAGCAATCATCCCAAGTGTCTCAAGAGGAAACGTTTCCGTGATCTCCTTTTTCTCGAGTACACTTTGATGGGGATTTTCAAGTCTAGAAAGGTGATCGGCAGCAAGGTTCTCCGCTCCTTTTTTGTCAAGAATAGTAACATCAAACTCTTGAAGGAGGAGAATCCACCGAAGTAATCGTGGCTTAGCATCTTGCTTTGCCAAAAGATACTTTAGGGCAGAATGGTCTGTATACACTATGGTCTTCGATAAGACAAGGTAGGGTCTAAATTTCTCGAAAGTATAAACAACGCCAATAATTCCTTTTCAGTAGTCGTATAATTGTGTTGGGCCTCGGACAATGTCTTACTCGCATAGTGTATGGGTTGAAAATGTTTCGATTTACGTTGCCCCAAGACGGCCCCAATTGCGTAATCACTTGCATCACACATGAGTTCAAAGGGCAAATCCAGTCGGGGCAACTAAGATGGAGCTTCAGTTAATTTCTTTTTGAGAAAAATTAAATGCTTCAACGCGTTCATTGGTGAAGATAAACGGAGCATCCTTCTCGAGGAGATGGGTCAGAGGGCGGGCTATCTTAGAGAAATCTTGGATGAAACGACGATAGAAACCGGCGTGACCTAAAAACTCCGAATACCTTTGACGGTAGTGGGATGAGGGAGTTTAGCTATAACGTTGACTTTAGCTCGGTCGACCTCAATCCCAGATTTTGAAATCTTATGGCCGAGGACAATGCCCTCTCGATCCATGAAATGGCACTTCTCCCAATTCAAGACCAAGTTGGTGTCTTCACACCGTTTGAGCATGTGGTCTAGATGAGAGAGGCAAGAAGTGAAAGAATCTCCATAAACCGAGAAATCATCCATAAAAACTTCCATAGACTTCTCGATCATGTCATGAAAAATAGCCATCATGCACCTTTGGAACGTTCCGGGAGCATTGCATAAACCAAATGGCATTCGTCGGTAAGCAAACGTTCCATAAGGGCACGTGAAAGTCGTTTTCTCTTGATCATGTGGATCGATCAGAATTTGAAAGTAACCGGAGAAACCATCGAGAAAGAAATAGAACTCATTCCCCGCTAAACGTTCGAGCATCTGATCCATAAAAGGTAGCGGGAAATGGTCCTTACGAGTCGCATCATTCAATTTTCGGTAATCAATACACACCCTCCATCCGGTGACAAGGCATGTGGAAATCAATTCATTCTCTTCGTTCATAACTACGGTCATTCCACCTTTCTTCGGGACACAATGGATAGGGCTAACCCATGAGCTATCGGAGATTGGATAAATGATTCCGGCGTCGAGGAGTTTAAGAACTTCCTTTTTGATAACCTCATGAATTTTCGGATTAACCCTACGTTGTTGTTGAATAACGGGTTTGCAATCGTCTTCCATTAAGATCTTGTGAGTACAAAAACGAGGGTTTATGCCTTTGATATCGGAAATTTGCCAAGCGATGGCACTCTTATGTTTTCGAAGAATATCCAAAAGTGCGGTTTTCTCCTCATCTTTTATGTTTTTAGCAATGATGACGGGAAACTTGTTCGGTTCTTCAAGAAAAGCGTATTCAAGATGAGGAGGTAAATCTTTGAGCTCGGGCTCCGGAGGTTTTTCGTTAGTCGTTTGTACTTCTTTGATTTCTTCAAGCGTAATCTCTTTCGGAGGGAGTGACGGTGATGGATCTTCATTTAGCAATTGTTCAAGATAAAGGATATCTCCCTCTGAATCATAAACACCATCATCAATTCCCGGTGGAATCGATTCATCATTAGCAAGAAACTCATCGATCTCTTCCAAAAGGAAGTCACCTCCCTCGAGCGGAGAGAGAGGGTGAGAGTCGGCAATGATTGGTTCAGAAGGTTGTTCAGAATTTAGAGAAGAAAGTGAATCAGAAGAAGTAGAATTGTTAGCAAAACCGAGAACTTCTTGAGCGTACTCCTCACAAGAAACATCAATAACGTCGATTCGATTGATGGAAGCATCGTCGAAATTTGAGGAGTACCTCGTCGTTTGATTAATGTTGAATGTGACGGCTTCTTGATTAACTCGTAACGTAATTTCGCCTTCGAATACATCAATTAAGGCACGACCGATCCTTAAGAAACATCTCCCAAGAATAATGGGTACTCGAGGGTCGGCATCGAAATCTACCACAACAAAATCTGCGGGAAAATAGAACTCCCCCACTTTGACAAAGACATCCTCGGCTATACCCTTTGGACGGGTCGTAGAACGATCGGCTAGCTCAAGGGTCATACACGTTGGGGTAAGTGGGGGTAACGAAAGCTTCTCGTAGATTGATTTCGGCATCAAATTAATACTCGCACCAAGATCGGCCAAGATGGAGCATTGAACAATTCCTTGAAAATCACACGGAATGAGGAACTTGCCGGGGTCACCTAACTTTTCGGGAAGTTTCTTGAGGATAACCGCCGAAAAATTCTCATTCAGAGATGTCGTAGCAAGCTCATATAACTTTTCCTTGTTCGTTAGCAATCCCTTAATCGTAGAAGCAAGTTTGGGCATCAAGAGAAGTGCATCCGCGAAACTGATCTCCACATTCAAGTCTTTGAAGATTTGGAAAAACGTTTCCATTTGATGATTCGACTTTTCACGAAGAGTTTGATCTTTAAGACGAGACGGATATGGGATAGACGGTTTTGGATTAGCTTTCTTCACATTAACGGGAGCATCTTCGGGCTCAAAATCTTGGACAACCGTGGGTTGGACATTTACAGTACTCCCCTTATTAGTAGGAAGCACCGGGTCCTTTGTCACCCCGGTCTCACGGTCTACCACACGAGACGAAGAAGAAGTAATAGTGGTAGGAGCCGTGGGTCCATCGTAAGCAACACCACTTCGGGTAGTGATCGCTTTCATGTCACCTCTCGGGTTCGGAATCGTATTGCTCGGAAGAGAACCGGAACCCGAGGGTTGAGAATAAGAAGTAGAAGGTTGATTGGCTTGAAAGAAACTAGCCATCATATTCCTCATTTCAGTCATCTGTTTGTTACTCGTAGCAAATTCATTCCTGATGCTGGTGATTTGAGTTTGTAAACTTTTAATGGTGTTGTCGGAGTTCTTCATGTAAGTTAAAAACTCGTTGTTCGGAGCAACTTGATGAGGTGGTTGAATATGAGAAGGTTGTTGAAATTGCTGTTGAGGAGGTGGTGGTTGTTGGTAAACTTGAGATGGAGGAGCTTGGTAGTGTTGATTTCCGTGATTAGCTCCTCGGTTTTGATTGTTGTTACCATTGAAACGGTTTTGATTATGGTTTTGTTGTTGAGGTTGGTTGAAACCGGGAGGTCCGAGATAATTGTTTGAACGGTAGCTAAGAAGATTTCGATCTCCTTGCGGTTGATTGTAGTTTCCTGAAGCAGCATAAACATTCTCATGTGTGTAGCCACCGGCGGCTGGGCACTTGGAATAAGAATGTGGATCTCCACAAGTCTCACAAGTCGGGTGTACCGCTTTCACTTGTTGACTTTCACTAGACAGATGCATTTGGTACATTTTCAACATAGCCGTGTTCAAATCATCAACTTTCTTATGAAGAGCCGTATTGTGAGAAGAAGACGAATTTGATCTAAATGATTCACCCCTTTCGGCGGTAGAATCCCAATAATTGTGATGAGCGGTCATGTTCTCAATAAGATCGTAACATTCTTCGGGACGTCTTTTCATGAAAGTTTCCCCGGCAGCGGCGCCAAAATTTGATTCTCGAAGTAGGCTTCGGGGTATATGTGTATGGATAAAACCACAATATCGATATAAAAAATAATCCACAAGGAATGACTTAAAATCCCTTTAGGAGAAAGGATAGTGAATCAAATCCCGTGAGTGATAGTGCTACGGATTAGGATATCCGAATCGTTTCCCAACGAGGTGTGAATGGGCAACGTCGTTATTGGTTTGTTATTAAAATGCTCGATGTTTTGGATTGATGATTTTGATTTTATCTAAACTACAGGAAAAGGGAAAGCAATTTAGGGAAATTAAACTACGGGGAATCCTAAGTATGCGAATTATTCTAAAACTTAATTAAAGAAACGTAAATTAAATGCAACTACGACTAATCTAACTCCTAAAAATGATCTAAAATTACTTTTACTCTAAAAATGCAATTAAAAACTTAACTGAGATTTAAAACTAATTTTTATGATTTTTCTGGAATTTATTTGAATTAAAAACTAATTTTAAACTTTTAAAACAAATCTAAAATGATAAAAATTATGAAAACAAAGGGGAAAATTATGAAACTATTTTTCAAAAATCTAAATTAACTCAAAAGAATTTTCAAAACTAATTTTGTATTTTTATGATGATTTTTAGAATTTCTATGAATTAAAAACTATTTAAAACTAATTTAAATGCTAAAAATTACAAATTAAACTAGGAAAAATCTGGAAAAATTATTTTTTTGATTTTTATATTTATCTTAATCTAAGAAAATTGAAAACTTATTTTTTTTGTAGCTTTTCTGATTTATTTGTATTAAAAGCTATTTAAAAAGGATTAAAAAACTAGTTTAAAATAAGAAAAATAGTAAACAGAATCAGAAAATTATGAAAAATTCAATTAAAATCTAAAATAATATTCTAAACTTATGAAAAATATGAAAACTATGGCTTATGTGTAAGAAAAAGAAGCTGTAGTGTAACTGACTAAGAATAAGCACTTATTAACAAGCAAATAAGCACTAGAAGGCACCAAATGAACACAGAAGCTAGATTAGGCTGTAACTACCTCAAATCCAGCTAAATCAAACTACTCTTAACCTCTTATGTGCTTAGTGTAATGATTAGACTTAATGACTTGCTAAGAAACCAAACAGCCTTGACTACCTATAATAAGCTAGTGCAACAGCTTTTCTAATAAGCTAATCAGAAAACCAGAAATGTGGAATTCAAGGCAACCAAGCAAACTACAATTAAACCAAATTATAGCTCCTAACTATCTAATTTGACCTCAGTGCAAATTCTGAAAGAAACCAGGTTCACAACTCAAATATTAGTGAGTGTGAACAGGGAACAATTCAGTGATTGGACAGTTTTTACAGCTTAATAAAAGCTGTCCAAATCAGCTGAATTGCCCTGTTCACAACTCAGTATTAGCTTAGTGTAATGATTTGGACAGCTTTTTTACAGCTTAATAGTACTTCCAAAAATTTCACAAAAATCAATTTAAGATACTTGACCAACTGAACTTGAATTAACCAAAATTTCAATCACTCTTACTCAAAAATGAATCAAGGATAAATTCACAAAGTTTGATGAAAACTGGTTTTAACAACTTTTGACTTTTACTCAGAAATGAAATTTTGACTTTAATGAGATTTTAGTGACTCAAATTTGATCTGAATTATGAAACAAGCTACAATAAGACTTGATTAAACTAGTGTGATGATATCTAAGCCTAGTGCTAACCTATTTTTCTACTATACTTATCTGATAAATTCACAAGATCTGATTAAAGTCTATTTTGACTATAAGCAATTATAAGAGCAAATTAATGACCAATCTAAGTCAAGTGGACCTAATTGAGACTAAGTTGACAGATTTAAACCACAAACCAAGCCTAAAGCTCAATATAACCACTGATCCAAACACTATTTTCAAATATGTATGCAAATTTTAAAACACAGACTGCTATTCCAATAACTTCTGTCTCCTAACTCAGATTCAATACACTATATTAATACTATTTGAAGCAAACTGACCAGTCCAAACTACTCTATTATCCCGGATGCAAAATTATGCAGATCTAACTAATTATGCAAACTACCAATGGATATAAATGCAGATAATCTCAAATGAACTAAACAATGAATATAACTACTACAATAAGCTAGAAATCACTAAAGTTAAACTAAACTAACATCATAACACAGATTATACTAGATCTACAAAGATAGAACACTGATTTAAGAAAACTGAACAAAGCTCACTTTAGATCTCAGCTGAACAGAGATCAACCAACTGAATGGCAGCTACAAGCTCTCTAGCTTATTAATAAGCTAGAGTAATAGTCCCTCTGGCCCCATCCATTGCAGGCCACTTCCTATGCTTTTCATAATTCAATGCAAAGGTATTTTTAGAACTTATTTGGATGAATTTGAGTACAGAATTGAGTAGAGATTTAAGATAAGCACACAATAAGCTATATTGAGCTTAGTTGAGCTTATAGATACAAAAACATAAGCTGAATGCAGCTTAATAATAGATTTGAAATATTTTTTTAATTTTTGAAGTATTTTTCTTATTTTTTTGTGATTTTTGTTTAATAGAACAAATAAGCTAAAACTGATTTGAGATAAGCTAAATTGAGTAATTGAAACACTAATAAGCTATTGAAAACAATTAAACAGTAATGGAAATTGATTGAAGACAAAAGTTGAAATTACTTGAATTAATAAAAACTTGAGATTACAATGGAACTGAAATTTAGAAATACAGAAATGAAATTTAAACATAAAACATTTATAAGCTACTTAATTCTACTCAAATTCTACATGATTACAAGTGTGAAATAAGGGTGCCTTATATAGGCGAGCCTAGCTCATGGAAGGATTTGGAATGTCATCATCTGTGCTTCTTTGAGTGCTTTGGTAGCCCTTGGATCAATCTCCACCTCATCCCAGCAATCTCAGCCTTTGGATTGCACATGCCACGCCTTTCCTCCAATCGAGAGCAGATTTGAGATGTGACACACGGATCGTGACACTGGAGTCACATGTGTCGTGTGTGTCGTGATTGTACGGTTTTGCCCTTAATTGGGGTGAATTGGCTTAATTAGCCGTGGGCAAATTAGGGTTCTTATGAATGCTGGGATTTGGGGGTGGATTTTGGCGCGTGGGTTTTTTTATATTTATTTGATTTTGTTGACTAGTTGACCGGGTAAAATGGTGGACCGGGTATAATATTAGGTTGGTTGGTCTTTTAGATATTTGGGCCTCAAGGTGTAAGAGTTATAGATTTTGGACATGAAATGGATCCATTAAGTGATATAAGGACCAAGAATGTATAAACTGAAAATCCAGGGACTAGATGTGTAATTCTGAAAATATATTTGAAGAATCATTCTTGTCATTCTCAAATAAACCAAGGACCACTTTTGCCATCTTTGAAAATTCCAAGGACCAAACATGTCAGTTCTGAATCTTCAGGGACTAAAACTGCCATTTTGAGAATTGATTATCCAAACTTGCAAATTCCTTTCCCAGCCTCGGCTTTTTGCATTCTTCTTTCTCTCGTGCTCGGTTTTCTTCGATTTGGCTTCTCTTTTGTGTGTTTTGACATATCCGTACCTGCACAAGCACAAACTCAAGAAAACAACAAATATTAGCAATAAACGGCTCTTTCTTGGTTATTTTGGGTCTATATTTGATAAAGAAATGATATGTGTTTTTGCACATATCACCTAGTACCGGAAAAAGAGTGGGCGACGTTGTGAAGGCTTCTCCGCCATAAGGAGTTGGTGTCGTGTAGTGTTTACGAACTCTCGAGTAGGTGACTCGAGGAGTGGAGTAGGGCAAGGAAGGTGTCCTTGTAGCCGAACCACTATAAATACTCGTGTCGTGGTTATGTGCTTCTTACTCTTTATCTTTCATTACTCATTTATTTATCTATCTATCAATGTCCAACATTCACATCTAAATAGATTGACATAAGTCGATCTAAATATTTTAAAATGAAGTTTTAATTGGTAAAACTATTCAACCCCCCCCCCTTCTAGTTTTCCACACATAGTAAGCTGTTATGAGTATGAGAATCCTAATAGCTCTTATGTCTGCTACAGGAGAAAAGGTCTCCTCGTAGTCAACCCCGTAGGTTTGAGTAAAGCCTTTAGCTTTCATGGATTTCATTTCCCCATTCATTGCAGCTTGCCATTTTTCCTTTTCAGGATCATCCATGGCAGCCTTATAGTTAACGGTTGCACCAAGATCCCCTAACAAATTTTCCTCTACCTCTACGTTAAGGCATAGACGGTCACGAGCACATACATTCCTTTCAGACCTACCAATGGGAATAATTTCTGGTGGAGGACCCAGACTTTCAGGTTTTATAGTTCATAAACTCTCCCACTGAATTCTAGAGATATAAGAATTCTTTCAAGAAAATTTTCATACCTAGCTACAACGACTTTATTTTCAGGTTTTCATACCTTTAAGGTCTGTACTTGCAGTGTTGATGACTTAGCTTGTTGAATTGTAATTGATTGATGGTGTTTGTTTCTGTTGGTATACGACCCAATGACGGGCAAAAGAGAAGTTACAGTATTCTGCCAATTTGGTGGTAAGTTCGTGTTTGAGGAAGTATTTGGAGTCCAGTGTTATTGTGGAAGCGATATAAAGGTTAAGGGGCTAGAAATAATCGAAGGGATCACATTAACCGATTTCAAATTACGTGTGGCAAAAACATTTTCTCTCAACCATGAAACAGTTGCTCTCCACTATTAATTGCCAATGCAAGGATACCATTATGCAGCTATAGAGGATGACAAGGATGTCGAAAAAATGATTCAAACTTGTGAATTGGCAGTGCGAGCATGTGTTTTTGGAATACCAGTCGACATGAAAACGAGGTAACATGTGATACATTTGGTGCAGATAAAGTTTGGTTGACCTTGAACACTTGAATATTATCAGACCGAGTTTATTTATTTAATTATTTAGTGTATGTCAAATTTGGTTGCGAATTCTATACTGGTATTCATTAATAAATTGTTTTTCTTATAATAAAATGATTTTTAGATGTTTTCTGCATTAAGAGTACACTTTGGGTGACTTTTGACCCGTTTACCTTTTTGTTCATGCGTAGTGCTGCTGCTAAACACAAAGATTCTACACAAGAAAGTGAGTTGGATAGGAAGGACGTTAGCATAAATAGGAAACCCGGTGCTACTGCTAGCAACAAAGCTTCTTCACAAGCCAAGTAATCTAGTTATTTAGTTTATTGTTTCTTTCCCTCTATTGTTTGAAGTGCTTAACGGCTTTTTGGTGTTTTCTAAAGAGAAAAATGCTTGTTTTTGAAACTTTGAATTGATAAGTGATTATTGGCTTATTTGCTTATACTTAGAGGAAATACATGCATTTAAATTAGCCATAAGCGTTGATGCATTCCCAAACATCTTCTCTCCTTTTTCTTTATTTCTTATGAAGGCTTTTACCGTAAAACCCCGATAAAGAGCACCAAATATTAAAAGCATCTTGATTTACAAATTATAATCATAGTAGTAAACCATACATAGCACTTGCTCTCTCATGCTCTCCTATATTCAATAAATAGTTTTTCTTAGAATAAAATGATTCTAGATGTTTTCTGCATTGATAGTACACATTGGGCGACTTTTGACTTGTTTCCCTTTTTGGTCACGCACTAGTGTAGTACATGTCAGATGCAGTGCTGCTTCCAAACACGAAGCTTCTTCACAAGAAAACGAATTGGATATGAAGAAGGATGTTGGCTTAAAGAGGAAACGCAGTGCTACTGCTAACGATAAAGCTGTTTCACAAGCGAAGTAATTTGGTTCACACCAAGTTTTTTACTCCCCGTCTCACATTTTGTTCTAATTTTATGTGTTCATTTTCACATTTATGAGGCTATTTGAGGCAGTACATAATCGGATTTCTTAAGATGACGACCAAGAAAACATGTGTCTAACTATATATAAAATATAAAGTTCAAGTAAATCACGTGCTTTAAAAATTGAAGACCTAAAGCCCTAGTTTTATTTGCTTTACCCTTGAACAACTCTTGGTGTTTACCTGGTATAGTTGTAATGGAACACTAACTAATGAAATTTATAAAAATAAGCAGCTAAAATGGAGAAAGTATTTGGTAAATGAGGTGGTTGTTGTACAATTTATTTCAAAAGTACTCAAAATGAAATTGGGTAGTTAGGAACTAGGAGCCATTATGAGGTGTTGATGAATACTCATATGAAAAAAATTGTTACCTGTTATAAACATCAAATGAAAACTGGGCAGTCAAAGGCTTTTTGCATTAAGTGGGTACTGCTCCAAATAGTAAAAATGTCACACTCTCATGATTGATTTAGAAACTCAAATTTAGAGGGTATTAACATTTATACCTTCACACCACTTTTACTCATTTTCACATTGTAAAAGTATAAATGTCAAGACATTCTAAATTTGAGTGTGTCAATCAATTATAAAAATGCAAATCACCTCATTTCATTTAAATTAGAAACTAAAAATCATAATAGTTACATATATACACTCTAAATTGGTCAAATCTACTTTCAAAGTGATGATATATCTTGATCTACAATGTGAGAGAAAAAAAAAAAGTCCTAAAAATCCCAAGTTTTTCTAGTTTATTCTACAATGTGAAAGTAATTACTGATCAACATTATCATTACATTTTCTATTTCTACAAATAGTTTACTGGTCAATATTACTTTTATTCAGTTTAAATCATATTTGATCCCTAAATTCTTAAACTTTTATTATTTTTCGTTTATAGCCCATAAAATTTTTTAATCACTACAATTATCTACCGTTATAAAACCTCGTTGCTATAAACGAGTACTGATGTAGTATAAGTAAATCATACAGTATAATACTCCATTGTTTACCAAGTCAAGCTCCACATCCCTTATTAGTCAACCCACGTTTTACTCGTATCCACTGTTATACATTAAGTAGAAATGGTTGATGTTTCAGCAACTTGTACTATTTGCAGGCTTCATGTTTAATGCTCCTCAAAGCTTTAAACTCTACCAATAGTCTTTATTTCTTGATTCATTTTAATTACATGTCCAAATATACAAACCCACTTTAGTTTGTTTCATCATTTTATTTAGACACAAGTATAAAACTTGCAAACTCACATTAGATCTCCAACAATGAGAAACTGGCAAATCGAAAGTTCGATACATTCAATAATAATGTTACTCCCATATATTACCTTCTTCTCGCTAATGCTATCATCTTGCAGTTCATTAGACACCATAACTGTTTTTCAAAACATCACAGATGGTGAAACCATTGTTTCAGGAAACGAAAGATTCGAGTTGGGCTTCTTTAGCCCAGGAAGTTCGAAGAATCGATACCTGGGGATATGGTATAAGAACACATCACCTCATACAGTTTTATGGGTTGCTAACCGTGAAACTCCACTTATTGATACCTCAGGAGTGGTTTTATTGGACAGCAATGGAAGCCTGTCCCTTGTCAATGGCAGTGGTTCCATCACTTGGTCATCCAACTCCTCGGCATCTGGCACAAATGTGAACCCCATAGCAAAACTCTTAGATACGGGAAATTTTGTTATCACGAGTAAAAATCTTCTCAACAAGGAAAATTACATTTGGCAAAGCTTTGATCACCCTGGAGATACCTTCTTACCAGGAATGAAGTTGGGCAAGAATTTTGTAACAGGAAGAGAAATATATCTGACATCTTGGAGGAGCGGAGATGATCCTTCCCCAGGTGAGTATACACTTCGGTTTTTAATGGTTAAGGGTAAATACGTTCAGCTATACATTAGGAAAAGCTCTGTTATTACATCAAGATATGGGCCGTTTGCTGGTATGTCATTTGCTGGCCACCCAAACTTTAAGCCTAACCCAACTGTTCGGTACAATCATGAACTGATTGTGAATCAGAACGAGATGTATTACATTTATACTTTTGATAGCCCCATATTCTTGATAAAAGAGGTAGTAACTCCTGATGGCAAGGTTGAGAATTCTCGGCTGAATTTGCTAAGCCATGAATGGATGCAGTATAGGAACTTTCCCATGGATTATTGTGACAACTATGGACTATGTGGCCCATATGGAATATGTGATATGTCTACAGATACTTATTGTGTCTGCTTGAAAGGTTTTGAGCTTAAAAACCCACAAGAACCGAATCCATATAATGGGACTAGTGGATGTCAACGGAGTAGAACCTTGGATTGTGGGCCTGAAGAGGGATTCCTGAAGTTTTCAAATGTGAAATTGCCAGACACGCAAAATGCCGTTTATGATACCAATATGAACCTCCAGGAATGTGAGGTAGCTTGTAAGCGTAATTGCTCTTGCACCGCCTATGCAAATCCAAACATCACTGCAGGTGGAGTTGGATGTTTGCAATGGTTTGGTAATTTGGTTGATGTTCGAGTGTACCCACAAAACGGACAAGATCTTTATGTTAGACTGGCAGCCTCTGAATTATCAGGTAAACCAGTACATAACTAATAATAATGCAATTTTCTATTTATATGATGTTTGTTCCATCCTGTTATTCAAGTTTATACTTTTAAGTGTGCAACTCTTAATTATGTTGGATAAATATGATTTACAAACTAAAGGAACAGCTGTTCATAGGAATTTAGCAGCAAAGGCATATGTTATTTATTGCTGTAAATTTGACAATGTTTTGTTTGCTTTAACTTTGTAATATCTCTTAGATCTCCGTTCCAGCTACAACAGAAAAAAACGAGTTGCTATTGAAGTTAGTTTGTCAATATCAACTGGACTGATTTTGTTGGGCCTGATATTGACACTCTACACTTGGAGTAAAAGGAAGAAGAGATCAGATGCAGAAACAGAAGGCAAGTGATATCGATCTGAATTTCTATATATTTTAGATGTATGCTATAAATAATTACCTTATGATTAAAATTTGACAACCACACGTCATATTTTCTAGGTAGGACTGTAACGGTTCTTGACAGAGATCACAAAGGTAGCAGCCGGAAGGGAAGTATAGATGTTCCTTTATATAGCTTATCTCAAGTTTCTAGGGCTACCGATAACTTTTCGGATGACAACAAGCTGGGAGAAGGTGGGTTTGGTCCAGTTTACAAGGTAAATAATATGAATAAGTACATGTTAAACAAGTTGGGGTGAACCGAGTGATAATCAGTAAAATGTTTTTATACATTTACATTCAACAAAAAAGCATTTAGTAAATATGTTTGTCTCCAGGGTGTGTTAGAAGGACAAGAGATTGCTGTGAAGCGGCTCTCGAAGACCTCTCGGCAGGGGCTTGAAGAATTTGAGAATGAAGTCATCTGTATTGCTAAACTTCAACATCGGAATCTTGTGAAGCTCTTAGGATACTGCATTGAAGGCGATGAGACAATGTTACTTTATGAATACATGCCTAACAAAAGTCTGGACAGTTTCATATTTGGTTGGGCTCTCAGCTTTTTCAATCTTGTAAAATAAAAATCCCATGCATCTTTTTATGCCAACCGGACCCTTCCCCAAGGACCCGTCCCCATGCAATGATTACCTGTTCTCATTGACCTAATTAAAAATGATATTAATTCTAATTGCAAAGGGATATAATGCTTATTAATAAACTAAGTTGTTGCAAATTTATGCAGATGGAATAAGAAAGTCATTACTTGATTGGCCACAAAGGTTCCACATAATTAACGGAATAGCTCGAGGTCTTCTTTATCTTCACCAAGATTCCCGGCTTAAAGTTGTACATAGAGATTTAAAAGCCGGGAACATTCTACTCGATCATCAGATGCGTCCAAAGATATCTGACTTCGGTTTGGCCAGAATGTTTAAAGAACACGAAAGTGAAGCAAATACCAAGAGAGTAGTGGGAACCTTGTAAGAATCCCGAAAGTTTGTATAGTTTAATGCATTTTATATATATAGTGTGTATTTATTTCCAAGGTTTTTTGTTCTATTCAGAGGATACATATCTCCAGAGTATGCAGTGAATGGTCTCTTCTCGGTAAAGTCAGATATATTCAGCTTTGGGGTTTTAGTGTTGGAGATTGTGAGCGGGAAGCAAAATAGAGGTTTTGTTCATGAAAAACACCATGATCATCTTCTTGGACATGTAAGTGTGTTGAATATAACCATCCAATGATGAAAATATATACTCCCTATATAGATACAAATATGCAAATTTCAGTATGATATGGCTACTGAAGGTCCATGAAAACACATTCGTGATCAAGTATGAGCATATAAATACATAAAAAGGATACAATATAGATGTACGAGTACGACCTTTCTGATTTGAACTAATTTGTGTTTTTTATTTGGATTCATTTAGGCATGGAGACTTTGCAAAGAAGGAAAGTCACTCGATTTAGTTGATGAGTGTTTAGGTAACTCCTATTCTGTTTCTGAGGTGTTGCGATCAGTACACGTTGCCCTATTGTGTGTGCAACAACAAGCAGAAGATAGACCTTGCACACCGTCAGTTGTTGCCATGTTGGGTGGAGAAGGTTCTCTACCTTCTCCCAAACAACCTGGCTTCTTTATTCAAGGAAGTGAAATCTACTCCACTTCACCTCTTCATTCACTATCATCGGTTAATGGAGTAACATTAACTCAGATAGATGGTAGATAATAAATAGATTTGGTTTACTCATGTTAAAAGTCATTTTTATAAGTCTATTTATGATATAAAGAATGTATATATAGTGGATCATTGTGTACTTATCATATCAACAAAAATGTGTGTTTGTATGCTTCTATGTAACTTTAATATGTTCCCTGTAATGCTGGCTGCAGAGAATGGTTTAATTGATAATCTAGTCATTGATGTTGTGATTTACTATGTTCATTGATTAGTGATAACAAGCGATGCGAATATCAAACCTTTTAGAAGTGCGACGTCAGTGTGCTGAAGTTAGCTGGCATAGAAAAAAGGGACATCCATTTATTAACGATGTATGAATGAAGACTCTAACTCCAAGGTCGACCAATTCACACATGTGATAAATATAGTTAGATAGGTGATTTTGATGCTGGCACTTTTGTCTATATAAACTTGAATTGACCACATAAAACGGAATAAAACTCTGATATTGATTGATATGTGGAAACCCCATAGACACTGTCGCTAGAAATGACCCACTAACATTTAATGATTACACCGAAGCCTATCATAGTAGCCCTCATAAATGATGCGTTAACAACACAACTGCGGGTGAATGATGAATGAAATCCGCGCATATAACTGCATGTACATAATAATTATTTCACAATAATAAATATTTGGGTTGAACTGAATCGCCAATAAGCCTAATTATATAATTATAATAACAAGCGTGCAGAGATGACTCACAAGAAGGGTTGGTTAATTAAGTAAAGGTATTTTGCTTTCGCATAAGTAAAGAAATTCTTGATCTTCATTTGCACCGATTTTGATAAACGCATCAACAAGTGGTTTGATGTACGATGCCACATCCTTCCAGAACTCCACTGAGCATCCGTCCTTCTTTCCCTCAAGGAAAAGTCCTTCCATATAACCTTTACATGAAGTCATGATATGACATACACGGCTTCAAAAATGCCCAACAACCAATTCCTCAAAGTGCTACATGCATGCCAATATGCATCATTTGCTAATAAAATACATACAAAGATGAGCAAAACACACATACTACGTTTAATCTTACCTTTGGTGGTTTGTTCATTGTAGAGATCATTGTTTTGAGTGTTTTAATAATGGCATTCTTGTTGTATAGCAAGGAATGTTGTTGTCTATCTATGGAGGCACTATCAACACTTCTGTATGAAACATAGTTTTGTAAAGGGTGAGCGTTCAACAACACGTCCTGTATGCAGACCAGAAGTTGGAGCATATTCGAAGTGCCAGGAACCCATATCTCCTCCAAGTCTATTTTGCCATTACGAGATCTTCTCAAAAGGCTCAAGGAAACTTCACCCAACGCGTAGATGTGTGGATTGATAGAAAGGCAGTCATAGTGATGCCAGTGATACCGCTGAAACAAACAACAGTTAAACTGACTGAGCACGTTACTACATGTAAATAATGCGCATTGTTGGGAAATCCTAAGTATAAGTACGATGAAATAAAAGAATAAGAGGAGATGACATACATGCTGATCTAGCCTAAGTCCCCTTTTAACCGACACAGTATTTCATTTTGCCCACATCATGAACCGTTAAATACATCGGTAAGCACGAATGTCGTGAAGAGTACTATTGGGATTGACACTCCTCGTCCGGGGTGACTCGGTTACACGTAAAACAGATGCAACTTCATTTGTTTAACAACCAGGTGGACTCGGGTTAGACACCTGCATTGGGCACTCATATTTACATTATTTGTTAACGCTTCGGTGTTATGAGCTTACGCAGTAATAAACGCATTTTTATGTGACATTGTATTTTCGTGAACTAGTCGTATGAATACTCGTTTTTATGCTAACGCTTCGGTGCGAGAAACTAGTCGTATGAATACTCATTTTTATTTGAAAAATATTTTTGACGCAATAGCGTAATTTTCGTGAGTTGAATCGAACGTTTGCTAGTCCAAATGAGCTCCGAATCGCTGAAGTGAGAAAGATTGCAAAAAATTACAGAAAAGGTCCCTGTACAGATGTTACCCCGCGAATAATTACAGAATAGTCCCTTTGGTTATTTAAAGGAAAGAAATTAGGGTTAGGCCAACCTTATTGGTATTTTGGTTTCAAGCATCCATACGTGTGGTGTTTTAGTGGTGAAATCGGAATCACGCTTCAAAGGTATAAATTAACGTTTTAATTTAATTGATTGATCATATGGCTATATGGATCCGTTGTTGTTGATGTTTTCCGCTGCATTTATTTGTTTAATATATGTTTATAATATTTACCATCACCTATAACAAATATAGAAGAAGTGCAAGACGATCCTGATGGAATGAAGGGACCTAATCATGATGCACCTAGCAATACAAATGTTCAAATTGAAGAACCTTCAAGTGTTTGCAGAAGTAAACGAATACGCCAAATGAATTCTTTGATTCAGGAAATAACTACCAATATCAAAAAGAAAACTGAGATGGTAATTTGTGAGCTTTCCAAAATGAAATCACTTTCTCAAAGAGAAAGGTTTAAAGCAATGGACATAATAACAAGTAGAGTTGAGATCCACAACAAACTCGAATTCTCTAAAGAGCAAAAGAATCAATCTTGGCCCTTCATTCTACATTCACCAAACGAAGCAGATCAAGTTATACAGCAAGGGGCAGAAATGTAAATAATAAATCCATTTTTCACTTTTTAAAAAAAAAATAACATATCATATAAACGGTAAATCTTCAAGCAACGAAAAATATACCATCGCGACGAGAACTAAATTATCTTTCTATAGATATGTACTTTTATATACTTTCGACAATTTTTTTTTCAAAATTTCTGCGCATAAAAATCACATGTGATTTATTATTTTAAAAATCACGTGTGATTTTATAAATCACAAAATCACGTGTGATTTTATAAATCACAAAATCACATGTGATTTTAGCCGGCTCGCAATGTCGAGTCGGAAACACAGCTTAAAAAAATCACATGTGATTTCATAAGTCACATGCGATGTTTAAAGTAATGAATCACATGTGATCTTTATTATCAAATCAACTTATTCATTCATTTTATACAATAAATTCATGAAATCATGAAAGATTCTGTTATTTTTTTTGTTCTGTTATGAAAAAAATGTAAATCACGTGTGATTTACATTTTACTATTATAAACTGAAACACATTTGATTCTGTTTTAATCTAAAAATATGTAAATCATACGTGATTATGTTTTTTTTTGTGATTCGTGTGTAAATAGCATGTGATTTACCTTAAAAAAATAATTTGATGTAAAATCACATGTGATTTGCGGTAATCACACGTGATTTGCGGCATTCTTTCAAAAAAAAATTAAAAAAATGGCAACAATTCATTGATAAATAAATATAAATCACAAAATCCAAATCCACTTAATATTAGTCCAAATCCATTAATAAATAGAATTTTCCAAACACCTAAGGATGATGTAACCTGTTTTACAAAGATTGACTCAAAAAACATAAATAAAGAATCAAACTTTTTGAAGTACAATAAAAAAAATGACTTGAGACCTACTCGGATAATTCAACAATGCATTCATCCACCGGTTCATAGAACTTTTTGTTCCATTTGATGACATTAGCTCCTGAGTTAGCGTCATCTAGTGCCAAGTGTACACTTTTTCTAAGATGTCTAACATCATCACTAATAGCTCCAACTATTGCAACTGGAGATTATTTCTTAGTTTCTCGTGTAAGTGAAGTGGTGACCTTTATAATGCCAAGCTGCAAATCAGGTTACAGATCCGGCCACCACAGATCCTGTCACCCCCGCCCCGCACCTTCCCCCCCCCCCCCTACCACACACACACATACAATCATCAGAAAATAGAACTCACCAAAAAAATAGATTGGTGGCGCGATCAACGTGAGATCGACAACGGTTAATAGTGATATGGCGGATCGACGACGGTTTATGGTGGTTTGTGTGTGTGTTTGGTGAGAAAGAGAAGGTGTGTAAACTGGTGAGTGTGTGTGAGTAAATACGTGTAAGTGTGAGTGTAGGAATATAAGAATGGTGGAGTGTTAGGTGGAGTGAGAAATTACAAAAACGACCCTTTGTGTTTTATTAATTTAAATTAATAATTAAATCTAGTCATTGGATCAAAGTTAAATTAATGGTCATGATTGATTGATTTGTTCTTTAGAAAAGGTAAAAGCCATAAAATAACAACGTGCTTTCTAAAATGTACCGACTTGAAACACTTACTTTTTTATTAACATATACACCCACGTACTTTCAAATTTTGTTCCGACTTCACCCGTATGACCGATTTATATTAATATAATATCATATTAAATAATATTATTTTATTACAATATGGGTAAAGTTGGAACAAAATTTGAAAGTACGTGGTGTATATGTTAATAAAAAAGTAAGTGTTTCAAGTTAGTAAATTTTAGAAAGTACGTTGGTATTTTATTGCTTTTACCCCTTTAGAAAAGACTTGTTCTGCATTGAACTTTTGTCATAACAAGTAACCCTCGCCATGTGACAATTTTTTGGGTTTTGGGCGAAGAAAAAAGACTAGATTGGTCATGTATATGTTGCAAAACTAATGTCTTGTTGGAGGGCAATGAGACTGCAAGAACATTATGAACTTTTTTTCAAGGGATAATACCATAAAAAAATCATTATACTTGTCAAAAAATCATCTTCAAAGTAGCGAACTAAAAAAAATACTTTTGTGAACACTAATATTGTCATTTATGTCTTTATGTGAGTAATAAAGATAAAAAAAATATATATATATTCTGTGATAACCATTTTACCCGTGGATTTTTGAAAATTGCATCCACCTCCCTATAGTAAATTATATAAATATTTCTTGTAATTTAGCGAAAATTGCATCCACAGTCTCTAATATATATATATATATATATATATATATATATATATATATATATATATATATATATATATATATATATATATATATATATATATATCTTTTTTATCCACTCCTTATGGTTTTGACCCGTTATATTTTAATATACATTTTTTCTACGTTTTTTAATACATTTTCGTCTGTTTATACGTTTTCATCCGTTTTTGTTCGTTTTTCTTATATTTTAGTCCTTTTTTTTAAAAAAAAATCAACTTTTTGTTTTTTGCGATTTTTTTCGTTACATGTGAATTATTTTATTGTCACAAGTGAAAAAATTTTATTGCAAAAAAAAATTAGAAAATATTACAAAAAAAAAAATCAAAATTTTTTTCACGCGTCACGAAAAAAAATTCTAAAAGAAGATATTTCAGAAAAAAAGTTTTTCGACAAAAAAATTACGAAAAAAAATTTCGAAAAAAAATTGGAAAAAAGAATTCGGGAAAAAAAAAATATGGACGGTGGATGCAATTTCTCCAAACGATATGGATCATTTATGTAATTTAGCATAGGACGGTTGATGCCATTTTCGTAAACCCACAGGAATTATTTATGTAATTTTGGAAGGGTAAAATGGTCATAGTACTCACATAAAAACAAAATATCAACATTAGTGTTCACAAGTGTATTTTTTTTAGTACGCTACTCTCAAGAAGATTTTTGACAAGTATAATGTTTTTTATGGTATTATCCCTTTTTTTAACGTATGGGTGTGTGAATTTTCTATATCGAAACAAGTAAACGAACCATGTTTTTTTTATGAGTTCTTGTGTGTTAGACTAGTAATCTTTTGAGGTCTTTGAAGCATAACTTGCGACATAATTGTTTGCACATAATCATAATCACGCGAGCTAAAAGAATGATATTCAATTTACAAATATACGGGGAAAAATAAAAGAGAGGCTGATTTAAAGTTTTAGAATCATCTAATATTATTCAGAAACTATTACAAACGAATGAGGTTGCTGTTGGATTATGGGAGTTGGTAAGTATGAAAACCACTAGAAGTCTGTGAGCCTATGGTGGTACACACGTTAAACACGAGAGAACGTTTGTTACGTTTATACTTGAACTATATATATTAACCTGATTAATATATAACCCGGTTATGTTTAACACATATTTCTACCCGATTGTACAAGAGATCCGATTACTCCATAAGACCCATTGGACGGTTTTCTAATGTGGGTTGGTTTGGGTTTTGCCTTGGGCTAATAGAACATGTAATTGGATAAGGAAAGGAGTTAGCTTGGAGCTCAATTTTAGAGCCAAAGCAAGCTAGGGTTAGTATGCTATATATACCTCACGACCAGTTCTCATTCCATACGTTACATTCTCTTGTTCACAGAAAAATACAATAAATCAGATCATCGTCATAATAACGATTCAAAACCCTAAAGTCGATTAGGGTTCTTGTGATTGAATCACAATTTACATACCTTCAATCTTGCATTCATCTTGATCAAAAGCATATTGAAGTTATAGTTCTTGGTTTCTTAAGGTTCCTGGTCGAATAAGAAAGCAAGGAAAGTGAATGGTTTGTTTTTAATTGGTTCATTCTCGGGCAGAAGGGTTTAAAAAATATATCGGACAGACTTGTCCGATATTGGACAAAACCAATTTTGGTTCTCGGTTGCCATGGTATCTCGGACAAAAAGAAAGAAAGGGTTTTTCTAGGGTTTCTTGGTTCGAGGTTGTTCAAGGTTTACAAAGGTTGTTTGGGTAAACATTCACGACTAGTTTTTATCGGGTGTATTTGTGGTTAAGTGTTTGCATGTGAACTCGTAGAGGTGTTTGTTTTAAACACTTGGTTTCTTTGTTCGGTAAAAATTGTGGATGACTACGAGGGTTAGTTTTCTTGTTCCATTTTATTTCTTATTGCTTATTAATTATGTGTTAACCTAATTACTTAAACAAGATCCATATTCCGCTGCGTACTCATAGTGTTACTTGGTAAATTTGAATATAAAATCCCAACAGTGGCATCACGAGTCATATTGTTTTTGTGATTATGGGTTACACGTTTTAATAGACACGCGAAAAGGCCGCATGAAATCTAATTAGTTATTTGTTTTATTTTTGTTTTGACAACTATAATGCAATACTTGTCAATACTTAATAAAAAATACCTAGACACAAACAAACTGAATTAATGGTTAATTAGATACATAAAATTGCATAATTAAAGGTTAATTAGTTTGTCATAATTTTATGTGTTATCCGGCTATAAGACCACTCAATCACTTTATGTAATGTATGGGACGATCTAGGCACTTGATGAAAACCTAGTGAGAGTCTTATGGTTCTCCTTTTGGGGAAGACTCGCGAGAGAAGTCGAATTAATATGTGTTTATTAAGGTTTTATGTTTATATGTTTGTGATTCCTTATGTACATAATTGTTACTTGTTTTTTACGTCTAGTTGAATGTAATATGGAATAATACATATCGTAATCATAATATTAATAATGGTCTTAATTTACACGCCTAAATACCATGCTCGTTGTGACCTGCTATTTAATTCGTGAAAAAGTGTTTTTTTTTCTTTTTTTTTTTAAATTAAGTGACCTAAACTATTGAAACAAGTTTATTATGAAATTAAAAACTAGACGCTTTGGACACTAGGGATGTACGGCTCACCCACTAGAACAAACTAAAAATGGGGTTTAAGGAGGTGCGCATAGTCACACCTAAAGGATTTCCGATTATTGCCTCGCACTGACGTGGTCCTCCGCCTCCCTGCGAGTTCGATTGGAGCTAACGTGAACTATGATGATCACTACAATGTCATTACTAAAAGTTTTTATAAGTGTTACAAAGTTGTTTTGCATGCTTCTTTGTACATGATTTTACCACATTTATTTGAATACCCTATGTGAAAATTTTAAGTCTATGCCAACCAACTATGAACACATGAATTTAGCTTGACCTCTTTGGTCAGAGCTTAGGGCTATTCCAACCCATGGTGAATATTGCTCATTGGTCAGACCTTTGGTGATATTTGCAAGTTCTTACTTGGTCGACTTATTTTGAGTATGCCTAGTCAAACCTTGGACCCGAGGCATAAGATGAGACTAAACATGCTCTTGACATTATTACTTGTTTACTAATACCTTGATCAGTCTCATAAGTCTAAGAGTTGCATTGTGCAATTAACGCTCGTCGCTTACCTCTTGCCCTACTTGTTTACACACTGGTCAGACCTTTGGTAATAAGTGGAGGTCAAGATGGATCTTAGTCTTAATTAGTAATTAATTGGGTAGTTAATTCTTTTAAGAATATAATTATCGAAAATACTATATATGAACTTTCTATGTTCTGATTAAATTGTGTTGTTGCAACATAATTCGTAAACAAAAGTTGCTTTTCCTTAAAAAGACAAACTTAGTCACTTTTCCTGGTAAGAAGAGTGAGACTTATTCCTATCTTTTCTTTTTAGTTGACAAACTAAGATAGAATTACAAATTGTTAAACTCACTTATGATTTTTCATTACCCTTTTATGGTCTAGAAATAATAGAAAGATAAAATATTTTGAGTAACTAGAAAACATTTTGTCTATAGCTACCAAAATAAATGACATCTTGCACTTGTCACGATGTATGAGTTTAAACCGCACAGAGTAAAGAAATTACTAGAATATTCGCTAGGTAATTTTCTTAGACTCTTAATTATTAATAAAGTGCTAAATACCCTTGAGACTCTGTAGACGATAAAGGAAGAATTGCATGCTAAATATTCAAGTTAAATGAAAGTATGAATGGCTAGTCCCTCATTTACATAGTTGGACTTCATATACTCTATTCAATACCTAAGTATATTGCTACTTGTACGCAGTCGAAGAGAATAGGAAAGTGTATAAAATTGCTATATGCTTTCTACTGGCAATATAACACTTACAATGTTGACAAAGCCAGTGGGAGCATCGCATTTTATTACTGAAATAACATTCCTGCAATGTTGTCAATTTCAGTGGGAGCTACTAGATTAATTTCCTTGTTAAGTCACCTATATCATTTTAAATTTGCTTTGAAGTAATTCATTACTTTCCGAACATGAAATGACCATTGCTTAAAGGAAAATTGCATTTTATTTTATAAGATAACACGTTGCTTTTCTGCTGTTGCTTTTCTGCTGTTGCTCTTTTAAGCGTTATCTATAGAATAATAATCCACAATTCCTTATTAGAGGTTATAGTTCTAAAACTACTTGTAATATCTATGCCATTATCATATTGTTTACACAATCAATCACATGTGGTTTGTTTTCATAATATAATGTTGTGCTTTGAATTCTTGAATGTCTTCTTGTGAACACGTGAACATAAGGTTATTGTATTATTCAAGAAATATACATTATAGCATGCACTTGGTTCGAAAATACTTAATATGCAATTTGGATCGACCCAATTGACAAGTATTTGATCCAAAGAGATTTAAGTTATCTATGGAATTCTGATATAGTCTCACAATTCTAATACTCATAGAATACCACATCATTATGGTATGTCTAATGTGTTGAAACAAACCTTATTCATATTGTTTGATTCATGATAGCTTTAATTGCTCTGCCTCCAAAATATATCAAGGTTAAAAAATTTCGTGTGTCATCGATACACTCAATATAATTTAAACCAAGAAGGTATTCAAGACAAGCCATAACCAAAACCCCTAAACCCTTAGGGATTTTCGGTTTTTCCACTCAAACCAATCGAATCCTAAACCCTTTTGGATTTTTTCTACACTTCCTAGCTTGAAGATTGTAGTTTTGTTGTTCCTCCTAGCTCGACGAAACACAAAAGTGTTACTAAGATTTTTGGTTAATGAGTGATGCAAAATTAGAGTTTTTCTAAAAACCCTAATTAGAGTTGTTGGAAGGAATTCCATTATGACTTGATTTAAGTTTTGAATTTTGTTAAAATCTTATGAAACATTTTATTAACAAATCTAGAGATGAGAACTTGAAATATATTTTGTGGTTCCCAATAAAGACAAATTTATTGTTGCTTAAAACCTTAGTATTTAGAAAATTGTCTCTACTTACAAAAGTAAGTGGGAGCATATACATATCTCAAAATTATTTGAGGACAAAATACTTAACCTTCTAAAATCCACTTATTAATGTCATACTAAGGTTAAACATGTAAATGTCGACCAAAGTATAACGTTACTCTCATTCATAAATCTGCAAGGATGCCTCATCACTTGAGTGATATTTTAATATCAATGCTGAGGGATATAAGTTAGAAGATCATTGTAAATCTGCTAACTACTAAAATACATTATCACATCTTGAATCTAATAAATATCTTAGAACTATGAATGATAAGATGCAGTCCTTAAAAGGAAAATCAAGTTTTGAGCTTTATTGTTATTTCGCCTTACAGTTAACCTATGATGATGGAATGAGTTTCTATTGAAGAAAGGCTCACAAAGACAAAATTGTATACATGTTAATGCATGACATTTAATAAGAAGTTTTTAATCATACTTAAGCAATTGACTGTGATTAGATTTTCTTATAGATACACGCATTAGTTGAATAAAGATAGTTAATTGTCATATATGTTTCCTTGTATGTGGAATATGGCAATTAGATTTTATAACTCTTTCTTTATAATTACCTTTTGCAAGGACGATGTGTAATCAAAAGGGTTATGAATCTATATAATCTTTATGTAGTATACAAATTTAAGCAATCCAAGTTTAGATTAGATCATGCATCTCGGAGGTGAGATATTGAATTTAATTACAATATGATTTTGATCAAATTAAGATAAATCTTAATTACATCTGACATTAAGTAGGAGCACTGTGTTTTTCCTTAAAATTTATATGTTGAAGATATCATTCCATTTAAGCTAGATATTAATCCTTATTACATGGATGGAAACCTTATGTTTTTTTAACTAAGGACTTATCATGTATATATTATATTGTGTATAAGACTGGTTGTTACTTTTGTACAAGATCAAGATGAGCTGACAACGACAATATCTAATTGAGAGTATTTAGATTATTGTTAATACTGATGTTTACGAATTATAAAGCATAGGGTTGTATAAGTACAATGATGCTAGAGGATAATTAATACTAGTTAAAGTAGGATTTTATCATTTATGATAAATCTTCTAACTAGATATGCTCAACGTAGAGCATTGTTGCATTACACATTAAGGAATAAGAATACTTTACATTTTAAGAAACTGTAAAGATGATTGTCAGTGTGTCGTTTACTTTTAATACCTCATGCAAAGTAGGGCGACAACTTCATACTATGAAGCTTGCAATAGTATGAGCATATGAGATAAGACACTCATCATATATTTTAAATACCTCACTATATGTGAAATTTGAAACTATTATTCGGAAAGTTTACTCATATGACTATTTAGTTTTTCTTGTAAAGAAAAGATGAGAATGTTGGAAACATTAGACTTCAATTTACTAATTAATCTCATGCATATCTTTTTTTAGTATTTGGATAATTGGGATTTTAAGACAATTTTTACTTTATGATGAATAAAGATACTTGGTATTTGTTACGTTTATACTTCAACTATATATATTAACTTGTTTAATATATAACTCGGTTATGTTTAACCTGTAACTCTACCCGATTGTACAAGAGATCCGATTACTCTATAAGACCCATTGGACGGTTTTCCAATGTGGGTCGGTTTGGGTTTTGCCTTGGGCTAATAGAAAATTTAATTGGATAAAGAAAGGGGTTAGCTTGGAGCTCAAGTTTAGAGCCCAAGCAAGCTAGGGTTAGTAGGGTATATATACCTCACGACTAGCTCTCATTCCACACGTTACATTCTCTTGTTCACATAAAGATACAATCGATCAGATCATCGTCATAATAACGATTCAAAACCCTAAAGTCGATTAGGATTCTTGTGATTGAATCGCAATTTACGTACCTTCAATCTTTAATTCATCTTGATCCAAGGCGTATTGAAATTATAGTTCTTGGTTTCTTAAAGTTCCTGGTCGAATAAGAAAGCAAGAGAAGTGGTGGTTTGTTTTTGGTTCGTTCTCGGGCAGAAGGGTTGCAGAAATATATCGGACAGAACCAATTTGGTTCTTGGTTGCTATGGTATCTCAGACAAAAATAAAGAAAGGGTTTTTCTAGGGTTTCTTGGTTCGAGGTTGTTCAAGTTTTACAAAGGTTGTTTTGGTAAACGTTCACTACTAGCTTTTATCGGGCGTATTCGTAGTTTAGTGTTTGTGTGTGAACTCGTAGAGGTGTTTGTTTTAAAAACTTGGTTTCTTTGTTCGTTAAAACTTGCGGATGACTACGAGGGTTAGTTTTCTTGTTCCCTTTTATATCTTATTATTTATTAATTATGTGTTAACCTAATTGCTTAAACTAGATCTATATTCTACTACGTACTCGTAGTGTTACTTGGTTAACATGAATATAAAATCCCAACACTTACATGCAAAACATGTATTATTTATTCATCTAGAAAAAATCCCCTATGATACTAATCAATCTATGCATGTTAATTAGGTGCAATCAGTAGGCTTAAAAGAAACCTTTCGATTAACCAAATCATATCCAACCAACGTATTTCGTTGTGATAAATTTCCAAGTATAGCCAAGCCTTCCAACGAGCTTACAAACGCCAAGCTTTTTCCCTAATGCCCTTTTCTTAAAGTATCCCCCATCATGCTTATCTTATTTGGCTTCTAATGGGAGAACAGTTAAAGACTCAACAAAAGTTGCGAGCATGGGAAGTTGAATCCACGGCGAATATAGAGGATATGTGTTGTCCTCTATGTAATCTATATTAAGACACTCACACTCACTTACTTTGTGAATGTACCTTTTCGTTACAGGTTTGGTTGAAGGCTAGAGCTTTTACCCTCGTTCCCAATGTTGGTAATTCTTGGAGGAGTTTCATTACATCCATAAAGTCAATTGCTCACAAACGTTTGGCTAGAGTGGTCGTGGCTAAAATTATGTTCGGGGCTACTGTTTATTACATATGGCAGGAAAGGAATAATAGGCTTTTTATGAAGAAGCCACGTCAAGTAGATCAAGTGTTTATTATTGTTTTCTTCCATGGTGCGTTTGAAGCTAATGACTGTTAAGTTAAAAGATTTAGCATATTTTGCTCGTATGAGGCAGGCATGAATGGAACCTAGATTGCAGTAACTAGTGTTTGGTTTGGTAGTATGATCTAGAAGATGTGATGTTATACATCACAAGAGGCCATTAGATAGACTAATGGTTATCGAACGTTTAATGTCTTTTGATTTTTATTACTACGTATTTATTATTTATAATAAATTCAACTAGGTAACCTTTTTTTTTTTAAAAAAAAAGAAAGAAAAAAAAAGGTTGAGGGACACAAATACTAAAATTAAAAAGTTGAAGTATTAAATTACCAAAGTGATAAAAGTTTAGTGGTGTTTTTACCTTAATCAAGCCCTCAATTCTCTGTAAACTTACCACATAAATAACTATCAAAACCCTAGAAAGTTACAAATTTACTCTCAAACTATAAGCAGACTTGCTACGTGAGTTACTTCATTTTCTTGCAATATGTGTTTGTAGTCATACCTTTTTTTTCATGAACATTTTCTACAGGCCAAGACACATCTTTAAATTGAATTAATTCGACTTTGTACGTAGTTTAGTTTGGATCAGCAGTATGTTTTAGAGGCATCTCGAGTTGGTACCGAGTCTAAAAAATGTTGGTTTTTCCTTTAGGTACCAACCAATGGGTTTTAGAGGAGAAGTTTTATTATAGTGCCAATTTGATGGTGAGTTCACCTTTAGCGCACTAAAGGGCTTCAAGTTTTATCGTGGAGGAGATGTAAAGTCCCTGAAAATACCAGAAGGAACCTCATTTACCGAATTCAAATTACTTATGGAAAAAACATGTTCTCTCGACCATCAAAAAACACTTTCTTTCGAGTATCTATTAGTAGGGACAGGATTCAAGTATCATACTTTAGGAAACGACAAGGATCTCGAAAACTGATTCAGTCTTGTGAATATGCAACGCTACTCTTTATTGATGGAACACCCGTCCACAGGTAAAACTTGAGTATGTTTTTATTATAAATTAGTTGCATGCTTTGTCAAGTACGTTTACAGGTTTTATACCTTTGTTTACATTTCATACATATGTATGAAATGTGTTTAACTTGATACATGGAGATGAAACATAACTCCCATTGATATGGAAAATGGGTTTAAAATTGTGAGTGGTACCTAAAGCATATCCATCTTTAACTGCAGGAACACGGGTCATGATGACAAGGAGTCTATTAGCAAGCGTACACATAAAGTGAAGAAGGTAGAAACGTCCAACTAACCTATTCTTCTACATATTGCTTCATTATGCGTTTCTTGCCTTTTGGTTGGGCTACCTTTTGCTCCTTTTAAGTCCCGGTTTTTTGTCTACGACAAAACCTGCCGGATTGGCTTTTTAAGATTTGATACTAAACTACCTGATTTTTTATTTACCTTTCTTTTTCTGTTTATCACATCTTATTACATTGAGTGAAACTATGTTGGTCCCAAATGTGAGTAAAAACGATATATGAAATTGCAATAAAACTAGATAACTTATCAATTGTTAAAACTAGAATTCTGTAACAAATACATATGTATATATAGGTATCGAATGGACATCACCAAACGACACAATGGTTCGGTAATAACTGCCATAACTAACTATCTAATATAACCACTATTCGGTTAATAAGTATACAACGAGCAACTTTGGTCCTTGTAGTTTCTTTGTCTTCGAAATGGAGCAATGAACGAGATTACATGCTCGCATTCTCCTCCTTAATCTTGATCGTTGCTTCGTCCTAAATCTTGAACTCCGAGCATTTGTCGCATAGTCATGAACTTGAGTCTTGGTAAGGCTTTTGTTAAAATATCTGCTCTTTGAAGTTCTCCACTTACGTGTTCCACATTGATATGACCATTCTCTACACATTCCCGAATGAAATGATAGCGAATGTCTATGTGCTTGCTTCTTCCATGAAATACTGGGTTCTTTATGAGTTGTATTGCTGATATGTTGTCAACTCTAAGCGTTATCTTCTTTTCTTCTAATCCAGTTACTTCACTGAGTAATCGCTTTAGCCATAAGGCTTGACATGCTGCTGCAGTAGCCGCCATGAATTCTGATTCACATGATGAGAGTGCTACTGTCGGTTGCTTCTGAGTACACCAAGTGATAGGTGACTCTCCAAAGTAGAATACTATTCCAGTAGTTCCTTTTCCTTGATCTGTATTAATTCCATAACTACTATCGCTATATCCTGTAATCTTGCAGCTTCCTTCTTTCTTATTACTCCATGGTCTTTCGTTCCTTTGATGTATTCGATTACTTGTTTCACTGCCTTCAGGTGATGATCCTTTGGGTCTTGCATAAATCTGCTGAGTAGTCCGACTGAGTAACTAAGATCTGGTCTTGTATGCAGTAAGTATCTGAGACTTCCAATTAAGCTTCGGTAATAAGTTGCGTCAACTGGGTTTCCATCTTCCGCCTTGACCAACTTAGTGCCGGGATCCATCGGTGTCTTCGTGTCATTAATGTCCGTCATGCTTGTCTCTTTTAAGATCTTGTTAATGTAACCAGTTTGCTTGATCGTAATCTCTCCTCCTGTCTGTGTAACTTCAATCCCAAGGTAATATGCTAGTAACGCTGAGTCGCTCATTTCAAATTTATCTTCCATCTGGGATTTGAACAAGTCTACTTCCTTCTTTGGAGTACCCGTGATTATCAAATCATCTACATATACTCCAACGATAAGTGTAGAAGTCTTGCTTCTCTTTGTGTAGGCTTGTTCGAGATTACATTTCTTAAAGTCTAAGGACTTCAAGGTCTGGTCAAGCTTCACGTTCCAAGCTCTAGGTGCTTGTCTTAAGCCATACAAAGCTTTAGTTAGCTTGTAGACTTTTCCTAGTTTCCCTTGTTGAATGAAACCTTCAGGTTGTATAACATAGACTTCTTCCTTCAATTCTCCATGTAAAAATGTTGATTTTACATCTAAGTGGTGTACTTGCCATCCATGATATGCTGCTAGTGCTAATATCAATCAAAGTGTCTCTATCCTAGCAACTGGTGCAAACGCCTCATCGAAGTCTATTCCCTGTTCTTGTACATAACCTTTTGCTACTAATCTTGCTTTATACTTTATAATCCTTCCTTGTGCATCTCTCTTGGTTTTATAAACCCATTTGAGTCCTATTGCCTTCTGATTTTCAGGCAATGTGGTAAGGGTCCATGTGTTATTTTTGTTGATTGAATCTAATTCAATTTCCATGGCCTCAATCCACTTCTCATCTTTTGATGCTTCCTTGTTATTACGGGGTTCTTCTTCTGTGAAAAATAAGCTTGGCGCTTCTACTTCACATGCAGTTTGGGTGATTTCCGTAATATCTTTTAAACCTTGTATAGGTCTATGATCAAATCTAGGATCTGAGCTTTCTAATGAACTTATAGTAGCTCCTTCTTCATCTTCTGAGTTAGGGTTGTAAGTGTATGATGGTGGTGTGATTGGTGAGTGTGGATCTGGTATAGGTTCTTGTTCTTGATACGTGTTGTCAGTGTTTTCTATGTTGAATGGTGTAGGATTATCATAGTCAACTCCATCTATTACAAAGCTAGTCCAAAACGTATCCTCAGTACTTGTATCCTCTTCATTATTATTCCAATCCCACGGTTTCGTTTCCATAAACTTTACATCCCTACTAACATGTTTCTTCTTTCCTCCTGGATCATATAGCCTACATGCTTTTGATCCTTCTTCAACTCCTAAGTAAATCATTGGAATGCTTCTATCATCTAGCTTCTTCAAGTGAGGTATTGTGACCTTAGCATAAGCTGCATCGAATATTCTTAGGTATTCTAGGTTTGGTTTTCTACTGTGAGAGTTTCATATGGTGTTTTGTCTTCCAGGGATTTCGTTGGTACCCTGTTGAGTATGTAGATGGCGTGCCTACTGCTTTCCTTAAAAGTTAAGGGTAATTAACTTCATTGCTTTCATCATACTCCTAGTCGTTGATAACACTGTTCTATTTCTCCTCTCTACTACACCATTCTGCTGCTTGGTGAGTATGGTCTGTCAATTGTCTCTCTATTCCATTTCTTTTCTACGATTATTTGGTGAATTCATGTGATGTAAATTCACCTCCTCTATCAGTTCTTAGCATCTTTGTTTCCAACTTTAACTTTGATTCAATCTGCTATCTAAATTCCTTGAATGTGCTAAATGCTTGATCTTTTGAGTTTAGAAAGTAAGCCCACATGAAACGTGTGCAGTCATCTACTAATAAGAAGATGGGCTTCTTTCCGGAGTGTGTTCTTTGGACTTATGGGAACAAAAAGATCTTCATATACTAAGTCCAACGGGTTCTTTGATCTGAATTTAGCTTGTTTTGGAAATGATGTTCTGATGTGTTTTCCAAATAAACATGCATCACAGATTTGTCCTGCGTGTTTTATTCTTGGTATTCCATCCACTAAACCTTTCCTTGTCATCTTGTCTATTGCGTCAAAGTTCAGGTGACCTAATCTAGCATGCCATAACCATGCTTGGTCATCTACGTTTGCTAAAAGACATATATGTGCTACTATATGTAATCTAATACTGTAAAGTCGATTCTTAGATCGTTCTACTTTCATCAACAACTTCTTGTTCTTATCATACCAAGTCAGTAAATTTCCATCCATGATGATCTTACAACCTATTTCTGTAAGTGTCTTAGACTAAGTATGTTGCTCTTGAGGTTTGGAATGTAGTAAACATCCGAAATCATCTTCTGTTGCAGGTTTCTACATCCTAATAATATTGAACCTCTACCCTTTATCTCTACATACGATCCATCTCCAAAACGAACACGTCCAGTGATGTTTTCGTCAATATCCTTAAAATGGCCTTTGGTGCCTGACATATGGTTACTTGCACCATTATCTAAATACCATATGCTAGCATCATCGTAGATATTTCGGTTGTACTTGTTCTTCATTTAACAAGATTTCTTTAGTTTCGTGTGTAGCCATTAGTAATGATGGTTCATCGTCTTCTAAGATAAGGTTTGATTGTTCTGAGTTGTTGGTGGTTTTCTACATTCGTTTCTTACATGTCCTAGTTTACCGCAGTTATAACATGTAATTTTACTCTTATCCCAACCTCGTTTTCCATTATTTGATTTATTCCGCAGGTGGGATGAGTTTCCTCCATTCGGTTTTTCTATTTCCTTTATTTTTCCAATTTTCTCGTGAATAGTTTGATCTACCTCTATATTTGGTAAATCATTTCTTATTTCTAGAGTGTTCAAGCCTTGTGAATAATAGGTTATCTTGGCTTTCTACTTGTCCTCCTTTCGAGTTTTATTCTCTCCCAATGCCTTAAGTTTTCCAGCGATCTCATCTAACGTAATGTCATCGAGATCATTCGTCTGCTCTATGGATGCTACTATTTGAATGAACCTATCTGGTGTGGAATCTAATAGTTTTCGTACTAAAGTGATTCATCCAATGCTTTTCCTAATTCTTTAGCCTTCGTGAGCCGCTAGTTCAATTTGGCTATAAATGCATCCCTTCAGTTTCATCCTCCTTCATCTGAAGAGTCCGAAATCCAATCATCGCGATTGTAACCGTGTTTGTTGCACTTTTTCTTCTCCAAGCGTGTCTCTTTTTCAATGAGTCCCATAATTTTTGTCTTTGTTTTGCAACTTGCTACTTGTAAGATCACATCTTCGGTTAATGCTTGATATAAGAAGGCGGTTGTTGCCTTATCCTTCTTAACATCTACTTGCGTGTTTTCTTTAGGTTCTATTGCTTCCCATAATCATATCCTTGTGCTTCTAGTATCACCTTAATTTGTAAAGTCCAAACTGTGTAGTTTGTGGATTTGAGTTTAGAGCATTGATACTGTGTCATAGGGGTTACGGGTTTTGGTGCAAGGTCGCCACCGTGATCATCGTCACGGGCATTTTGATAGTGCTTATGATCTTCACCTTCTAATTCGTATGGGAATTTCTAACTAGTGGTATCACTTAATACTACGGGAACAGAGATAGTTATCCGGGAATCCTAATATGGAACTATGGATTTCTAATAGTATAAACTAAGTATCTATACTATAAATATGAAAAGGAAATCCAAAAGTTTGAGATTTTTTGTGTGACCTGTGTTTTTCACGCACGTATTCCCTTCTTGTCGGTACTAGAATATACCAACTATATTTTCTTTTCTCTTCGTTCTTGTTTCCAAAGCAATCGGTAAACTGTTTATTGATGTTGTCGACTTGCCTTCTTCAAAAATATACCACTCCACGTACCACGTTGTCTTTTCCTTTTGTGTCGACTTGCAAAACTTTCTAAAAGTTCTTGCTATTTGTCTTCAAATCTCGGATAAACACAAAAGTGTCTAAAAAAAATTACTCTCGGTAATTTATAAAGAAACAAACGGGTTTGCTTGACTTCCTTTTTTTTGTTGTCGATTTGAAACCGATTGATCCTTGACAAGTTTGTTTGTCTCGGATTTATTTCAAAGTTCTCGCAAGTTCTTTGCAAACAAGAAGTTGTTGTCCTTGTTATTTTCTGGTTTCCAAAACGATGTGGACTCTCAAGCCCTATAGGAATACTTTCGGTATTTTCCCTCAAAAGACCAAGCGAATTGCTTGTCTTTGTTCTACTACTCGACGGTAGTATATCAACAAGTGAAAGCGTATGCTTATGTCCTTGTTATCCTCGTTGCTTGTCCGTGTTATCCAAAACAATCTTCGACTGTTTTCCTATTGGTATACCTTCTCTTTCAATCCAAGCAATGTCCTTCTTCTTTTTCTTCATCGACGTCGTCTTCTTCTCCACCTTTGTCCGCGACAAAGAGGCCTTTGTTTCGTTGTATGATGTTGAAAGCCAACAAGTTTTGTAACAAAGTTTCCTTTGTTCTGTTCTTGTGTTCAGAATCAAAACCAATTGAACTTTCAAGTCACCACTTCGTTTGGTGCCTTGTGGAATGCAATTTCTACACAAGTACGGTCGTGCACTACTTTCCTTGCGTCTCAAGTTATCCAGGCAACGTATGTATGGTTTATACGTTGCGTCTTCTTCTTCCTGAAACAAAGTTTCAGCGTGTATCTTTCTTTTCTGGTTCCTTCTTTTCTCGTTCAAGAGTGGTTTCTGGTTTTGTGATAGTGCTCGTTAACAAAATTTTGGTATGATGATTGTAACGGTGTAACGAGCGTGTTAGAACAAGGCTCTTGATGCCAAATGTTGGTCCCAAATGTGAGTAAAAACGATATATGAAATTGCAATAAAACTAGATAACTTATCAATTGTTAAAACTAGAATTCTGTAACAAATACATATGTATATATAGGTATCGAATGGACATCACCAAACGACACAATGGTTCGGTAATAACTGCCATAACTAACTATCTAATATAACCGCTATTCAGTTAATAAGTATACAACGAGCAACTTTGGTCCTTGTAGTTTCTGTGTCTTCGAAATGGAGCAATGAACGAGATTACATGCTCACAAACTATAGCTGAACCTTTAAAGTCTGTAGTTGCAGTGCTGATGACTTAGCTTGTTGAATTGTAATTGACTGATGGTGTTTGTTTCTGTAGGTATACAACCCAATGACAGGCAAAAGAGAAGTTACAGTATTCTGCCAATTTGGTGGTAAGTTCGTGTTTGAGGAAGTATTTGGAGTCTAGTGTTATTGTGGAAGCGATATAAAGGTTAACGGGCTAGAAATACTCGAAGGGACCACATTAACCGATTTCAACTTACGTGTGGCAAAAACATTTTCTCTCAACCATGAAACAGTTGCTCTCCACTATCAATTGCCAATGTAAGGATACCATTATGCAGCTATAGAGGACGACAAGGATGTCGAAAAAATGAATCAAACATGTGAATTGACAGTGCGAGTGTGTGTTTTTGGAATGCCAGTCGACATGAAAACCCGGTAACATGTGATGTATTTGGTACAGATCAAGTTTGGTTGACCTTGAACACTTGAATATTATCAGATCAAGTTTATTTATTTAATTATTTAGTGTATGTCAAATTTGGTTGCAAATTGTATACTAGTATTCATTTATAAATTGTTCTTATAATAAAATGATTTTAGATGTTTTTCTGCACTGATAGAACACTTTGGGTGACTTTTGACCCATTTACTTTTTTGTTCCCGCGCAGTGCTGCTGCTAAACACAAAGCTTCTACAAAAGAAAGTGAGATTGATATGAAGAAGGATGTTAGCATAAATAGGAAACCCGGTGCTACTGCTAGCAACAAAGCTTCTTCACAAGCCAAGTAATCTGGTTATGCTAAGTTTCTTACATCTCACATAATATTCAAAAATCGTTATGTATCTGTTTGAAGTTCATAGTTTATTGTTTATTTCCCTCTATTGTTTGAAGTGGTTAACGGCTTTTTGGTGTTTTCTAAAGAGAAAAACGCTTGTTTTTGAAACTTTGAATTGATAAGTGATTATTGGCTTATTTGCTTAGACTTTGAGGAAATACATGCATTTAAATTAGCCGTAAGCGTTGATGCATTCCCAAACATCTTCTCTCCTTTTTCTTTTTTTCTTATAAATGTTTTTACCGTAAAACCCCGATAAAGAGCACCAAATATTAAAAGCATCTTGATTTACAAATTATAATCATAGTAGTAAACCATACATATAGCACTTGCTCTCTCATGCTCTCCTATATTCAATAAATAGTTTTCCTTAGAATAAAATGATTCTAGATGTTTTCTGCATTGATAGTACACATTGGGTGACTTTTGACCTGTTTCCCTTTTTGGTCACGCAGTAGTGTAGTACGTGTCACACGCAGTGCTGCTGCCAAACACGAAGCTTCTTCACAAGAAAACGAGTTGGATATGAAGAAGGATGTTGGCTTAAAGAGGAAACGGCAGTAGCTGTTTCACAAGCCAAGTAATTTGGTTCACACCAAGTTTCTTACTCCCCGTCTCACATTTTGTTCTAATTTTATGTGTTCATTTTCACATTTATGAGGCTAATTGAGGCGGTACATAATCGGATATTTTAAGATGACGATCAAGAAAACATGTGTCTAGCTTTATATATATGTAAAGTCTTAGCAACTAAGAGGATTTCGAAAATTAGAGACATAAAATCCTAGCTTTACTTGGTTTACTCTTAAAACATCTCTGCATGCATGCAAGAAATGTTGTACGTTGTGGTTAATAACTTATTACTAGAAAAACCACATATGAAAATCATAGACTTTTATTATATTTTTGTTTGTTACCTCTAACCAATATTATTTCATTGAGTTTAAATCATATTTAATCCAAACTCTTAAACTTTTATTATTTTTCGTTTATAGCTCATAAACTTTTTTTTATCACTACAATTATCTACCGCAATAAAATCTCGTTGGTATACACGAGTACTCGTCTAGTATAAGTAAATCATATAATAATTTTTTAGTCAGCCCACGTTTTGCTTCTACCACTACTATCCACAGTTATATATACATTAAGTAGAAATGGTTGATAATTCAACAACTTGTACTAATTGCAGGCTTTGTTGGATATATGAGATGTTACTCTCACAAAATATTGCTCACAAAATATGTTTCGACAAAGTATTAAATAACTCTTGGTTATTTGATAGAAACAATGCACTCAAAATTTCTTTATTTAAAAACTTGGAATACTTTCTTTTTTTTTTGGTAAAAGGGAACTTCAAATACTTTCTTTTTGTTGAAGTACTCTTACAATATGAAAAGGTCTACTAGCCGTAAAACATGATTATTGTTTATCACATGCTTGTCCTTTTCATTTGTTGCAAAACACATTAGTTTACAGGCTTCAAGTTTAATGCTCCTCAGAGCTTTAAACTCAACCACGAGTCTTTGTTTCTTGATTCATTTTAAACATGTACTAGTACTATTTAGACAAAAGTATAAAACTTGCCAAACTCACATTAGATCTCCAAGAGAAACTGGCAAATCGAAATTCAGTACATTCAATAATAATGTTACTCCCATATATTACCTTCTTCTCACTAATGCTATCATCTTCATTAGACACCATAACTGTTTTTCAAAACGTCACAGATGGTCAAACCATTGTTTCAGGAAATGAAAGATTCGAGTTGGGCTTCTTTAGCCCAGGAAGTTCGAAGAATCGATACCTGGGGATATGGTATAAGAACACATCACCTCATACAGTTTTATGGGTTGCTAACCGTGAAACTCCACTTATCGATACCTCAGGAGTGGTTTTGTTGGACAGCAATGGAAACTTGTCCCTTGTCAATGGCAGTGGTTCCATCACTTGGTCATCCAACTCCTCGGCATCTGGCACAAATGTGAACCCCATGGCAAAACTCTTAGATACGGGAAATTTTGTTATCACGAGTGATAATCTTCTCAACAAGGAACACATTTGGCAAAGCTTTGATTGTGGGCCAGATGAGGGATTCCGGAAGTTTTCAAACGTGAAATTGCCAGACACGCAAAATGCCGTTTATGATACCAATATGAACCTCCAGGAATGTGGAGGTAGCTTGTGTTGCACGTTTTGCACCGCCTATGCAATTCCAAACATCACTGCAGGTGGAGTTGGATGCTTGCAATGGTTTGGTAATTTGGTTGATGTCCGAGTGTACCCACAAAACGGACAAGATCTTTATGTTAGACTGGCAGCCTCTGAATTCATCAGGTACATAATAAATAATAATGCAATTTTCTATTCATATGATGTTTGGTTCCATCCTGTTATTCAAGTTTATACTTTTAAGTGTGCAACTCTTAATTATGTTAGATAAATATGATTTACAAACTAAAGGAACAGCTGTTCATAGGAATTTAGCAGCAAAGGCATATGTTATTTATTGCTGTAAATTTGACAATGTTTTGTTTGCTTTAACTTTGTAATATCTCTTAGATCTCCGTTCCAGCTACAACAGAAAAAAACGAGTCGTTATTGAAGTTAGTTTATCAATATCAACTGGACTTGTTTTGTTGGGGCTGATATTGACACTCTACACTTGGAGTAAAAGGAAGAAGAGATCAGATGTAGAAAGAGAAGGCAAGTGCTATCGATCTGAATTTCTATATATATTAGATGTATGCTATATATCATGTAAATAATTACCTTATGATAAACATTTGACAACCACACGTCATATTTTCTAGGTAGGACTGTAATGATTCTTGAAAGAGATCACAAAGGTAGCAGCCGGAAGGGAAGTATAGATGTTCCTTTGTATAGCTTATCTAAAGTTTCTAGGGCTACCGATAACTTTTCGGATGACAACAAAGGGGAGAAGGTGGGTTTGGTCCAGTTTACAAGGTAAATAATATGAATAAGTACATGTTAAACAAGTTGGGGTGAACCGAGTGATAATCACTAAAATGTTTTATACATTTACATCTCAACAAAAAGCATTTAGTAAATATGTTAGTCTCCAGGGTGTGTTAGAAGGACAAGAGATTGCTGTGAAGCTGCCTCAAAGCCCTCTCTCGGCAGGGTTTTGAAGAATTTGAGAATGAAGTCATCAGTATTGCTAAACTTCAGCATCGAATCTTGTGAAGCTCTTGGGATACTGCATTGAAGCTGATGAGACAATGTTACTTTATGAATACATGCCTAACAAAAGTCTGGACAGTTTCATATTTGGTTGGGCTCTCAGCTTTTTCAATCTTGTAAATAAAAATGATATTAATTCTCCAAAATGTGTGTAAATCGGTGAATAACACCCCATCCCATGCATCTTTTGATGCCAACCGACCTTCCCAAGGACCCGGCCCCATGCAATGATCCACCGTTTCATTGACCTAATTAAAAATGATATTAATTCTAATTGCAAAGGGATATAATGCTTATTAATAAACTAAGTTGTTGCAAATTTATGCAGATGCAATAAGAAAGTCATTACTTGATTGGCCATAAAGGTTCCATAATATATTAACGGAATTGCTCGAGGTCTTTATCTTCACCAAGATTCGGTTTAAAGTTGTACATAGAGATTTAAAAGCCGGAACATTCTACTCCGATCATCAGATGCGCCCAAAGATTTCTGACTTCGGTTTGGCCAGAATGAGTATTAAAAGCAAAGTGAAGCAAATACCAAGAGAGTAGTGGGAACCTTGTAAGAATCCTTTAAAGTTTGTATAGTTTAATGCATTTTATATATATAGTGTGTATTTATTTCTAAGGTCTTTTGTTCTATTCAGAGGATACATATCTCCAGAGTATGCAGTGAATGGTCTCTTCTCGGTAAAGTCAGATATATTCAGCTTTGGGGTTTTAGTTTTGGAGATTGTGAGCGGGAAGAAAAATAGAGGTTTTGTTCATGAAAAACACCATGATCATCTTCTTGGACATGTAAGTGTATTGAATATAATCATCCAATGATGAAAACATATACTCCGTATATAGATACAAATATGCAAATTTCAGTATGCATGATATGGCTACTGAAGGTCCATAAAAACACATTCGTGATCAAGTATGAGCATATATATACATAAAAAGGATATGATATAGATGTACGACCTTTCTGATTTGAACTAATTTGTGTTTCTTATTTGGATTCATTTAGGCATGGAGACTTTGCAAAGAAGGAAAGTCACTCGATTTACTTGATGAGTGTTTAGGTAACTCCTATTCTGTTTCTGAGGTGTTGCGATCAGTACACGTTGCCCTATTGTGTGTGCAACAACAAGCAGAAGATAGACCTTGCACACCGTCAGTTGTTGCCATGTTGGGTGGAGAAGGTTCTCTACCTTCTCCCAAACAACCTGGCTTCTTTATTCAAGGAAGTGAAATCTACTCCACTTCACCTCTTCATTCACTATCATCGGTTAATGGAGTAACATTAACTCAGATAGATGGTAGATAATAAAAAGATTTGGTTTACTCATGTTAAAGTCATTTTTATAAGTCTATTTATGATATAAAGAATGTATATATAGCGGATCATTGTGTACTTATCATATCAACAAAAATGTGTGTTTGTATGTTTCTATGTAACTTTAATATGTTCCCTGAAATGCTGGCCGCAGAGATTGGTTTAATTGATAATCTAGTCACTGATGTTGTGATTTACTATGTTCACTGATTAGTGATAACAAGCATGCGAATATCAAACCTTTTGTTGGAATTATATAACATGACATAGCATAAATAAAACATGTAAACATCAAAGCACGCAACTGAAGACTTAAACATATAATTGTAATTAACTAACCGAATTAAAAGAACATGCGTACCTTCAGCAATTCAAGGATGGAATTAGAACAAGAACCCTAATTAAGGTTTATAGTGGTTTAACGAATTGGCCCTTACCATTTTTTAATTCAAACCAAGATGTAAACAGTAGTGTGTTTACACCACGTTCTTATACACACGTACTAATACCAAATTAATAAGAATGCTAGTCCAATTTGACACAATAAAACCAAAACCAATTTGGTTTTGAAAAGCAAAAGTCGAACCAACCTTGTGGGATGTGTTCGTTCGACCAAGACAAGAGGGAAACACCAAAAACAAGTTTAGGGTATTGTGTGTGTACAAAAGATACAAAAGAATGACCCTAAGCATTGTTTATGTAGTGTTTGAAATCTTATGGAACAAGTTAATTAGAATTAGGAAGGTTTTCACCTCCCTAACCCTAAGGTCAGCCGAACATACCCATAGGGGTGTTCCGGAACCTTCTTGTTCTCTAATTTCAATTCTAGTCCTTTCCTTTTAATATTTAATGACTGTTATTCAATTACCGTTAATTACTTAATGTCCGTTAGTCGTTATTGTATCATTTAATAATTAAACGTTAATTTTAGCATTAATAATTAATCACTAATTCTTCATACGTTAAGTGTGCAATCCCGTGGTCTCGAGTTCGAAACCGGTCGTACACATTTAAATAAATGTCCATAAACTTACAGCTTCCACTTGGACATGTCTTAAAATGTGTAATGATATTAGTTAGCGTCTAGCAACACGCCAATGCCCCCAAAACAACTCGAGTATGGCTCCTGGAAAAACCTTTTGATGAATAATCGTTATAATTATCCTTTTAATTCTAATATTGTGTTAAATATGGATATGGATCTTAGTCATTCCACTATTTAACTATTCTCTTTCTTGTTGTTTATGATTGATCAAGATTACCAAATTTTCTGAACATATTCCAGATAGATCTTGGGCGTGGCCACGCAAACATCTTGTCAACCCTACGAAGGGCCCAACAGTATTAAACTTCAAAATGAATTTGAAGAAACAAATTTTGTTGATTGCAAGCAAAACCCATGAGTTTTGCAACAATTCTTAAAGCAATCCTTATTACTACCAGTTACGTATAGCATTAGATTGCTCCACAAAAATTCAATACACCCATGACGGTTTTCTGGCATCTCAAGTCTGAGGATAAATAGTTATGATTTACTTAATGACAATGATCTATAAAGTAAAATCTTGTGGCTGGGATAAGTCTTATATTCAATACTAGAATATCATGTGAATTTGGTATGTCTACGCATCAATATACTTAAATATATTTAACCCAAACTCAGATTTGTCTTAATTCAATAATATTCCTATACTATTGATCGACAATGGACTGTTTAGAATCTCATTAGACATTCATAGATTTAAACATGCAAATATAGGATACAATATTATAAATGAAATATAAACATAACCAATACTTTATTCCATTAAAATAATAATGTTTACAATATCCTTCTACCAAATACTAATCACATATGGGCATGAAACTACTAGCTAAACGAAGTCCAATGCTATTAGCATGTTGAGTAAGCTCTTTACCACGTAAAGCCTTCGTTAAGTGATCAGCTAAGTTATCATATGTGTGAACTTTGAGTAATTTGATTTATCCAATTTCAACTTTCTTAATACAAATAAGCCGTAAAAACGTTTATTTATTTTTTACGATCTTCTAATGTTTTGTCGATAACAAACGTAAAATCATTTTAACGAAACAAATAAAATACGTAAATGGTTTGAGCCAATAGTTTTCTAACACACTTACGTTTTCACATAAAACACTAAAACAAGTATAAGTGATTTTATGATTTAGTATTACATATGTACAACAACTAGTGTTTACATATTTGGGTAAATATACACATAACTAGTATGTAGTATATTGGGTAATGTAAATGGGTAGAAACTTAAGTATTTGACCCATTGACCAAATACATTGAATGTAGTTGGGTAAACCCAAAGTCCAAGACCCATACCCAATGTCTAGATACATTGTACCTTGGTGGGCACTCAAAACCATGGACTAGATGCATTGCATCTTGTAGATACATTGAATCTACTTGGTACCCATAACCCATGACCCATACCCAATGTCTAGATACATTGTACCTTGGTGGGCACTCAAAACCATTTGACTAGGTACATTGAACTCTTGAGATACATTGTATCTAGTAAGAAACCCATGGATCAACCCATAACCCATGACCCATAACCAAAATACCCATGGGTAAAGAGGAGCGTCCCAAGGATCCCTAGATTTATGCTAGCCGGATCCCTTGTGGGAGGGATCCGTGGGATCCGGGGAACAGTAGAATTTTTCCTTTATAAATAGTGAGCCATTTCTTCCTTTTTGCTCACCACTTCACACATACTTCTCCAAGTATTATATCTCTCTAACCTCATATCCAAGAGATCTATGTAGTTTGTCTTTTGCTTTTGTGTGATTCTCTAGGTTCCTCTTAAAGGCGAGATCACCACTTCTTGAAGACGAGCAAGCTCAAGTCCATGAGTTGCCATGCTTCGTCATCATCAAGACAACTAAGGTTCTCTTGTTGATAGTTCTTTCTTCCTCCGTAGATGTTGGGTTGAGGGCATTAGTGAATGATGCCAAAAGTGTCAAGACGAAGGCATTAGTGAAAGGTGCTTATCGTCCGTGTCAAAGCATTAGTGAAGAATGCTAAAGGTGTCAAGACGAAGGCATTAGTGAAGGGTGCCAAGCGTTGTGTTAAAGGCATTAGTGAAGGATGCCTAAGAATCAAATCAAGTGGCATTTGGGAAGAATGCCTAGGTCGTATAATCGATGAGGTGCATCGTTATACATATAAGTATTTGTTTATTTCCAAGGATGGTGATATCCTTGATGGTGTTGTAACAAGGAGTAGATCTTCTTGAGATTAGGTGTTGTGTTGTGAAGGGTAGTAGTTCCACCATAGTAATGGAACTAGGTGCTTAGCCTAGTACCTAATAAAGGGTAGGCGACGTGATAGGTATTAGTTTTTCACATACACATCAAACCATAACAACAAGGTGGCGAATAAGTGGAATTCTAGAGAGAGAAAGTTAGAGGTTTAGGGAACTTTAGTGAGAGAAAGTGAAAGATATTATTATGAGCTCCAACTCTCTACCTTGGAAGGTAGAGAGTATTTATAGTCTTACATAAAACGCCACACAACGGGTCGTGGATCGTGCATACAGTGGGTAAAGACCCGTCCGTCCTCCACGGTGTTACTTAACTAACTACTACTTAACTTAAAATAACTACGACTACGAGCTTTCTAACGATTACATATACTTGATGTGACCGACTCTTTAATACTTGGAATTTCTAATTCCTAACAATCTCCCCTAAGGGAGGTCACCTCAATCATGTACAAAAATTACATTGAATACAAACAAATATTACATTAAAAATTGTTCTTTCAATCTTGATGTAGTACTTTGCTCCGAAGCTCGTAGTCATTGATTCTTCTCATTGCATGTTTGGTTAAACCAAGTGGAGGTCTTTTACTGATCCACGTGATAATAATTTTGAGCCACCTTTTGAGATCATCACTAATATTAAAATCTCGAGACATCCATTGTGGTTTTGGTATTATGTGATGTTGTGACATTCGGACCGACATGCTCACATTCTGATCATGATATCTTCTCATCAGAGTAGCGGAAGCTTTCGTTGATTCATGATATTGGCGCAGCCAGAAAGGTAAGCATGGAGTGAGAATATCGAGTCATTGATGCACAATCATGATTTCTTTTGAGATGAATGTGTAGTGTGAGCATGCGGCTATGGATTGACCGCTTCATTCCGATCACCAAACGTAGGATGTACCGCATAAACAGCAGTTAGCAATAAAGCACACGAAAGTGTCTTTGATCACTTTCGTTGAATTGAGGTACACGCCCGGTTCCTCGCTGATCAAGACAAGTACGCTCGTGATCGTGTATATTCCTAAGAATTTCCTTGACAGGTTTCGAATGTTTCTAGCTGTTCTCAAACCGAACATCTCAAAGAAGACAACACGAGTGAGTGAACCAAATTTTTAAGTCCACCGATTGATGAAAAGAGATTTGAAAACAATCGTGTACTGCTCAATAGAAATTGTTTTGCAATACAATGAAGGTTTTAATGAAAATCAATTATCAATCATAAAACACCTTTTGATTTGAAATATTAGTACACGGTCGATGTGCTAAAGAAAAGAGTTTTAAAGCACAAAGACCGGTTTTTCAAAGGTATCCGTCAATCCATAACTGAACCGTGATTGATTCAAAAGATTGAATCGCCCCATTGTTTTCGTTCGTTGTCACATGGTTGATCTATATAATAGATCTCACATGCCACCTACCAGGAGCTTGTTAGATGTTGGCTCGAAGGCTTTTCCATCTTCATTGTGAATATGTTCACATATCACTCGGATGTTCCGCAATACCACAAGGATTATGCGTAGGACTCAAGATATAATCTCTCTTTCCACATTGTGTGAAACAGAGAGTCTTCATTGAAAGTGTCCTAATGAGATTTATTGATGATCTCGTGGCTCTAGACTCAATTTGTGCATATTTGGATCCTATATCGGAGACTAGGAGAGGTTCTCCTTCTTCAATATCAACAATCTCTAAGAGAAAGTCGATAGATAATGTCGGTTCCCCGTGAGAATGAAACAAGTCCTTTTAAGAGGAACTTGAGTGGTTTGGGAAGTTTAGTGCGGTGCGTCACTTTGGGTCCATGACGCCTTGTCTTCAATACCGGTGTTACCTTGGTAATCACCCGTAGCATATGAATTGAACCCGTTTACGCCTTAAGGTTGAATAAATAGAGGACTATTTGTTTTCACCCTTTTCTCATTCAATTCTTTTTAATTCTTCAACCCCTCAAGTGATTGCTTACCAAGACTTCATAACTAGAACCTTGTTGGGTTTATTCCGGTACTAGCTCAGTCTCAGTCCGCACTCTTCCCATATCTCATTTTTCTCCTTTTATCATCATACCTAAGAACTCTACACTAACTAGTGGATAGTCCCGGGTAGATCCCTCCGGCGGATCATGGGAACAAATACCTAACCTTATCATCCTTATATCACCATACATAAAGTAAAGTTGGTCGGTCTTTTTGGTATTGTTCATCCGCCATTGGAACCAATTGAAAACCATTTGAAAATCAATCCGGATACTTGTGATATATTATCAAAGCATTTTGTACCTGAATTGTTTTTGATATTTTTAGAACGAGAGCTCCCCCTCAACATGTGCATCAAGTATTTGAAAATGTTTTGCACACGGAGGCAAGAGAAAGAATTAACTTCTTTGATTACCATTTTCTAAAAGATATCAACATCACTTCCCAATCAAATCAAGTAGATAAAGCATTTTGGGGAAGGATGAGGTTTTCATGATTTTGCTCCCCTCAATATGTGCCTCAAGATTTGAAAAGAGTTTTGCACATACTAGAGGAAACCTGCACATTGAGATAAATGATCACGTTTCAAATCATAGGTTTAAGATATATGCTCCCCCTCAACATGTGCATGAAAAATTTGAAATCGTTTGTCACATGTGGGAAGGATAGCATGTACATCCTTATAAAACCATTTACCAATTATCAGCTTTAAATCTAATTTAAATCACAAATTCTACCCCGATCACAATTATCAAATCATTTGAGATTTGTGATCTCTTATAGATTTAAATTGATTTTGAAAGCTTTTAAGGAGAATTGTGACTTGATTATGAAAGCGTTTTAACCGATAAGGATCGGATTTTGAGACTTTAAACTCCATTGATAAAACATGCATGTACATCTTTTGAAAACAATTTAATGCCAAATAACTTTTTAATTTAATTGAAATCATTCTCCCCTCAATCAATGACATAGGTTGTTGATTGAGAGATAGAGATTTTGACAAATAAGTCGTGATGATTATCAAAAATAGAGAGAGAGTTATTTTTCAAAGCAGTTAGTTTTATGAGATAAATGTTTATAGAATCGAGCATGGAATTTGAAAACATGGTAAAGCATGGCTCGTTTCTTTCTTTTGAAAAGCGTTACGAAATGACAATAAACCATTTTTCTCTTTCTCCCAAAAATATTTTTTTGATTTTTTGATTTTTATAAAAATTGAACAACATCTAAAGTTCCGTGTCATTCTTTGAATGACAACATCAAGACCGTAGATATTATCGAATCGAGAAAAACAAGACAAAATGACAATATTTTTGAAGATTTTTTGAATTTTTCAAATTTTTATGGATTTTGAAAGTTTTATATTTTGTCTATTTGATTTTTTAATAGATATATACAAGAAATAGATGAAGATAGACCTTTACTCCTCGCCTTCCTCCTCAAGACGTTTGAGTGTTTCGGTTGAAGGCTTTTCAAGCCCGGCGTGGAAGAATAAACTCAAAGCGTTCTCTTGGAAGAGCTTTGGTGAAGATGTTCGCTAACCGGTATTCAGCCTCACAAAATAGAGTTCCACCACACCATTTTCCACTTGTTCCCTGATGAAATGATGTTGAATGTCGATATGCTTTGCTCTTGAGTGTTGAACGTTGTTGCATGAGAGAGCAATAGCACTTTTATTATCACAAGATACAGAGGATTTTGTTGAATTCAAAGCCATAGTAAGATAATTGAGATCTCATCCATAAGATTTGAGCACAACAAGATGACATGGCTATGTATTCACCTCTGTAGAGGAAATAGAAGTACTCATTTGCTTCTTTGAAGACCAGCTCACAAGCTTATCACCCAAAAATCGAGCACCTCCAGATGTACTTCGACGAGTATCTTGACACCTGCATGATCCAAACATCTCGCATAGGTCGTTAGTGACATACCGGTGTCCTTCGGTACCAAAGTCCCATATTGATGGTTCCTTGGAGATACCGAAAGACCCTTTTAACCGCTTCAAGGTGCTTTTTAGTAGGCTTAGCCTGGTATCTAGCACACATGCAAACAACGAACAAGATGTCCGGTCTACTAGCAGTGAGGTACATCAGGGATCCAATCATACTACGATATTTCGTTTGGTCAATCATGATCCCCGAGTGGTCCTCATCTAGTTTGGTTCGATCAATCATGGGGGTGTCAACAGGTTCACTTGAATCAAATCCAAATTTCTTTAAGATCTCTGTTGCATATTTAGATTGATTTATGAAAATGCCTCCGGAACTTTGTGAAATTTGTAATCCCAAGAAAAATGACATTTGTCCCATCATTGACATTTGAAATTTTGAACTCATTTCATTAGAAAAACGATCACATTCCATTGGGTCACTCGAGGCAAAAATAATATCATCAACATAAATTTGAACGTGAATTAAATGTTTGCCCGACTTCCTGGTGAACAATGTTGGATCAACCGCTCCTTTGCTAAATCCGGTTGATAGAAGAAACTTTGACAGTGTATCATACCATGCCCTTGGAGCTTGCTTTAAACCGTAAAGGGCCTTCTTCAAACGATAAACGTGAGTAGGATGCTCTTGATTTACAAATCCTTCAGTTGGCCGACGTAGACGACTTCTTTAAGATCTCGCTCACCAGAAATGCCGCTTCACATCCATCCGATAGACTACCATGTTCTTACTAGCAAAGATTAGCCAAGAAGATTCTGATTGCCTCGATTCGAGCAACTGGAGCAAAAGATTCTTCAAAGTCAATACCCTCCTCTTGACGGTATCCTTTAGCAACTAATCGAGCCTTGTTCTTCAACACATCACCATGCTCATCAAGTTTCACTTTGAAGATCCATTTAAGAGCAATAATCATAGCACACTGGAGCGTGTACTAACTCCCATACATCAAGTCGATCAAACTCATGAATTTCATCTTGCATGGCATTGAACCAACTATCTTCATTCATGGCGGTTTTAACATCTTTTGGTTCGATCTTAGATAGTACGAAGTTGAAGAAGCACCATAAGGCATCGGTTGCAAGTTGTTTCCGTGTTGATACAGGACGAGAGGGATTTCCAATGATGTTGTCTAATGGATGATCGTGAGTCCATTTTCTAAGGTGTTCATGTGGCGTAGTTGTTGAGGGACCTGAAGTAGCGAGTCGATGTCTCCGAAGAAGATGGTTCGATGATGATTGAGGAGCAAATATGTTCTCAAATGGAGCATCTTCAGGAGTAGCAAAGGGATTAACTTCATCATTGATGCCGAAAACAGTTCCATGATGTACATTTGAAGAATGATGATTTGTTGATGAGACGGAAGGATCGCAGTGCTTCTTGACTTAAAGATATTGAGGCTGAGGGATTGACTTCATTCACAGGAATATGAGCAGCCTCTGTTGTAGGGATCAACACCTCATTAGTACTTGGATCATAAAGTTCATCAAACATAGGATCAAACAATTTCTTTAAATCATCTTCGGATGGAGGTACATATGGAGTTTCTTGAGAAGAGTTTGGAACAAGAGATGAACCAATGGGACTGTTTTGAAGTGCGGGTCCGAACTGGATTGTCCAGAGCCATTTGACCGTCGACTCATCAAACGTAACAGGAATTGTTTCCATGATATTTCGGGTTCTTTTGTTGTAGATTCGGTATCCCTTTTGTTTGGTGCATACCTCGCAAATACTCCAATGTCTACTTTAGCTCTAAGTTTGCCTAAGTCTTGACCCTCATTAGTTGGATAACACAATGCTCCAAACACACGAAGGAAAGAGAGATTAGGTTTTCTGTTGTGGACAAGTTCATATGGTGTCTTTCCATGAACAAGGTGTGAATCGGGAACGATTTTGTGTGTAGCATGCAATGGCAATAGCTTCAACCCAGAGAAACATTGGAACCTTTGAGTAAATCAACATTGTTCTAGCGGCTTCTACAAGAGTTCGATTTCGTCTTTCAACTACACCGTTCGTTGAGGAGTTCGGGGAACACTTCTTTGATGGCTGATTCCAATGCTTTCATAAAATTCACTAAGTTGTTTGTTAACAAACTCAGTTCCATTGTCGTTGGATAATTCATTTTGTTAAGTCGAACCTGCATATTTGATGAGTTTGATGATGATATCAGGAGTTTCATCCTTTGTCCTTAAGAACTTGACCAGGTGAATCTAGAGTAATCATCAACCACAACTAACACATATTTCTTCCCAAAGATATTCTCCACTCTCATTGGTCCACATAAATCCATATGAATTGTATGAAGAACTTACGTAATGAGTTAGTAGGTTTGGGTTTATGGGCATACTTTTTGCTTTTTCCCAATTGGCATGTTGAACAAAGATGATCCTTTTCATACTTTAGTCTAGGTAAACCTACAACTAAGTCCTTTCGGAAAGATCATTGATTGTGTCGAAGTTCAAGTGATTGAGACGACGATGCCATAACCATGACTTTGTTTTTGAAGCCTTTGATAACAAGCAAGATTGGAGAAGACTTCAACATATCATCGATAGAGATGGTGTAAAGATTTGAACCACGAGTTCCTTTTAAAAGTTCCTTACCATTAAGATCTCTAACAAAGCAAGTATGTTTTCGAAGGCTACTTCTAGATCGAGAATCACAGAATTGACCAACGAGAATGATTATGACCAAGACCTTCTATATAGTATACTCTAGAGATAACACTATCACCAACAACATAATCTCCATAACCCATAATTGCACCGAAATGATCATTACCGAATCTAACAGTCCCGATGAATTTGCTCACGAAGTTCATGAGCGCTGACGGTCTCCGGTCATATGCTTGGAAATACGGCTGAGTCCGGTACCCGCAGCGATTTGAACGATCTGCAGTTGAACACAGACAAGAATGGATAACATGATAATTGGGATCCCCATGCAAGAATGGGTTCCATTTGGTTAGTAACAATGGTTGGAACACCCACATCGAGAAAAAGAAACATCCATATCGAAATTAAGGCAATGGAATCATTGGGAATAGATGCAATTAGTGTTCAGTATTTGCCTATTCAAAGTATGTTTACTTCTTAAGGGAATAGTTCTACCAGGAGGCATCCATTTTCTAGTGGGCATTGTCGATTATTCTTATGACCAAAAGGTATCCAATAATAACCTATCTTTATAAATGTTCTTCCTGGGGTTTCCACTTTTCTAACTTTCTTTCGTTTTGCCTTTTTGCCTTTTAGCATGAATATTAGCATTAACATTAACGGACATTTATCATCATTAGACAAAACATTCACACCACATTCATGATTAGAAACATAATTCAAGCAGTCATCATTACAAGGTTTGCAAATAGTATCGAATTGAATTAATTACTGACGCCTATGGCTAATACTAGAATCAACACGATTCGATTTATTCAACTCAAGCTTAAAGTTCCTAGATTGGTCTTCTACTCTTTTCCAATGCACATTCTTAGCTTGCAAGGTCCTATCATTCCTTGTATTGTCTTGAGACTTTGACCGCTCCCTTTAATGTCACCGATTACTCTGTAGAGGGAATGGGAACATTAGTTGGTTTTCTAACTCTTTGCATTCCCTGTTTGATGTGGGGATCGAACTACATGGCACACTAAGGTTACTTTCTTAAAACTAGAAGTGCTTGGATTTGTATTCCTAGAAGGCACACTTGAGTTCTCTTTCTTAGCATTAACATATCTGAAATCGAACTACTTAAGGCACACTAAGGTTCACTTTCAAGACATTGGGCATAGAATGAATTTCATACTTGGCACTAGGTATAGAACATGGAATCAAAGGATTAACTCTCTCACCTAAGGACTTTGGGCATATTGTGGATCAAGCATTCTAGCATTTCTTGAGATCGTTTGGCATATAGGCAAGCAAACCTAATTTCAATATCAAGAGGTTTGTTAATGAAATCCTCTTCAACAATCTCACGGAGACATTCTAGACTATCCTTAAGGTGAGAAGTATGTTTGAAAAGCATGTTCATTATTCCTAAGATGAGGAGGACATATTTAACGACAAAGCATATTTATCACAAGGGTGACTTTGAGACAACATTCTTATTGGTCATTGGCATTTTCCCTTTTACATGACTCTTCAGATTCTCAATTTCCTTTTGTAAAGACGTTATTTTTTCGTTGTTTTGGTCACGGGTGACTTTTATTGAATCATATAACTCTTTAAAATGTCGTTTAACTTTTTCATTTTCTTCTAGAAAACTCTCGTTTTCCTTTTGTAAGGCATCAACTAAGTTTTGAAGATGAAAAGTTTGAGAATTTCGAGAATCTAAAGGAGGAGGCATTTGGGAGCCTGTCATATTGTTCGTTTGACCCTTTAATTGAGAGATTTGGGCTTTCAACTTTCGGATCGTGTTGCAATGAGCTTGAATCTGTTCATCACGTTTGTTAATTTGAAAAACTGCATCAAACTCTGGAGCATCGGAGGATGTCTTGATATTTGAAGTTTTGACATTTTCTTTAAGATGTTGATATTTTAGTTGTAAATTAAAATGCTCAACTTCTAGTTTAGAAAAATGTTTAACCAAATTGTCGTGATCATCCAGTTCAATTTTCTCGTTTAGTTCGAATTAGTTTTTTCAAGCTCAATGACACGATCATGGGAGACTTTCAGGGCAACCGATAATTCATGAAATTTGGAAGCATTAATGGAACAATTTGTAGCGGTGAAAAACACATCTTGAGCAATACATTCGAAATCAGTTCTCATTTAGTGTAAGCAAGTTCTTCCTCTCAATCTCATTATATTTTAGTGCTCGCTCATAGTCACTAACTTCAACTATCATTGCATCAAATTCCTTTTCCATTCCCTTAATATCGGTTTCTATCCCCTTTTTAAGACTCTCAAAGTGATCTTTTAGAAGTTTAAAGAAAGGCATGACCTCGGTTAAATAACATTCTTTCATTTGCTCAAAACCCCTTTCTCCTTCCGTTATACCATTGGGTGTGATCCTTTTCTTGCAAGTTTTCTCAAAATCAACAAATAGTTGAAATATAACATATTGGCTAATTAAGGTCTTGCTTTTAGTGGCAATTGTTCTAGGAACAAGATGCATTGGTGTATTAGGAGGATACACAGTCGCTCTAGGCATTTTCCAAAGGGGAGGGTTTGTTTCAACAATATTTTCACTTCTTATCTAAATCCATTTTCCAAAACTTGTTCGAGTCAACAATGTCTGAGTTTTAAACATGTTCAAGGAAATCCAGTTTTCCTTCTTGTAATCATGGGGTGTGATCTTTATTTTCTTCTCTCTACATTTAGGATCATCTAATTTCTTGTTCATCTTTTCCCTAGTGACTTCATCGGATTTCTTATCTTCCTCAGCACTCAACGCAACTAGGTTTCGTCTAGGTTTAAGGATTTCATTGCCATCATAAAGAACCTTATGAGCATTTCTAGCCCTTTTAATGACCTCTCGGATTTGGTTCCTAACAAGGGAATGCTATGCTTATCGCTAAGACCCTATGCTTAGTGATCATGTGAGCGGTCTGAATGGTGTTCCCTTGTATGTACAACTTGTTTTCAAGTTTGTTTTTCAAAGTTTTAGATTAGAAAAATCTTACAAGAGTTTTGATTCCTTTGCATTAAATTCTTGCTTAAGCATTTTCACATTTTCTTGAAGTTCTTGTTTTTGCTTAGCGGTTTTAGAAAGCTTTTCTTGCAAGGAATTTAACTCTTGTTTTAATACTTCTTCTCGAAATTTACTTTTTCTAATGATTGTACGCACTTGGTCATCCATTTCCTGCTCACGAGTGGTCAACTCAAATTTTGCACGTTGTTCATAAATAGCAACACGTTCTTTATAGGCATTTAGTTCGAAATTACGAGACTCATCGGGGCACATGCGGTGTATTCATCAAAAATATAGTCATTGTTGATGCGCGAGATGCATCACTTGATTCAATTTCACTTTCACTTTGTTTCACATATTGATCATATGGGACAACATTGATATTACCCATATTTTCAATATTTGATTCAATAGTTTCAGTTGATAGTACTTTGTCATGCATCTTTTGCACATCAGCATCATCGTATAGTTTTAGTACCTCGGAGATGAGTTTGTCTTTGGATGGGCCATCTTGTGGTGAAGAGGAGACCTTGGGAGAAACCATTGGAGAAATGCTAGCCATAAAGATTGTGTGTGAGAGGTCCATCATCCACATCGAGTCGTATGCATCACAATCATGACTTGAAAGGCATTCGATGATTGTGACCTATCTCCTCGAATAGGTTTCATCCACATCCGCATCATAGGTCTTGGCATTGCCCTCAGAAGAAACAACAATTCCTCTTCATCCAAAGCACACCATTATCACGAGCTTGCAAGCAAGATCTTATCTCGTAATCTTCTGTGGCGCTTTGGAGATGTGCAGTTCCTTGCAATGTGTCCCTCACCACCACACTTATAACATTTGATCGGCTTAGCTTGACCTTGATTACCATTCCTTCCTCGATTCTGATTACCAACATAACCTCTACCGGCTCCACCTCTTCCCCGATCATATCTTTCCCGAATGGTTGCACCACGATCCTTCCATCTTTAACGAGCTTGATTGTGTGGGTTAGGTGTTGTTCTGAGGTTGTTATTGGTTTGTGGGAGAGAATTCATGTTTTGACTAATCAGAAGAGCTAGTTGATTAATGAAGTTACCCACGTGTGCATCAAGGCATCGGCTTGTTTGAACATAGGATCAGGAATTAGTTTGTGATTACCATTTCCCATGGGTATGACTTGTGAGGCTTTGGTTGTGATTCGGATGTTTGAGTAGAAGGCAGTTGAGTCATTAGACGAGCTTGTCTCTCCCGGTTGGTTTTGAACTAATTAAGAACCAATTTTTCAAACATAGCATGTCTCTCATTCTGAAGGAGGAAGGCATAGAGTTGCTCATAGTTTGTATTCTTCAATCCTTTAGTGAGCTTCACAAAGGTGACAAACTTGTGCCATTCGGGATTCATGTTGTTCACAAATTTTGAGTTCAATTGAATGTTAGGCATAGTCATTCTGATGTTCCTCATGTCATTCACCAACTTATGAAATCTCACATAGTACTCATAGACACTCTCATCTGTTTTCATCTTGAAGTGTTCAAATTCATCATAGAGTTGTGATTCTCTGTCTTCCATAGTTAATTATGAACCTGAGAGAAGCATCTTGACATTATCCCATCGCCTTTGCTTGGTGTTGTGATTGATCAGCTTGCAGATGTCTTTAGGAAGACCTTGAAGAACAATGTTAGAAGCCGATATCGACATCGAATCTCTTTTTCTCCTTATCGTCAAGCTCATCATACATCTTTGGTCCGTCCATTCCGTAAATCGAGTTCCATCTTCAGCAGTATCAAGTACATCTCTAGTCGTCTCAACTCGACACGGTCCTTCATCAATGGATTTGAGAATGTTGACACCATTTTCCTTTCCAAGGCGCATACAATCGATTCGTTGAGCCCAAGAATCGTAGTCGGTTCCTGTCAAGCATGGGTGGACGAGTATCGACCCTACCGCTTGAACATCCTCGAAAACAGTGGAGATGATAGTAGGAACGTTGGTAGACATGTTAACAGATAATACGGGATTTTATAACTCTATGATTAAACCGAGAAATAGATTCTTTCACGGGATTTTACTAAATCAAGAGAAAACCGTAAACAATCACCCAAGTCGCTAGAAGATAATGCACCAAGTCGCTAACACCTAATTCGCTACACCCCAAAGTCGCTAAAGTCCCAAGTCGCTAGACAAATGCAAGTCGCTAAGTAGTAACTCGCTAAGCCTCAAGTCGCTAGCAGAATTTTGGCAGCAATTCGCTACTCAAGTCGCTAAAGATTCAAGTCGCTAAAGAGCAACTCGCTATAGACCAAGTTAAGTCACCGTAGTGGAGAGTCCACTACTTGTACTGTTAATCGCTAGGTCTAAGTCGCTAGCTCCAAAACCGTAACTCGCTACAAAATTGTGAAGCAAGTCGCTACTAAGAAATAAGTTCCGTATGTCAAGTCGCTAGCAAGAAAAACCACATAAACATCACTTTTCAATCCAAAACAACCCAACCAAGATGATTCAAGCTTACCAAATGAAAACCTAAACACTTGTGATGATTCTAAACATAAAATTACTAACAAAATCCAAACTTTAACACAAGAAATCAACCAAATGATGCACAAACCACTAAACTTTTTCAAACTCAAAAACCACCTAAAAACCACTAGAACTCCAAAGATGTGCAAGATATGATCTAACCATGGCTCTTGATACCAATTGATAGATATTAGTTTTTCACATACACATCAAACCATAACAACAAGGTGGCGAATAAGTGAAATTCTAGAGAGAGAAAGTTAGAGGTTTAGGGAACTTTAGTGAGAGAAAGAAAATTCGTATTATGAGCTCCAACTCCTAAAGGTAGAGAGTATTTATAGTCTTACAATAAAATGCCACACAACGGGCTGGGGATCAGGCATACAGTGGGTAAAGACCCGTCCGTCCTCCATGGTGTTACTTAACTAACTACTACTTAGCTTGAAATAACTACGACTACGAGCTTTCTAACGATTACATATACTTGAGGTGACCGACTCTTTAATACCTGGAATTTCTAATTCCTAACACGACGTTGTGATAGGATTAGTTCTCCTAGGTGCGAAAGAACTCGGTGGTTAGCCTAGCACCGTATAAAGGGTAGGCAACGTTGTGTTAGGTGTGGTTCGCCTTGGTGTGAAGGAACTCGGTATTTAGCTTTGAACCGGAAAAAGGTTAAGCGACGTTGTGAAGGCTTCTCCACCTTAAGGAGTTGGTGTTGTGTTTACAAACTCTCGAGTAGGTGACTCGGGGAGTGGAGTAGGGCAGGGAAGGTGTCCTTGTAGCCGAACCACTATAAATACTTGTGTCATAGTGATGTGCTTCTTACTCTTTATCTTTCATTACACGTTTATATATCTATCTGTCAATGTCCAACATAAACAACCAAATAGATTGACATAAGTCGATCTAAATATTTAAAAGGAAGTTTTAAATTGGTAAAACTATTCAACCCCCCTTCTAGTTTTCCACAAACTTGTTCTCGAACATAGTGATATCGTCTAGGAAAATGTCTGGCGCCTTTCATGACTCCAGGTTCATTTGCGAATGTAATTGCAGCAGAATTATAACAATACATTTTAATTGGATTTTCAATTGAGGGCATAACTCCAAGCCTTGTAATGAACTTCCTAATCCAAACAGCTTCTATGGCCGCTTCTGAAGCTACTATGTACTCAGATTTTGTAGCAGACATCGCAATCACAGTTTGCTTCTTGCTCTTTCAATCCCCAGCTCCTCCATTAATGATGAAGACATAACCCGACTGAGACTTCGTATCATCTTTATCAAATTGCTAAGACGCATTGCAGTAACCTGTAACATCAAGTTCTGCTCCTGGATTTCCCCCATACACTAAAAACATTTTTCTTGTAGCCCTTAAGTACTTGAGAATATGTTTAACAGTAGTCCAGTGGAGTTCACCTAGATTCTGTTGATATCGACAGGTGATATTTTGATCAAACGCCACATCAAATCTTGTGCATCTGACTGCATACATAATAGATCCCACAGCCGAAGCATAAGGGGCTCTCTTCATCCATCACACCTCTGTAGGTGTTGAAGCACAGGCTTTGCTACTTAAGCCATGATTTACTTCCATTGGCAAATATCTCTTCTTAGAATTTTGCATATTTAATTTCTTCAATATTTTATCAATGTAAGCACTTTGGCTTAATCCAATCAACCGCTTAGATCTGTCTCCATAGATCTTGATTCCAAGGATGTATGCTGCTTCCCCTTAATCTTTCATAGAAAAACATCTTCCAAGATAGGATTTCACCTCTTTTAAACTTGGAATGTGATTTCCCATAATTAATATGTCATCGACATACAATATCAGAAAAGTAACACTACTCCCACTAGACTTATGGTATACACATGGCTCATCAAGATTCTGAGTGAAACCAAATTCTTGATCTCCGCATCAAATCTCTTATTCCATTGTCTAGATGCTTGCTTCAAACCATAAATAGATCTTTGAAGTTTGCATACTCACTTTGGAAATTGTGGATTCACAAACCCCTCAGGCTGCACCATGTATATGTCTTCATCTAGGCGACCATTTAAGATGGCAGTTTTCACGTCCATCTACCAAATCTCATAATCATAGTAAGCTGCTATGGCTATGAGAATCCTAATAGCTCTTATGTCTGCTATAGGAGAAAAGGTATCCTCATAGTCAACCCTGTAGGTTTGAGTAAAGCCTTTAGCTACCAGACAAGCCTTATAGGTGTGTACATTACCATCCATATCAGCCTTTAGCTAACATGTCACGGCGAAGTGGAAAAAATCAATGATACATGACCAAATCCATAGCCAAGACACCAAAGATTGCTCGCTGCATCACCTAGACACGCTTCATGACTAAAGGGTAGGATAAGACATGGGATATATAATTGGTGTAAAATAAAAAACAAGCAGGTAGTCTAAATCTACAACCAAGTCATCACCACTTACCGTCCGCCCAAAGTTCAAGCTTTGAAGTCAAGAAACCAGATCATGAAATACAAGGTAGATGTGTCATTAGAGGACGTCGTGATGGGCACACTACCTTTTCTCCAACTGTTGGCATAACTACTAGCTCCAATCTTCAAATGTGACCGAGGTGGCCTCATCGATACTAAATCTATAAAGCTCATAACACAGTGCTTATAACATTGCACTTTACAATAACTAAATCATAACAACTTTTTTTTTCAACATAACAATAATAACTAAACATAATATCCCCCCACTTGAGATGAACAATGGGAATTCGGGGGGTCTTCAATGATCTTTAGGAATGTTGTCGATGAAAGCGTGATTTCCGAACCTTTCTACTCGAACCTTGAACTTAGGCAAATGATGATTTCCCAATCACAAATAAAGACTACAGGGTAGGCTAAGGTGTATAGGTATATCGAAACAATATATTGGGTAAAAAAAATGAAAGGAATGGCTCAGAGGGATGTATCTAGGGGTATGTTGCACTAAAGGTGAGTGCAACAAAAGGGTTTCACATGGGGGTCGAGAAGTCGAGGTGACTAATCGATAGACACACAATGGTAGGCTGTTTGGGTGATAATCCTATAATATTGCCTTCTAAAACTGAAAAGTCCAAATACATCGAGCTAACTCAACATACCTCGTCTATGGTCTCAAAATGATGCAAACGCAAAGTTTTAAAGTTTACAAGCTACCGGCACACTCACAATTTGGTGGATTTGGGGTAAAATATTGGAAATGGATAAGGCTAATCTTACCATATAATATCAAGGGTTGTATGTGCTCGGCTAAGGTCTAATCTAGTTAGGTTAAGAAAAACATGTCAAAATTTAAAAATGGCATAAATTTTCAAATTAAACTAGAAAACGAGGGAAAAATAATGTTCAAGAGATAATTCTACTCCCGTCCCCCCACTTGAGTTGTACAAAGTCCCTTTTGTACTAAGCATTAAATAAAGGTGAAGAGAAAAGTAGAATTAGAGCGAGAACTTCCCTGAAATTTACTCCATAAAGAAAGAAGGCCCACGAAAAAGAGATGTGCCTTCGTATAAGCATCACGAACAAACTTCGATCCCTGAAATCACACTACCGACAAGCATAATTCTAAAAAGAAAAAAATGAAAAATAAAAAAAAGAAAAACCTAACTCACTTTCGTAGGAATCATGGTTGCATTTAGCGAATGCAACAAGCCTTTTAAGCCACATGGTGTCCCAAGTGGACGAGCGAATTCTCGTGAGGGTTTACAGGGAACACACCCACAAAGTTCATTTAAAATACTAATACAAGGGTATTGCATTTTAAAATGAAAGAATTAAAGTAGAGGAAAGTTACGTCGTAACTCTTTTGAGGGAGTTACGCCGTAACTGGCAAAACCTGGCATAAGCTGCAAAGCGAGTGGTTACGGCGTAACCACTGAGATGGTATTACACCGTAATTGGTAATGCGTCAAGAATTCTGCTGCTAGAAGGTTGGTTACGGCATAATCACATACATGAGTTACGCCGTAACTCGTCGTCGACAAACGCAGCAGATAATTACTTCCTCATTTCCTGCAAAATGGTTAGAAAACACAAAACCCTACGAGCTGGAAATAAAAAAGAAAGGGATAATTGGGTTGTCTCCGAAAGAGCACTTTCTTTATTGAGTCTTTCGTTAGACTCAGAGCCGCGGGGCTTCTATGGGGGCCTTGTGACCTGGCCGACTTCCACCACTAGTTGGCATTCATTCATCCATTTGTCAAACCCCTTTTTCTCGTAGTGTCACGGATGCCATATGTTTCAAATTTATGTGAATGCCATTCATCACATGATTTTCCCCGGTCATCATCTTCAGCAATAAGACTACTAGTAATACTGATGCTGGATCTTGCACCGTTTATTGTGTCAGTGAGATGATTGTACTTATACTGCTTAACCCGTCCCTTAAGGATTTTTGAGTTCCCAAATCTTATTTTATACCAATCCTCTAATGCTAATTCAATATCATGTCTCTCACCCTTGTGAGGGTATATCCATTCATTCACCTTTCTTTTGCATTTTTGAGGACTAGTATACAGGGTCCATGCTGTTACTGATTCGTTATCCTTGGTTGACATCGAGTTGCTGAAATGTTTGTTTGGAACTGGAGTTTCTTCAATGCCTTGGACAATTTCTTCCTGTTTCTTCTTACAATTATCAACATTCTCTCTTCTATCATCAGTAATAGGATTAGAGTGTAAAGTGGGATCTAGCGATTGAACATTAACAACATCAACATTATTTGAAGTTTCAACTTTTGGTTTTAAATGCTCTTTCATACTAAAAGTTATTCGTTCATTTTCAGTTCCCAAATAAATTTGTTTTTCAAAAACCTTAATTTGAGCCCTACAAGTGGCAAGAAAAGGTCTTCCAACAATTAAGTTGTAAGCCTCCCGCTTCCCCATGTCAATAACCACAAAATTAGTTGGGAAGAAAAATTTTCCAATTTTTAAAAGCACATTATTCACAATTCCCCTCGATGCAACTTTAGAGGAATCAGCCATTTCTATCATAATAGTTGTTTCTTTTAAATTGGTAAGTTTTATTTTTTCAAATAAAGTGGTAGAGATAAGGTTTACCTCGGCCCCCAAATTAGCTAATGCGGGAATCTTAATATTACCAATAGTGCAAGGAAGAAGAAAACTTTCCTGGTATTGCTGTTTCTCAGGAAGTTGGCTTGGCAGGACCTCGTCGTCTTCTGATTTATCATCCTCTCTTAGGTAGTTAATCCCTGAAAGATCATTAGTGATAGAGGATGTGCACTGCTCTTTCTTTGCTTTATCTTGCGCAAATATGGCTTTGCAGGCAATGGCTTTAGCATTACTCGTTTCAAGGTTTTTAGCTAGTTGCCCAATTTGTGTTTTGAGGTTTTTAATCGCAGCATCTTGGTTACGTAGGTTCATATTGGTGTCCTCCTTCACTTTGATCATCCATTCTTTGAGTTTATCTCCTTTTTTCTTAGATTCTTCGATGTGCCTGTGCATTATTTCTTCAAGGCTAGGTTTAGGAGGATTGTTGTTGATTCTTGTGTAGAATCCTGGGGATTTTTCTCGATATCTGGCCCCGTTATTGTTGTAGTTGTTGAAAGGGGATTCTCTTCCATATTTAACTTCTCATATCCTTTTAACTTCCTCGTTAGAGGAACATTCTTTAGCAGATGGAGTCCCGTTTCGCTCTACTTGAATGGAATGCACATTTTCCTTGAGCTTCTTCATTTCTCTTCCCAGGCTTTCTAACTTGTTGTTTATTGCTGCAAGGCCCTCCATATCTCCATTCTTGCTTCGGTTGCTCCCTCCATTGTGCCATTTGTGGGAGTGGTCTGCCATCTTTTGAATAGTTTCTAAGGCCAAAGTGGGTGTCATACCAGGAATCGGTCCCTAAGAACTAATCATTTGTCTTGAGGAGATGTTCAGACCTTTGTAGAAGATGTTCACCTTTTTTTGGTTGTTGAGGTCATGAGTAGGGCATTTGTATAATAATTCGTTATACCTTTCCCAAGCTTGGTATAACGTTTCATCACCCTCTTGCTTGAAGTTATGGATTTCTTCCAATTGCTTAGTCGTCTTTGATGGAGGACAGTATCTCTGAATGAAATACTTTTTTAGGGTAGGCCAAGTGTTGATAGTCCCAGCAGGTAATCGATCAACCCATCTTTTAGCAGCTCCCGTAAGAGAAATTGGGAATACTCGTAACATGATAGCGTCATAAGAGACTCTGAGAATTTTGAATAGGCTGACAATGTACTCGACTTTGTCTATATGTTCATGGGCATCATCGGTGATGCTTTCAGAGAAGGGATTTGCACGTAATTCCCTCATGAATTGAGGTTTGATTTCGAATTGAGCATCTTCTGCGATAGCCGGCATAACAATCCCTGGTCCTTGTTCTTCCCTTGTTAATGCCAAATATTCCTCAAGAGTGAGGTCATCAATGTTAACAACTTCCATGGTACCTGAAAACTCGAATAATGATCGTGAGAAAAGTAGAAAAGTTTAATAGGAAATTAAAGACTTAATATTAATCCTAATATAACTCCCCGGCAGCGGCATCAAAAACTTGATGCATGTTTTACTGACCAGGTTTTAATATTTATAAAGTCTCGTTATACCTATGGTCTACCCTAATGCACTAACGGGCAGTGTACCCGGTCGTGTGTAGTGTAGTAATCGGTAAAGCCGATGTCGTCCCAAGAGCTATGTGTGTTGGATTATTGCTAAGTGTAGGTGTCACAGATTAATAACGGTTTCGATAGGGATTTAATTAATAAAACTACTAAAGCTGAATAAAGCAAATAAAAGCAAATAAATGGTAAAGGGAAATCAATAGAGGAGAGTGGTGCTAACCTAGATTGTAACACCCCCAAAATTATCGCAGCTTAAGATTGTGTCACTGGGGTATTACTTCATAGTTCATAGCACAAGTTACAGAAAACAACTCTAAATGAGACGTTTTGAAATAAATTATCATTCGATTAAAATATCAGAGTTTACAAACTGGTCTCACAAGTTTGTACAATCATAAAAAGTACAATATAAACGTTGTAAAGTTTTTCGAATGATAATATATGCATCGTCTTCAAAATATTTTCCGTGCGCCTTCACATGCCATGCCAGCTAATTCCTTTCGAACCTGAGATAACATGCTAAAAAGTGTCAACACAAAGGTTGAGTGAGTTCATACGTTTGTAAGTACAATAATTTGATGACAATATTTCAAGTTTAGGAAAAACAGTAGTGGACAATATAGTTCGTAGTATAATTGCAATGTGTACAATTATCTTCTTGATAGTTATTATTGCTCTAAGCTCATGGCACTCACGACTGACTGTTGTATATATATCACCGGACAATATATACAGTAAATAACTTGCCCCGGGTAGGTATTTTTCCTTTACCTAGATAACCTCAAATATAGTGCGCCTTATTATTTCCGATAACAGAGATGGCAGAGACAGGTTTGTCAATTCCGATAGGCCTATCCACAATATTTGCGCTCACTCCCAGTGATTAGTGGTCCACGATGTTGGGGACTTTTGTTGGATCGATGTACTCTAACCAAACTAACTTAAATAGCTTGTTAAGGGTTTAATAACCTCGAATAAATCCTAAGTTATTAACAATGAAAACACTAAGTAATCTCTATTAAGTACGCGGAATTTACTTAACAAAGCTAAGAAGAATATAACTTTAACAATATTATTAATAACTCTGAATCTGCTTGTTATGCAGATTCTTTTAACAACTCTAAAACACTAATATCGAACTCTCTAAAACTCTAATATTGATCGTACTTTAGGATTCTAAAAACACATATATCTCTAATGCCAATCTAGGGGTCCTTTTATAGACATAAGGATAACCCTAGTCGGTTTACAATTCTTATCCTTGTACGTCAAGTAAACTATATTTAGAAAGTTCTAGATAAACATTACTTTCCATCTATTAATCAATTACAACCGACTTTAAGCTTTACAGTACTTTGATGAATAAGCAGTACTTTGACTTTTACTTAGCAGTACTTTGACTTCTTCAGTACTTTGTCTTTCTACAGTACTTTGTCAATTTTCAGCACTTTAACTCTTCAATACTTTACCTTTTCAGCACTTTGACTTTCTGTATCCCAACAATCCTCCCCTAACTTAAATTCTACTTGCTTGACTTCAAGTTCCTTTGTATATTCATCTTTAACATCTTTGTCTTCAAAGAGGGATTGTGTCTTTTATCTTCAAATTTTATCTTTGTAGATTCTGTGCTTATATCATCATCAAAGTAGTCTTTATCTGTGTAATTCTTTTCAGCAACAATTAGCAAGCTCCATCTTCTCAGCTACTCAGCAACATATGACAATTTGTACATAAATTCAGTTAAGTTTCAGTCTATTCTCATCACTTCCAGGTGTATAAACTCCTGTGAGAGGTGAATCATTGAAATTTAATGGATTTTGATGTCACTTTACCAAAGCAATTAAATCTGGAGTAGCCAAGTGTTTTGGTGTGTAAAACCATGGTACATTGATAACCATATGATTTATAGCAAATCATCAGCTATCAACGGATTTAATTTGTCTTTACCAAACGCTGTACCCCTTTGGACTAGTTAGTTCTTTCATCTATAGTGAACTAATTACCAAATAATGGTTTTTCCACAGCCTTTACCACAAGCCATTTTCTTGTGGGCTAGCCAACTCTTCACAATACTGATATGGTGAGTTGATTACCATACAACTTATTAGCAAGTTGTCAACTATAAAACGGATTTGAGATATCTTTACCAGAGCCGTTTGCTCATGGATTAGCCAATCCTTTTGTAACCATGGTGGATTGATAACCTATTGGTGTTACCATCTCAAAAACCATTTATTTCTTTTAACCTTTGTTTCAAAATATTTGTCACTTAACAAAAAAATTTCAAAATCATTAAGCGGTTTAAAGCTGCAAGCATACTTTGATGAAAGTCTTGTTTGATCGCAGATACTTTGAATAAAGTACTGATTTTTCAAAAATAATTTATTCAATTAAGATTCATAGCAGTTATTCATGCATCATCATCAGCCATAGTCGTCCATCTGATAAGCAATTTGATGACCATAAGAGCAATTTCATTTTCTTCTTCAACTTCCATTCCATGCTCTAGCATTCTCCTCATGAGATCTGATGTAAGAGGCTATCTTCTATCTGCTAGCATGTGAATCATAGTTACATCTTCAAGCTCTAAAACATGTACTCCAGAATTTTCAAAGAATCTCCAGCTTATAATCTCCCAATCTTCTTGGTTTTTCCAAATCTCAGCAGTGCTTTGTTCTTTAGTTTCCCAAATAGTTGTGAGATCTCCAAGTAAGACTAAACCAACTCCTTCTGATGGATTGTGTTCAAAATATTCTCGCACCACATGATATAAATGAAATAAATCCACTCTATCTATTATGTGCAATAGATCGCATAGCATATTGAACACCCTGAAGCTTTCATCTTCTTTATGAAACATCAGATAACTTCCATCCTTTGACTCTACAACTTCAAAAGTAGTTATTGGAGATTTTTTCTTCTTCATTTCAGCATCATCTTTAGAATACTCAAATTCTACTACTTTTAAGTAATTCCTTAATTCATCATCAGTATCAGACCTTAATTCAATCTTCTTTGATGGCTGTTGATCTTCAACTTCAGTTGTTCTTTTTCTTTTTAAGCTTTCTTTTCTTTCATCTTCTTTGTAAGCATCATCATCTTTATAATCTTTGATATCTGCAACTTGTCTCTTATAAGCTTCTTGAACTGCTTCATATAACTGCTTCATCTCATAATGTTTCAGCTTTTGCAATCCAATATAACCTCTTTCTTTCAAATAAGCCATCATTGCATTCCTTTCTTTAGCAAGATTTGGTCTTCTTGGTAGAGAAGAAACAGGAATAGGTGACTTTAATGGTATAGCAGCTTCAACATTCAATTCTTCTTGTAATTTCTTAGCTGCTTCTTCATTCTTAGCCTCTTCATTAGCAACTTCAGCATTCAATTTAGCTTGTAACTTTCTAGCTGCTTCCTCATTCATAGCAACTTAAGCAACCCTTATCTGTGCTAAAGTAGGTTTCTTTTTCTTATTTGTTTCTACAAACTTACCTTTTCCTTTATCTTTTGGATCTATAAAAGGTTGAGAAGCTCTTGGTTGTTCTTCTGTAACTCCTGGAATACTAACACCCCTTGGCTTTGATAAATCATGCAAGATTTCAGCAATGGTTTCATCATCACTTGCAGTATGTATAGGTTTGGGTGTTTCAGCTTCCTTTTCTGGTATGACAGTTGAAGGACCAGCTTCCTCTTCAAAATCTAACAACCTTGGTGTACTTAACTCTTGCCTGTAGGTTCCTTGAAAAGCAGTACTTTGATCAGCAGTACCTTGATCATCAGTACTTTTAACTTTAGTGCTTTCTTCCTCAGTACTTTCAATATCAACTTTTTCTTCAGTACCTTGAGGTTGAACATCAGTACCTTGAGGTTCAGCTTCTTCATTCAAATTCTTATCTTCCAGTCTTTTGACAGTTGAAGCATTCAATCTTGGATTTGTCAAAAGTGATTCCCTATTTTGGTTTGAAGTCAATGCCTCTTCCTGTCTTCTTCATAAACTTCTTGATCCTTGCAGTGATCATAGCAACTTGCCACCTGATATCAATTTCTTCAAGAGCATCCTCTTCAATCTGTGAGAGATCTTCTTCATAAGTAACATGTAGAGTAGCTTGCTGTGCAAAGAAAGAGCATACGACTTCATCTGAGTGGATGGTATTTGTTAGTGTGGGTTACTGAGCAAAGGTGGGGGTAGTGTAGGCAACAGTACTTTGAGCAACAGTACTTTGAGTAGGAGAAGCAGTACTTTGAGTGGAAGTACTGCCTCTCTTTTCAGATGACACAAAAGCAATACTGTGAGACTTTGAGCTAGTTTGACCGTTCATCTCATGCTCATACACCTTCAGATGATTGTAGAGATCATCAAAGTCCATAGTATCCAATCCAGGTTGTCCTCTGATCATTGTAGCAATCACATGCCATGTCGATGGCAAACTCCTTAAGAACTTTAGGTTAGCATATTCAACTGATCAGACTTCTGCTTTATACAGCTCAAGCATGCTAAGAAGATTTTGGAATCTGTCATAGGCAGCATCAAGGCCTTCTCTTTCTCCAACAGTAAATGTTTCAAACTGCTGCTTCAACATATTTCTGTGCATCTTCTTGGAAGCATCATTACCTCCAAACCTTGTCTTGAGTGCAGCCCAGAGTTGCTTTGCATCTTTAGCATCATGGAACTTGAGTAGATGACCATCTGGAATAGCAAAAAATAGTATGTTGAGAGCCTTCTCTTGATTCCTTATTGTAGCAGCTGGCAAGATGGGTTTAGGTGCTTTAGGTGCCCAGAATGTTTACTACAAGTTCTTCCACAACTTCGTTACCATTGACAATCACATTCCACAGTGCATGGTCTGTGATTGCAATATACTGCCTTATCTTCATGCTCCATAGATCGTATTCGCCCTTCTTAATAATTGGTATTCTTAGTGAGGTGATGGATGGTAGTGGAACAGCTTCAGTCGACATCTTTAGGTTTTTGTTGTTAATTAGGTTTTAAGGGTTTCTTCTTAGTCAGAGTTTCCACACAAGCTCTGATACCACTTGTTGGATCGATGTACTCTAACCAAACTAACTTAAATAGCTTGTTAATTTAATAACCTCGAATAAATCCTAAGTTATTAACAATGAAAACACTGAGTAATCTCTATTAAGTACGCGGAATTTACTTAACAAAACTAAGAAGAATATAACTTTAACAATATTATTAATAACTCTAAATCTGCTTGTTATGCCGATTCTTTTAACAACTCTAAAACACTATATCGAACTCTCTAAAACTCTAATATTGATCGTACTTTAGGATTCTAAAAACACATATATCTCTAATGCCAATCTAGGGGTCCTTTTATAGAAATAAGGATAACCCTAATCGGTTTACAATTCTTATCCTTGTACGTCAAGTAAACTATACTTAGAAAGTTCTAGATAAACATTACTTTCCATCTATTAATCAATTACAATCGACTTTAAGCTTTACAGTACTTTGACTTTTACTTAGCAGTACTTTGACTTCTTCAGTACTTTGTCTTTCTGCAGTACTTTGTCAATTTTCAGAACTTTAACTCTTCAGTACTTTACCTTCTCAGCGCTTTGAGTTTCTGTATCCCAACAACTTTTGGCATAAACAACTTAGGCATGCAATAATACAGTCAAGGCATTTGTTTTGCAAGTAATTGTCCATAATAAAGCATTTTAGCATGTGGTAAAAGCAGTAGCATGTATCTCCCCCAAAAGAGTTTATAAAATAGTTAAACAAAATTTGGGGCCATGAAACTCACTGTAGTGATCAGCAGCGAAGAGTAACGATATAATGTTTATCAACGGTAGAGTATGACAAGATCACGATCTTTAACGATTACCTATGAAAGCATAGTAATCGCGTTTTAGTATAGTGTACGATATAAGTGTACAAGTATATGTAGTTTGTTGGCTTTCAATATGATGTTGTACATGAATCCTTAAGTTTAGGTATCCCTTAAGTGTTGTTTGGCTTATAGCCCCTTTATAAATAACCTCGTACCATCGTTCGGGCTATCAAAATCAAGAGGTCGTGTAGTGAACGTATGAGGAGCCAGGACACTTTAAATCGTAAATCCACAACTCATCGATACGACACCCCGAAGAGGCCTCTTTATGATAATGAAATTCCCTACCGTTGTTGTACTTGTCATTTATAAGTGAAGTATTTGACGAGACAAATGTTATATAAAACATGTGTCGTGTTTCGTCAAAGGCTATTGATTAACTTATGTGACGATATGATGATATAAGTTGTGTGTCGTGAAGTAGTTTAACATGTCATATGATCATTTTCTTAGTTTGTCAAAGTCTAGCAAAGTCCAATCTAATAAACAAGTTTTTGAAACAATTTTTGGGTTATCAAGCCCAAACTAGCCGTGCGGCTAAGTTATGGTTAAACAATTTGGGACAACAATCAAAGCCACACCTAATGGCTATTTTTAAGTTAAAATACCTTGGAACATTAGCCTTGGCTTAACCTTGGCTTTGTTTTGGCCTCAAAGAATCAAAATACACTAAGGTTTCTTAGCCATGGTTGTTTTCCGATATACAGCAGGCCCGGTTAGTTTTTGTAGTTTTGAACCCTTGATTATCTCCTAGAATATCTTCCATTTAAACCATGAAATCAAAGACTTGTTTGAAGATGATGAACCAAGAACTAGTTATAGTACCTTGAACCTTCAACCTTTAACAATCACACTTAACATGGAAATCAAAGGAGGTGAGGTGGTTTATATTGTACGGCAAAAAGGAGAAGGAAAAGATAGAATTCTCTTAGTTTTTATTTCTTTTTTTGTATATATATTACTTTGGAATGAAGGAATTTAGGATATATATGATATCAAGAGGTTATGTGTCTAATCTTTAGACATGTTATGACAAATTGATGCCATGTGGTCTTGTGGTTAACCTCAAAACGCCACCTCTCATTGAGGTGGTGAGTATGTGTATTTTGTTTTTAGTAAGTTTTGATTTACGGGGTGTAGTTTGGTCCCGGTAATTACTAACGTTAAGCCCTTAAGTCACGAAACTTAAAACTAGGTAACATAAGAATATAATACTTATGAAAATGTCAAAACTTATCAATATACTCTAACTAAGTATATTAAAAGTGTGATAAGTTTAATGGGGTGCATCTATGTTGTTAAAACCTAATAACATAGGTTTGAGCACACGTATTACGTAGAGAGTAACATGTCTACGTAAAAATGGCAAAGTGGCAATAGTTCATATAAAATATGACTATTGATGATATTTGAGTATTTTGAACACCTAGACTTATCGTAGTCTTATGTTGACCGCGAGGAAAGTTTACACAATTAAACTCTCGTAATTAATAAAGTAACAACTTTAAATAATTATTTATAGCCATAGGTGAACAAAGAAATGTTCAAAGTGTAATAATTCAAAACATAGTGAATTATTTAACTTGGGAAATTACCAGTTACTACCGGTTACCGTATTTGCTTTTACGTTACGGTAAAAGTCAAATAGTCAAAAGTCAAAGTCAAAGGGCAATTTAGTCATTTTGCCTTATGAAAATTTACGAGTTGCTACATAGTTAATCCTCCTAGCTAGTTATGTCTACGTCTACTTACTTCCAATTACTTTAGGTGGGGTCAAAGTCGAGAGGACAGCATTTGGTCAATTCGCCCTAACCTATCAGCAAAGATGCCACCACAGGAGAAGTCAGGTGTCCCCTCATAAGTCCTTTTATTCCTGGTCCCCTAAGCTAAGTCATTAAGTACCGCTACATGCTAGATTTATAATAGTGAGTGCCCGGCCGTTAGGAACTTAGACACTCACCCCCTAATTCTTAAGTTCATCCAAATGATAGGTGATCAGTTGGTCAAATCGCACAAGTAGAAAGAGTCGTCAGTTGGTCATATCTCACCCTTCCCATCTCAGTCTGCTCACCTAGGGTCAGTTGGTCATATCTCCTAGGCAATTGGCCTCTACCGCCATTCAAAACTACCGAACCAAGGGTGGCTACCAATAAACTATGCATGCATACGCTTAGAAATAATTGTACGGAAGTAAAGTAAACGCAAACAAAACAATTGAGGAATCATAACTAGGCCAGCACCAAGAGGTGTTTAGCCGCTCATATTAATCATACAAACCAATTCAATATTCAAAGGTACAAAATACATGAATTGAAAGTAAAGAAAATATAAAATTCTAATGCTTATCGTAGGGGAGTGATTTCTCCCTTGGAGACAGCTCCGTATGATCCTCTAGACCTGCCTTGAGCTTTTTCCCACGTTCTCTGAGTGTTGTGTGTGGAATGGGATGATCAAAAATGCTGGAATTCGTGGGGTATTTATAGGCCAGATCGAGTTACGCCGTAACCTTCTATTTCATCGTATTTTGCACTAGATCTGCTGGTTACGGCGTAACCTAATAAGTGGTTACGCCGTAGTCTTCAATAAACTCGGTTACATCGTAGTTGATGGAGTAGTTACGGCGTAAGTATCAGCGGCGTGGAACCTCATTTGACCTAATATAGTTACGTCGTAACCTTTGGGAAGAGTTACGCCGTAACCTTCTGATAAGTTGGTTTTCTGAGTCACGCAATAGTTACGACGTAATGTGAGAGATGAGTTACGCCGTAACTTCTTCAAATTAGCATAATGTGATAAATCTTTAGATATTTCTACAGTTCCGCGTCTCTTTAGCTTCAATGCTCGTAATTTACCTGAAAGTGGAAAACAATGGAAAACAATCGTAAATCCATATAAATGATATAAATTACAAGTAGGGGTGTCAAAAATCCCGACCCGACCCGGACCCGAACCCGAATAAGGATAGTCGGGTCAATTGGGTCAACCCGATTACGAACTAGGGTCGGGTTTCGGGTTCAAATACAATGCCTATTCGGGTTCGGGTCAACCCGACTAACCCGAGTTAGTTTTTTTTTTTTTTTTTTTTTCATCATTAAAAGGCCTAAGTTAAATTAGGTGATCCATGTAGTAAAATTGGCTCATTTTCTATCTAACTTTTATTGTTGTTTTTGGCTTGAAAACTCTCTGGGTCTAATACGTAGCCTACATAAATAATAAGAATGTGTATGGAAATGCAGATTACAAAACAGCATGTTTCTGATTTGTTTTACTAAGGCGAAAAAATGTTATAATTGACTGGCACAAGTTGCATATAATGGCCTGGACATCAATGTTGGCTTGGGTCCAACAAAATTACAAATGTACAATTACTTACATGCTCATGTGTTTATATACAGTGATATGTTTTAAAATCAGGTGCTATATTCTTTAAACCAAATGTTAATTTACCGATTGCGAACTTTGCTTATTTATATTACTTCATAAAAACAATTGTTACTATAAATGATCATTTTAAAGACTAGTCTTGATACACAATATGACAAAACAATATAAAAATTACGTAAACACATGGTTCATATAAAACTTATGCAACAAATTGCTTGATTTTAACTACTAAAGTTTAAGAAATAAAATTATTTAATTTAGTAAATTGGACAGACCCGAACCCGAGTTGACCCGACCCGACATGACCCGACCCGACTTGACCCGACCCGATTTGACCTGAACCCGACTAACCCGAGTTCAAATAGGGTCGGGTTCGGGTATATTATTTTTAGCCTCAACCCGACTTGGACCCGATCCGTTTGACCCGAACACGACCAACCCGACCCGATTAACACCCCTAATTACAAGCATTATCAGGGGAAATTGATACTTAATAATCAGGACTATTTGATGTTATCAGGTATCCTATGAAAATACACTTAACAGATCTATGTTTGAGTTTATCAAGTGAGTCACGTTTAACATATGCCTCGCAACCCCATACCTTTAAGTAAGAAAAGTTGGGAGCTTTTCCTTCCCATAACTCATATGAAGTCTTATCAACCTTCTTTGTTGAAACCATATTCAAAATGCGAACATCTGTTTCAAGAGCATAATCCTAAAAGGATAAGGGTAGAGTTGTAAGATTAAACATTGATCGCACCATGTCTAACAATGTACAATTTATCCTTTCAGATACACCATTTTGTTGTGGAGTATAGGGAGAAGTGAATTGTTGGACAATACCACACTTAGCTAGATAATGTTTAAACTCTTAGCTTAAGTATTCACCACCTCTATTGGATCAAAGGGCCTTAATCTTCTTTCCGAGTTGTAATTCTACTTCATTTTTGAAAACCTTGAATGTTTCAAAGACTTCATGTTTATTTTTAAGTAAATAAACATAACCATAACGACTGAAATCATCCGTAAAGGTTAGAAGTAACTAGCACCGCGTTTTGACACACGTCTAAGTGGACTACACACATCCGTATGAATTAATCCAAGTAGTTCAGTAGCCTTTTCCAGTTTATTTGAAAAAGTTTTCCTTGTCATCTTCCTAGATATGCAAGATTCGCATTTATCAAATGATTCCTCATTGATATTTTGTAGAATCCTATCACGTTGCAGCTTCATCATGCGCTTCTTGCCAATATGGGCAAGGCGACAGTGCCAAAGATAAGTAAAATACAAGTCAGGCTTTATTCTCTTATTGCTAATGCTATAAATAGAATTATTTCCATTGGACACATGATTATCCATGTCAATTTCAAACACACCATTTACAGTAATTTCATTAAAGCAAAAAACATTATTTAAAAAAACAAAAATTCCATAATCAGTAAATGTGTGAACAAAACCATCATCCTTTAACAAAGAAACTAAAATGACACCTCTAATTATAGAAGGTGTATAATGACAATTATTCAATACTAGTACTAAACCCGAAGGTAAAACTAAATCGAAAATTCCTATGGCTTCAACAGCTGCACGTATTCCATTGCCTACGTACAAGTATCTTTCTCCATAGGCTAGCTTCCTTGCTCCTCTAAGTCCCTGCGATGTGTTACAAATATGAGTACCACATCCCGTGTCATACACCCAGGAATTAAGTTTAGGAGGAAAATAAAATAATTAAATCATAAAAGTACATGAAGTGCTCGTGACCATACCAGCCTTCTTACTCTTATTCTGATGCAACGCCTCTAGGTACAATGGAAAATTCCACTTCCAATGTCCTGGGGTGTTGCGGTGTTGAGAAACAACCATATCCTTCTGAGGATTCTCCTTCTTCTTAGGAGGGTTTTTCTTAGGCTTTGGTTGGTAGTTCGCAAGTTGTTTACCCTTACCCTTACCATTACCTTTACTATTCTTGTTCGCTTGTTGCATTTTGTTGTTGAGCTTAGTGATTCTACCACCTTGTATTGCTAGTACTTGGGGTGTAGGATGCTTATTTGGTAACCTTTTTTTCAAAATCAATGAGCAGTGCATGTAACTTAGTGATTGTCTTCCCCGTGCAATGCATATTATAGTTGCGCACAAAACCACCAAACAACTCCTGGTTAAAGGAGCGATTGATGAGGCCAACTCACACTTCCGGGGAATAACCATATCCGAGTCGCTCCAACTGATCCAAGTAACTTTTGATTTCAAGGACATGAGTACTCACGGGTTTACCATCTTCCTGCTTACAGATGTGTAAAGAATCAAGCAGATCATATAACTCCACAGTAGCTGGCTTCTCAAACATACGTCTGAGTTCATTAAGCATATCCATAGGATAAAATTCTCAAATTTCTTTTGCAATTGAGTATTCATCCCAGATAGCATAAGATAAGCAACTTCATTGTGCTTTTCATACTCAATGTTATACTCCTGGTGTTCTGCATTAGGAGCAGTCCCATCAGGAGCAACAGGAAGAGCCTTACTAAGATATTCAAGTCTTTTGGTAATTCGCACGACAATCCTCAATGAACGATACCAATCATTAAAATTTTCTCCAGTCAATTTCTCTTTATCAAGCATTTGCTTGAAAGTAGAACTCATGTTGTTCATATTAGTGTTTTCGAGTTGAGCCATTTCTACAGAAATAAAGTTCAAAAGTTAGTACTTTCGATAATTCAACCTTTCAAGAAAATTAAATACCCATGGTAAAATAAACATATAACCCTTTAATTTTCTCGGAAATCTAGGATCCAAATTGACATAATTTCATTACATCAGTTAATTTGCTAACAATGAAAATATTCAATAAGGTACGAGTCGAACCTTAATTGCCAATATACAAATTGAAATTCCTAGAACTTGATGGGATTTACATATTCGCCAACTAAGGTTGCAATGTAAGCATGTTTTATCCCCATCTTATGCCTTGAGTTACTAGTTCTCACTATCAAAACTCAATTAAGTTATCTAACTTAAGAAAATGCAAATTCATCCATGTCTGATGTCACGACTATGGAGATTTACCCTTTGATTACAATCTAGCTACGTCTCACGCAATGTAAATGGCAACCTCAGGTGTTTTCGTTTCATTGGATGGCATACAACTTAAATTTATAGGGTAGTATTTTGATTTTGAATTCAGATCAAATATGTACAAAGATGTCATGCATTCACCTTTGTATCATAGTTTTCAATAAAAACTTTACTCATTAGTTTTAAAATACTAAGATTAAATCTACAAAGTCTTAATCGAGGCGTTGAGCAATTTACAACTTTGCCTTAAGATGCTTCGTACATATAATAGTTTTACTTGGTAGCTCCAAATACGACTCACAAAGGAGCTGAGAATTAGGTTAGCTTGAAGCAATTAAAAACCCTCTTCTTTCGGGTCACAACTTAATGCGTATCTTCCTAATACCCCTTTTATATTTTGTCATAATGGTGAGCCGTTCTAACTATTTGGTACAGTCGCATCAATCGACTAAAAGTTCAAGATTCTATATCTTAAAAACAAATCAAATTTCACATTGTTTAATCCGGAATATTTTTCTATTCATAAAAGAACCCTTTGCTTACAACTTGTCCAAAACAAAATAAACAAAAAAAAGGTATAACAAAAAATAAACACATAAACATTGCACACATAACATAACAATTAATATTGTAAACAAATAGCCACATGCAAAATTTATTTGATAAAATCCTATTAATAATCAATTATAAGTTTTAAAGCATATTTTTAACTAAGACGTTTACTTGTTTTCAAGCTTGCTATAAGTGAGCCCCATACATCGACGAATCGATTGCGTAGATCATAGCTAAAAATATAGCACATTGCACATACTTGATTCATTAATTATATTAAGGTATTCCTCAATTTATGATTTATCAAAAAACTACATGTGAAAAAAACTAAACAATTAATTCAAATAATCAATAATCCATGACAAACATGCATGTTTTATCATGGATTGCACATAATAATTATTCTTGTGTCACAGGAAATGCATGGAATTAATGACATACAAATATTCATTAATTTTAACACATAATCATAGTATGGTAATCTTAAGGTTTCTAATCTAATTATTAACAAAACAAAACCCTAAAAGCAAAATCTTTATTTATAAAAAATAAATTAGGGTTTCGACCCACATAAAAAAATTATGGTTTTCCAATTTTCTTAACCCTAGAATTCAACATATATGCATAAAAAATCAAAGATTCATTTTTTTATTTGTTTCGGTAATTAATTACACATTATAACGGCTCGTGATGCCACCGTTAGAATTATATAACATGACATAGCATAAATATAACATGTAAACATCAAAGCACGCAACGGAAGACTTAAATATATAATTGTAATTAACTAACTGAATTAAAAGAACATGCGTACCTTCAGCAATTCAAGGATGGAATTAGAACAAGAACCCTAATTAGGGTTTATAGTGGTTTAATGAATTGACCCTTACCGTTTTTCAATTCAAACCAAGATGTAAACAATAGTGTGTTTACACCACGTTCTTGTACACACGTACTAATACCAAATTAATGAGAATGCTAGTTCAATTTGACACAATAAAACCAAAACCAATTTGTTTTTGAAAAGCAAAAGTCGAACCACACTTGTGGGATGTGTTCGTTCAACCAAGAAAAAAGGGAAACACCAAAAACAAGTTTAGGGTATTGTGTGTGTACAAAAGATACAAAAGAATAACCCTAAGCCTTGTTTATATATTGTTTGAAATCTCTGGGAACAAGTTAATTAGAATTAGGAAGGTTTTCACCTCCCTAACCCTAAGGTCGGCCGAACATACCCATAGGGGTGTTCTAGAACCTTCTTGTACTCTAATTTCAATTCTAGTCCTTTCTTTTTATAATTTAACGACCGTTAGTCAATTACCGTTAATTACTTAACGTTCGTTAGTCGTTATTGTGCCATTTAATAATTAAACGTTACATTTAACATTAATTATTAATCACTGATTCTTCACACGTAAAGTGTGCTATCCCATGGTCTCGAGTTCGAAACAGGTCATACACATTTAAATAAATGTCCATAAACTTACACCTTTTAGAAGTGAGACAACAGTCTACTAAACTTAGTTGGCATAGAAAAAGGGACATCCATTTATTAATGATGTATGAATGAAGACTCTAACTCCAAGGTTGACCAATTCACACATGTGATAAATATAGTTAGATAGGTGATTTTGATGCTGGCACTTTTGTCTATATAAACTTGACTTGACCACATAAAACGGAATAAAACTCTGATATTGATTGATATGTGGAAAATTTTACCTATACATAGAAACCCCATAGATACTGTCCCTTGAAATGACCCACTAACATTTATTGATTACACCGATGCCTATCATAGGAGCCCTCATAAATGATGCGTTAACAAAACAACTACGGGTGAATGATGGATGAAATCCGGGCATATAATTGCATGCACATAATAATTATTTCACAATAATAAATATTTGGGTTGAACTGAATTGCCAATGATCCTAATTATATAATTATAATAACAAGCACGCATAGATGATTTGAAGTAAAGGTACTTTGCTTTCGCATAAGTAAACAAAATCTTGAGCTTTATTTGCACTAATTTTGATAAACGCATCAACAAGTATTTTGATGTACGAAGTGACATCCTTCCAGAACTCCACTGAGCATCGATGAGTCCTTCCGTATAACCTTTATATGAAGTCATGATATGACGTACACGGCTTCGAAAATGCCCAACAACCAATTCCTCAAAGTGCTACATGCATACCAATATGCATCATTAGCTAATAAAATACATACAAAGAGGAGCAAAACACACATACTACGTTTAATCTTACCTTTGGTGGTTTGTTCATTGTAGAGATCATTGTTTTGAGAGTTTTGATAATGACATTCTCATTGTATAGCAAGGAATGTTGTTGTCCATCTATGGAGGCACTATCAATACTTCTGTAGGAAACATAGTTTAGTAAAGGGTGAGTGTTCAACAACACGTCCTGTATGTAAACAAGAAGTTGGAGCATATTTGAAGTGCCAAGAACCCATATCTCCTCCAAGTCTATTTTTCCATTACGATCTCTTCTAAAAAGGCTCAATGAAACTTCATCCGACGCATAGATGTCTGGATTGATAGAAAGGCAGTCATAGTGATGCCAGTGATACCGCTGAAACAAAAAACAGTTGAACTGACTGAGCACGTTACTGTTGGAAATGTATATATTTATAAATACGTGAATGTTCTGGTTCGAACTCGTGACCATGGGATTGCACACATTAGCGAATAAGAATTAAAGTTAATAATTAATGTTAATGATTACGATTAATTATTACACATAAAGTCCGTCTAACGGTCGTTAAGTACTTAACGAAAAATAACTAACGACCGTTAAATGTAAAGAGAAGGACTTAAAGTGAAAAATCTTAGTAAGGAAAAGATATGATATCCCTTTGGGGCTTGTATATGGCCGGCTAAGGGAGAGGGTTCTCAACCCAAACCCTAACTTGTTCCCAAAGATTTGTAAACACTATTTAAACAAAGGCTAGGGTTAAGGTTTTTTCATAACTTTGTGCATTGAATTAACCCTAGATCTTTCCTCTCCTCTCTTGCTTACTTCGGCTGAAACCCTCCTCCAAGGGTGTTTTGGTTTTGTTTTTTCATAAAACAAGGACTTGTGTTAGATCTAGCAATCGCTTTGATTCGTGGTTAATTCGTGTGTACAAAACTGCGGTAGTAAGACACTATTCTTACACCTATTGGTTTGAGTTGTAAAATGGTAAGGGACAACTCTTTAAACCACTTCATCTGCTTTGTTCAAGAGATCTGACCATTTGCAAGAGGTACGTTACGCATTTAATTCAGTTAGTTAATTACTGTTATGATTCTAAGTCTTCCGCTGTGTACTCTGTGGTGTCTATATGATTTTATTATGTTTCATATATCTTAAACTCAACAGTGGCATCACGAGCCTTGTATAACAAGTAATTAATTACTGAAACACATAAATAAAATAAACATGATTGTGTTATTAATTGTATGCGTAGATCTAGGGTTTTCAAAACCTAAACCCTAATTTTTTTTGGGGGGGAGGCGTTTTTTTTGTGTGCCCTAATTAGGGTTTTGTAAACTTCAGTTATAATTGGATTAGAAACCCTAGGTTGTATGCAATTTTATGTGTATAATATTGCGTAACTCTGTTTAATTGCATTAATTGTTAAGTGTGATTTATATCCATGATAATTACATGCATGTTTTGTCATGGATCTGCTTTTATTGTATGTTTTACATGGTTAAGTGATATACACTAAAATTATGATAGATCTAAAATTAGGGAAGACCTGAATCATTATTATTTAATCAATTATGTGCTATGTGGTATGTGTTTGATTTCGACTTACGCAATCGATGAATCGATGCTTGTGGCTCACTTTGTACATTGCTGAAAACGAGTGAGAGTCTTAATTAAACATATACATATTGACAGATATAGAATTAATTATTAATAGGATTTATCAAAAGGTTTGCATGTGGCTATTTGATATGAATGACTTATTTTTTGTTATACATTCATTGTTTATATGTTTATTTTTTAAATACTTGCTTGTTTGTTATGTGTAACAAGGGTATTTTTATAAGAAAAATAAACTGACCTAAACAATGGTGATACATGTATTTTTAAGCATAGTAATCGTAATCGTTTAATTGATTGATTTTTTGCACAAAATAGTTAGAACGGCTTACCCATTAATGACAAACTGTGTGATGGGTATAAGGTTGGTACGCATTAAATTGTGACCTTAAAGATGAGGGTATGTAATATGCTTCGCGCTGACCTAATTCTCCGCTCGTTTGTGCGTCTTAATGGAGCTACCAAGTATTCCTATATGTGTGCATAAAATCTTAAGGGTGATTTACTTTAAATTCTAAGCGCCACTTTTGTGGTAATTATCCGAATAACTTGGGTCTTATGACTCATGCAGCAGTAGGATATAGTGGGAATTAAAGGTAATTCTTTAATTGGTTTACCAATACCTCGATTAAAGTTTGATGATGAAAAGCTTAAACATTAAAACAAGGATATAAATGTTTTAATAAAACCTATGCTACGAAGATGAATGCGTGACATCTTTGTACATATTTGATTTGACATCAAAATTATTACCCTTAATTTAAGTTATATGACATCCAACGAAACGGAAACACCTAAGATTACCTTTTATTTGCGTGAGAACGTGACTTAGACCGTAATCAAAGGGTAAAATATCCACGTGACGTGAGAACGGGCATGGATGATTTTGCAGTTTCTTAAGTTGGACAACTTAATTGAGTTAGGCGGTGAAAACTGAAAACTCAAGGCATAAGATGGGATAAAACATGTTTACATGGCAATTGAAATTGGCTATATGTAAATCCCATAAATCAAGGAATTGCAATTGAAATTGGCAATTGAGCAAAAGCTCTACCATTTTGTATAAGGTTCATTACTAGCAGATCAACTGACGTGATGAGATTATGACAATTTGGATCCTAGTTTTCAATAATAATTAATTGGTTATATGAATATGAACCTTGGGTATTTAATTGTTTATTGAAAAGGAAAATTATCAAAATACTAATTATGGTTTTTTGAACTTTTTCTGTAGATGGCTCAACAACCTGAAAACACTATGAGCTTAATGAGTGCTGCTTTCAAATATATGATTGGAAGAGACAAGCTGACTGGTCCAAATTTCAATGATTGGCATCGTGCACTTAGGATCATCCTTCGTGTTACCAAAAGACTTGATGTTTTGACTACACCTCTGCCTGTAACTCCTGCTGATACGGCAACTACTCTTGAACAAGAGGAGTTTCGTGTCTAGTATGATAAGCACAATGATGTGGCATGTCTTATGCTTTCGGGGATGTCTGCTAAATTGCAAAAACAATTTGAGCACTATCCGCCTATGAGCATGCTAGATGAACTCAAGCGTATGTTTGAGAAGCCACCGGCAGCTAAACTGTATGAACTTATTGAAAAGGTTCATAGTTGCAAGCAATAGGTTGGTAAATCTGTCTCTGACTACGTCCTCGAGATGAAACATCACTTGGACCAATTGGAGAAGCTTGGCTGTGGTTACTCCCAAGATGTGTGTGTCGGCCTCATCAATCACTCCTTTAATCAGGAACGATTTGGTGATTTTGTGCGACAGTATAACATGCATTGCACGGGGAAGACAGTGAATGAGTTATATGCAATGCTTGTAGACTACGAGAATAGATTGCCAAAGAAGGCTCCTACACCTGTTGTACTAGCAATACAAGGTGGTAGGGTGAATAAGCCAAAGCCGCAAGCAGATAAGAAAGGGAAAGGAAAAGGAAAGGGGAAACAAGTTGTCATCCCATCACTCCTAAGAAGAAACACGCAAAGAAAAAGGAAAATCCTAAGAAGGATTTAGCTTGCCACCACTGTAACTCACTAGGTCACTGGAAGCGGAACTGTCCAGTATATCTAAATGAGTGCCTTCAGAATAAAAATAAGATGGTGCCTAGCTCATCAGGTATTTTTATGTTTGAATTATTTTCTTTTCCTCATAAACAAAATTCTTGGATATATGATACAGGATGTGGTACTCACATCTGTAATACATCGCAGGGACTTAGAGGAGCAAGGAAGTTGACCTGTGGAGAGAGATACTTGTACGTTGGAAATGGAAAGCGTGCAGTTGTCGAAGCCATAGGGACTTTTGATTTAGTGTTGCCTTCGGGCTTAATTTTAGAACTAAATAATTGTCATTATGCACCCTCCATTGTTAGGGGTGTTATTTCAGTTTCTTTGTTAAAAGATATTGGTTTTGTGCACAATTTTACCAGTTATGGAATTTTAGTTTCTTTAAATAATGTTTTTTATTTTAATACAATTCCTATGCTTGGTGTGTTTGAAATTGATATGGATGGTTGTATATCCAATGAAAATAATTTGTTGTATAGCATTAGCAATAAGAAGAGCAAGTCGAACTATGACTCTTCTTATCTTTGGCATTGTCGCCTTGCCCATATAGGCAAGAAACGCATGGAAAAGCTGCAACACGAAGGGCTTTTACAAAAGGTCGATGATGAATCATTTGACAAATGCGAGTCTTGCATAGCTGGGAAGATGACAAGGAAACCTTTTTCACCACAAGTGGAAAGGGCTTCTGATCTACTTGGATTGATACACACTGATGCGTGTGGTCCACTTAGACATATGTCAAAAACATGGTGCTACCTACTTCTTAACCTTTACGGATGATTTCAGTCGTTATGGTTATGTTTATTTACTTAAGCATAAACATGAAGTCTTTGAAACATTTAAGGTTTTCAAAAGTGAAGTAGAATTACAACTAGGTAAGAAGATTAAAACTCTTCGATCCGATAGAGGTGGTGAGTATATAAGTCAAGAGTTCAAAGATTATACTTAGCTGAGTGTGGAATTATCCAGCAGCTCACATCTCCTTATACTCCACAACAAAATGGTGTATCTGAAAGGAGAAATCGTACTTTACTTGACATGGTATGATCAATGTTTGAACTTACGACTCTTCCTTTTACTTTTTGGTATTATGCCCTTGAAACTGCTACTCGCATTTTAAATATGGTTCCAACAAAGAAGGTTGTTAAAACTCCATATGAAATATGGACAGGAAAAGCTCCCAACTTTTCTTACTTAAAGGTCTGCAGATGTGAGGCGTTTGTTAAACGTGACTCAACAGATAAGCTCTAGGCCAGATCTATTAAGTGTATCTTTGTAGGATACCCTAAGGAAACTATGGGTTACTACTTCTACTACCCAGCTGAGAACAAAGTCATAGTGGCTAGGTATGGAGATTTCCTTGAAAGGAATCTCATATCTCAAGAACTCAGTGGGAGAGTATATGATCTGGAATATGATCAAGAAGATACAACACCTTCTGAAAATACTAGCCAACTTCAAGAAGAGCCTCAAAGCTTAGGTGCGCCTCCTGAAGTTGTTCCCATTCGTAGGTCTGAAAAGACTATACGTGCACCTGACCGTCTATGTCTTAACGTAGAGGTGGAGGAAAATATAGTTGGGGCTCTTAATGAACCTGCCAACTATAAGGCTGCCATGGCTGATCCTGAAAAGGATAAATGGCAGACTACTATGAATGGGGAAATGCAATCCATGAAAGATAATGAAGTTTGGATTGAAGTTGACCTTCCTCCCAATGCGAAAATCGTTGGAAGTAAGTGGATCTTCAAGAAGAAAACTGACATGGATGGCAATGTACACACCTACAAGGCTCGTCTGGTAGCTAAAGGTTTTACTCAAACCTATGGCATTGATTACGAGGAGACATTCTCTCCTGTAGCGTTATAAATATCGTTAAAAAACTTAAGTTACAAAAAATAAGCTATAGGTATAACTAACACTCAAATGAGTCTTTTGAGGATGTGCATATCCAGCTATCTGAACGGGACCCATTCTTTTTGGTACTTGTTGCGTCTACATCCCTTTGTTCTTCTGGTACACTTTCTCAGTTACATGCAAGCATTTTTCTTGATCGAGCCATTCCACTTTGTGTCTCATCTGCAATCATTAAGATGTTATGCTATGAGCAAAGTTGTCTGACAAACTTAAGGTAACCATCTGGATAGGACCATCAATTTAAATCAGTAAAGATGCAAACAAAACTTAGAAAAAGGAAAAGTAACTTTAACCAAACATGGGTCATGCTTTAATGCATATAACTTAATCAATCTATTGAAAACACTAATATTTTAAATTTAGTATTGAGAAGATACAAACTAAGTACTCCGTAATAACTACTCATAAGAAAACTTAAAAATGGTCATAATTGTGTGAACCAAGTTCGACTACAATATCAATTTGGCCTTATGACCTAACACGGCATCTCTAAAATGATTATGTAAATGAGAGGTATATACCACATCCTCTCCTTGTATGGGCTTGATAACGCTACACGCGTCGTTCGGGGTCAAGGAAACTTCATTTTCTTCGAGCAAATTTTATAACACCCTAGGCAGTGAACCTAATCGTTGTAGTGTAGTATTAGGGTAAGCCACGGGTATTGATATCGTTCTCTAGGGGAATAGGAATGCTAGTAAGAAGTTACTACGCTAAGGTTAAGGTTGAGGAAGATTATTTTTGTATTTTTATATTTTATGAAATGGAAAGGTACGAATCTCGGGTATTGGATTTGGGGGTTTGGTATTTCTACCGATTACTCTACTATTATCTAATTATCTAAACTAAGGTTGTGGGAGTCTATGTCTAATTAATGTGTGCTCGTATGATAGTTTAAAGATGTGTTTACTTAGGTTGTACTACTCCTTAATTATCTCCTATTGATGGTTGAGTTGTCACGTCCTTATTCTTAGTTGCGTTGTGTGTCTAAAGTTGTAGGGTATGCGTTTACTCTTTGAACTTACCAAAGGGTCTCGTCTACAAAACCCACTAGGATGATAAACTCTTACTCTAAGGCACTCTTTGGATAATTTAGCCTACAACTACTCAGGTAATCATATTCTAAGGTTCACAAAGATGAATCAAGCATTAAGTACACAACGAATGACCTATCGCATTACTAGATCATTGATCAACTAAGATAAGAAACAACCAATCAATATTCAATAATTAAGTTTCATACTTCCTAAGCAAACACACAAATAAATTAGCCGGACATGGAGAACATGCAAGCATACACACAAATAATCAAAGACATAATTGAATTAATGAAGTAAATACTTTATCTTGATGTAAGATAGGGTTTAAAACCCTAAAATACTGTACAAGACACCTTAGGTTCGGTTTTAGGTTTTCACTCCAAAAGACTCTCTAAAACTGAAAAATTCGGATTCTATATATAAGATTACATATGCGACGGCGTCACCTTATGTTTCGTGACGCCGTCGTGTCGCCATCATTAGGGTTTCGTCTTGGCCACGTTAACCTTGCGACGGCGTCACCTTATGTCTGTGACGCCGTCCTCTTCAGCCGACGTCGTCTGGGTTGCATCTAGGCCGTCCGAGTAGCAACGGCCTACTCTTTTAAAGCCCGACGTCGTCACTTGAAAATAGGGTATTTGGCTACTGTATCGTCACAAAAATCCTCTGACGGCGTCGCAATTAACACCGACGCCGTCGCCTTACTGTTTTCAGCAGACTTTGAGTGTCTCGATTCTTGACTTTGGCCATTTTCTTCATATATTTGCGCCTTTTCGTCCAAATAAGTGCCATTCCAGCATTTTGCCTTCGAGAGACCTAAAAAGTGAAAAAGAACGATATTAAGCAATAACGGATACAAAAGTGATCAAATAAGGACTTAAACGACTCCTCAAAATTGTACCTTTTAAAACCTTATCAACTCAAGCTGAAAAATGGCCAAAACCCACAAGTGGCATCGTTATCACAACTCATCAAAATAGCACCCATTGTACAACCATGGAAACAACCACAACATGAAACAATGATAGCTTACACATCGATGCCATTTAATTCGGTAAAATGATAATTAATATCTAAGAAACAATATAAATAAAAAAGCTATAAGACCCTTAAAAATGACTACTAAATTGTAATATAGCCCGACAATTTTGATACAATGTTATGCAGTCTTGTGAAATCTTACAGCTTCTTATGTTTAAGTTAATGTTTAGGTCTCAATTGAAAATGCTATGTACTGTTCGGTTACATCCTTTAGAAAGTGAAAACAGACAAGAAACACTGTTTGACAATTGTATGTTTTAATACCGCATACGCTTACCCACACATGACCCTAAATTGCATTTTATTATTAAGTTAATAGACTTATTTTTTCTGTAAAATACTTGAGCTGTATATATAATTAAGTTGCCTAAAGATCCCGAGATAAGCAACTTCAAAGAGATTTTTTGTTCTTAAACAATTTACATGTTGTATCAAAATGAAACCCCGTTAGTGACACACTCTTAAATTTTGGTAGGTTAGGCTTTTATTTTGACCACCTTAAATTAATTGAGCAAAACCATGTTAGGACATTAGTTGGTACTTACATTTTTCCGAATTTGTATATCTTTCATTTAAATCTCTCTCTAGCCATATACTTGCATGTCCATTAAAGTATCTCGGTGGCTAGGATTTTCCTCATCCTCTTCCAGTGATCACCCATTGGATACATGCTCTTAACAAAATAGCAGTAGCATAAAAAATGTTAGGCTCACCTGGCGGTTCAACCCATCCCAATAAAATAGAAGTGAGGCATTAGGATTCTCAGATAAATCCTTAGCTTTCCAGCTTCCATAATTTGTGAACCTGAATACACATCAGAATGAATGCATGTAACTAAATATAGAAAGTGTATGATATTCTAAACTTCTAATATGTATGGTGCTTGTATTCCCAGAAACACTAACCAGACAAAACCATCCTTGTCAAATCCTTTCAGCAATACCATTCGTGATGAACTTCATAAGTAACAGAAACTATGTCAATTCTCAGATGGTAATGCCTCTGCAACTAATACATCGGTGTTTGAAGGAAGAGACGATAAGAACATAAAAGTCAACCTTGAGAATCCATTTTCTTTCCAAAACTTGATGGCATCTTCAGGATCCTTTTCTCCGGGCTTTGCGGCTTTATGTGGTTTTGAGGGAACTGCCTCAGTAACAGGCTTCTCATATTCACATGACATTGTGATCTCTTCCATGCTCACAGCCTGTGATGATGGATTAGAAGATAATAAATCCCGAATAGAAACATATCTTAGGAATCCATACTTAGAAATACATAAAAGATACAGTTTGGTGTGTTTGAAAATAGTTCAAACTGTGACTAACATCGGACTGATTAGATGGATAATCAACAGTACTGGTCGCTTGAGGCTCGTCATTTTCTTTGGAATCTCCATTTGGAGGCGCAGAAAGTTCACTAAGAGGCACCCTCGCAATACTGCCAAAAAAATACATTTTCATGCCAGTGTCAATCCGTTTGACCTATTACCCAAAATGGCCTAACCCACCCCACCATAAAGCATTGGAAAAACTTGGACCTACTGTTGTTCTCAACTGTTTATCCCTGTGCATATATTGCTCACACCTGCAAGACAGAACCACAAGGGTTACTTTAAAAACCAGCCAACCAATTAAAAAGCATATGCAAGTGAAAAGATAGCAAGTTAACCTCATGAATAGCTGAATATTTTCATCACATATTTGATGAATATCCCTCGAGTTATCACTGCATGCCACTTCTTGATTTAAACTCTATGATTAGTGTCATAGTACTGATCAGTATCTATTACAGGGTCATCAACGGAATCAATAAAACAGATGTAACGTTAAAGAACGAAGATAAAAGTCACGGACCACGGAGTCAAATCCAGGAGTAGCCCGAACCATGGATCTGTCATTGTTGAAAATGGTTCTGTCACGGCTCCCTGTTTGTGAACCACTTAAATCAGGCCTCGGGTTGCCAGCATTACCAGAAAACGTTTGATCAAGCGGCTCATCTTCGGTTTGAAATGGCTCTGTAGAAGTTTTCTGCATCTCACGCAAGAATTGTTTATCTGGTTGGTGCCCAACAAAAATACAGTGGCGTTTCCTGTGTTGTTAAGATAACTAATTACTACTGTAATTCTTACTACAAAACTATGTTGATTAATAAATGAGATAGCATTTATTCGTTTGTGATTTGGAAAAATAGAAGTAATAAGAATAATACCACCAAATATAACGACGAAAGCGGTTTAAACGTGATACCCTAACAACTGTAGCTAAGAAAGTGGCGGCAACGAATCTAAAATCACCTTTCTTTTTGGTCTCTGCAACCTGTTTCTCTAAATCCTCCACCTATTTCCGTCAACATGCAATACAGAGACGACATCAGTGTATATACTACTTTGTAAAGAAATTTTATTATAAATAGAGCATTTCTACCCCCGACCATGTTAGCCCGTGACCCGTTTGACCTATTACCCAAAATGGCCTAACCCACCCCACCATAAAGCATTGACAAAACTTGGACCTTCCGTGGTTCTCAACTCTTTCTCCCTTTGCATATATTGCTCACACCTGCAAGACAGAATCACAAGGGTTACTTTAAAAACCAGCCAACCAATTAAAAAGCATATGCAAGTGAAAAGATAGCAAGTTAACCTCATGAATAGCTAAATATTTTCATCACATATTTGATCAATATCCCTCGAGTTATCACTGCATGGCACTTCTTGATTTAAACTATGTGATTAGTGTCATAGTACTGATCAGTATCTATTACAGGGTCATCAACGGAATCAATAAAACATATGTCAAGTTAAAGAAAGAAGATAAAAGTCACAGACCACGGAGTCAAATCCAGGAGGAGCCCGAACCGTGGATATGTCATTGTTGAAAACGGTTCTGTCACGGCTCCCTGTTTGTGAGCCACTTAAATCAGGCCTCGGGTTGCCAACATTACCAGAAAACGTTTGATCAAGAGGCTCATCTTCGGTTTGAAATGGCTCTGTAGAAGTTTTCTGCATCTCACGCAAGAATTGTTTATCTGGTTGGTGCCCAACAAAATGACAGTGGCGTTTCCTGTGTTGTTAAGATAACTAATTACAACTTGGCTGCTTCATGAAAAATTTTCATGGTCTGATCGCCAACGTAGCTGTCACTTGTGTGAGTATTTCCTGAATGTCAATGACAAATAGTAAATCTCTTTGGAACCATCCTTTTGTAGAAGTAATCAACCAATCATACATGGAAAAATGATAGAATATGCATATGCATATGTTCTAATAACAAATAATTCAGAAATACCAAGGTAATATGTTGAATTTATGATATATAAAATACAATAAAACATAAAGACATCAAGAGTACACAGCGGAAGACTAAAGATCATAACAAATAAATTAATTAACTGAAAGTATGCGTAACGTACCTCTTGCGAATGTCAGATCTTTTGAGCAAACCAAAGAAGTGGTTTAGAGAGTTGTCCCTTACCGTTCTACAACTCAAACCAAATGGTGTAAGAATAATGTCTTACTACCACGTTCTTGTACACACGAATTAACCAACGAATCAAGCGATTGCTAGATCTAACACAAGTCCTTGTTTAATAAAAACGAAACCAAACTCCCTTACAAATGGGGTGTTCGGCCGAGTATGGGACAAGAGAGAGCAGAGGAGAGATCTAGGGTTAATTCAATGCACAAGTGTATGAAACCCTAGAACCTAACCCTCTTTATATACTAGTATGTAAACTTAGGGAACAAGTTTAGGAATTAGGCTTTGGAAGCCCCCCTTGGTCGGCCATGTAGAAAGCCCAAGGGAAAAACCCATAACTTTTCCAAGTTTTCCATTTCTAGTCCTTTCTCTTTTCATTTAACGGTCATTAGTCATTTTTCCGTCAAATACTTAACGATCGTTAACCGACTTAATGTGCAATAATTAATCGTAAACATAAACATTAATTATTAACTTTAATTCTCATTCGCTAATGTGTGCAATCCCGTGGTCACGAGTTCGAATCCGGACATTCACATGTTTGTAAATATATACATTTCCAACAGCTCCCACTTGGATATGTTTACAAAACGTGAAATGACATTGGTTAGCGTCTAGCAACACGCCAATACCCCCGGTACAACTCGTGTATGGTTTTCTAGAGAAAAACCAAGTTTGATGATTCATCATCATATTCATCCTTTTGTTTCTAATACCATGTTAATAAGAATATGGATCTCACTCATTTCTTAATTAACTACTCCTCTCGTCAACCACTCATATAGAATATTCCTTCACTAAATGCTTTTTTTCTACTAAAATGGAAATTTTTTTGATCCTAAAAAGGAAATGTGGACAATTAAATTGAGACGGATGTAGTATTCTATTTCTCGCTTTATATGATTTATTAAGATTACCAATTCTTCTGAACAGAAGACCTTGGGTATGGCCATACAAATATCTTAACAATCCTACGAGGGGTAACAATATTATACTTCAAAATAAATTTGAAGGAAACAAATCCCATTTTGACTACAAGCGGATTCATAAATTTCGCAACACTTCGAAAACAACCCTTATAAGTACCAGCATTATAACGTTAGATTGCTTCACAAAAATGCACTACATCCATGACATATCTCTTGTATCTCAAGTCAGAGGATAAATATTCATGATATACTTAATGACAAAGATCCATAAAGTATTATCATGTGGGTGGGATAAGTCCTATATTCAATTCATTGAATATCTTCTGAAATTAGTCATGCTACGCATCAATATACTTTCAAGTATATTCTAACTAATACTCAGATTTGTCTTAATTCAATATCATTCCCATGTTATTGATTGACAACGGACTATTTAGAATAACTTAAGTTATTCAAGGATTTAAACATGCAAATATATGACAACATCATAATAAATGAATAATAAACATAACAAAATACTTTATTTCATTTCAATAATAATATTTACAATATCCTTATATCTAAAATACTTAGTCACAGATGGGCATGAAACTACTAGCTAAACGAAGTCCAAACTTATCGGACAAATGATTAAGTTTTTCACCAGGTAAGGCCTTCGTTAATGGATCTGCTAGGTTATCATCTGTGTGAACTTTGAGTAACTCAATTTCACCTATCTCGACTTGCTCTCGAACATAGTGATATTGTCTAGGATAGTGTCTGTGCCCTTCATGACTCGGGTTCATGGGCAAAAATTATTGCAGCAGAATTGTCACAATATACATTAATAGGATTTTCAATCGACGGCATAACACCAAGCCCCGAAACAAATTTCCTTATCCAAACAACTTCCATGGCAGCCTCAGACGCCGCTATGTACTCACTTTCTATAGCAGACATCGCAAGTGTTGTCTGTTTCTTACTCTTCCGATCCACAACACCTCCATTGATGACAAAAATGTAACCCGTTTGAGACTTCGTATCATATTTGTCACACTTCCAGGATGCATCGCAGTAACCTGTAATGACAGTTCGCTTCGGATTTCCTCCATACATTATGAACATATCTCTTGTAGCCCTAAGGTACTTGAGAATATGTTTAACATCATCCAGATGAATTTCACCCGGATTCTGTTGATACGACTGGTCAAGTTTTGAGCAAACGCCACATCAGGCCTTGTGCATCGTACCGCGTATATGATAGATCCTACAGCCGAAGCTTAAGGAACTTTCTTCATACGCGCCACCTCTGCAGGTGTTGAAGCACAGCCTTGGCTGCTCAAACCATGATTTACTTGCATTGGCAAAAAACCCTTCTTGGAATTTTGCATATTGAATCTCTTCAATATTTTGTCAATGTAAGCACTTTGGCTTAAACCAATTAGCCGCCTTGATCTATCCCTGTAGATCTTGATTCCAAGGATGTATGTTGCTTCCCCTAAGTCCTTCATCGAAAAACATTTACCAAGATAGGCTTTCACCTCATTTAGACTTGGTATATGATTTCCTATGATTAATATGTCATCGACATATAGAACAAGGAAAGTAACATGACTCCCACTAGCTTTGTGATATACACATGGCTCATCAAGATTCTGAGTAAATCTAAAACTTTTGATTTCCCCATCGAATCTTTTATTCCATTGCCTTGATGCTTGCTTCAGTCCATAGATGGACCTCTTAAGCTTGCATACACGGTTAGGAAACAATGGATTCACAAACCCTTCCGGCTGTGCCATATAGATGTCTTCATCTAGACGACCATTCAGAAAAGCAGTTTTGACATCCATTTGCCAAATCTCATAGTCATAGTGTGCAGCTATAGCTATGAGAATCCTAATAGCTCTTATGTCCGCTACAGGAGAGAATGTCTCCTCGTAGTCAATGCCATAGGTTTGAGTAAAACCTTTAGCCACTAGACGAGCCTTGTAGGTGTGTACATTGCCATCCATGTCAGTTTTCTTTTTGATGATCCACTTACTCCCAACAACTTTAGCCTTGGGAGGAAGGTCAACTTCAATCCGGACATCATTATCTTTCATGGATTGCATTTCCCCATTCATAGCAATCTGCCATTTATCCTTCTCGGATCAGCCATGGCGACCTTATAGTTGGCGGTTCATTAAGATCCCCAACTATATTTTCCTCCACCTCTACGTTTAGACATAGACGGTCAGGTGCACGTATAGTCCTTCGACCTATGAATGGGAACAACTTCGGAGGAGCACCTAAGCTTTGGGTTCTTTTGAAGTTGGCTAGTAGTTTCAGAAGGTGTTGTATCTTCTTGATCATATTCCGGATCATATACTCTCCCACTGAGTTCTTGAGATATGAGATTCCTTTCAAGGAAATCTCCATACCTAGCCACAAAGACTTTATTCTCAGCTGGGTAGTAAAAGTAGTAACCCATAGTTTCCTTAGGGTATCCTACAAAGATACACTTAATAGATCTGGCTTGGATCTTATCAGGTGTGTCACGTTTAACAAACGCTTCACATCCCCAGACCTTTAAGTAAGAAAAGTTGGGAGCTTTTCCATTCCATATTTCATATGGAGTTTTAACAACCTTCTTTGTTGGAACCATATTCAAAATGCGGATAGCAGTTTCAAGGGCATAATCCCAAAAGTAAAAGGTAGAGTCGTAAGTTCAAACATTGATCGTACCATGTCCAGTAAGGTACGATTTTTCCTTTCAGATACACCATTTTGCTGTGGAGTATAAGGAGATGTGAGCTGCTGGATAATTCCACACTCAACTAAGTAATCTTTGAACTCTTGACTTACATACTCACCACCTCTATCGGATCGAAGAGCTTTAATCTTCTTACCGAGTTGTAATTCTACTTCACTTTTGAAAACCTTAAATGTTTCAAAGACTTCATGTTTATGTTTAAGTAAATAAACATAACCATAACGACCGAAATCATCCGTAAAGGTTAAGTAGATAGCACCACACATGACACATCCAAGTAGGTCGCCCTTTCCACTTGTGATGAAAAAGGTTTCCTTGTCATCTTCCCAGCAATGCAAGATTCGCATTTGTCAAATGATTCATCATTGACCGTTTGTAAAAGCCCATCGTGTTGCAGCTTTTCCATGCGTTTCTTGCCGATATGGGCAAGGCGACAATGCCAAAGATAAGAAGAGTCACAGTTCAACTTGCTCTTCTTATTGCTAATGCTATACAACGAATTATTTCCATTGGATATACAACCATCCATATCAATTTCAAACACACCAAGAATAGGAATTGCATTAAAGTAAAAAACATTATTTAAAGAAACTGAAATTCCATAACTTGTAAAAGTGTGCACAAAACCAATATCTTTTAACAAAGAAACTGAAATGACACCCCTAACAATGGAGGGTGCATAATGACAATTATTTAGTTCTAAAATTAAGCCCGAAGGCAACACTAAATCAAAAGCCCCTATGGCTTCGACAACTGCACGCTTTCCATTTCCAACGTACAAGTATCTCTCTCCACAGGTCAGCTTCTTTGCCCCTCTAAGTCCCTGCGATGTATTACAGATGTGAGTACCACATCCTGTATCATATATCCAGGAATTTTGCTTATGAGGAAAAGAAAATAATTCAAACATAAAAATACCAGATGAGCTAGGCACCATCTTATTTTTATTCTGAAGGCACTCATTCAGATAAACTGGACAGTTTCGCTTCCAGTGATCTGGTGAGTTGCAGTGGTGGCAAATTAAATCCTTATTAGGATTCTCCTTTTTCTTTCCAGGGTTCTTCTTAGGAGCTGGTGGGATGACAACTTGCTTCCCCTTTCCTTTTCCTTTCCCTTTCTTATCTGCTTGCGGCTTAGGCTTATTTACCCTACCACCCTTTATTGCGAGTACAACAGGTGTAGGAGCCTTCTTTGGCAATCTCTTCTCGTAGTCTACAAGCATTGCATGTAACTCATTCACTGTCTTCCCCGTGCAATGCATGTTAAAATTTCGGACAAAATCACCAAACCGATCCAGATTAAGGGAGTGATTGATGAGGCCGACACATACATCATTCGAGTAACCACAGCCGAGCTTCTCCAATTGGTCCAAGTGATGTTTCATCTCGAGGTCGGTGGTCGAGACAGATTTGCCAACCTCTTGCTTGCAACTATGAACCTTTTCAATAAGTTCATACAGTTCAACTGCCGGTGGCTTCTCAAACATACGTTTGAGTTCATCTAACATGCTCATAGGCGGATAGTGCTCAAATTGTTTTTGCAATTGAGCAGACATCCCCGAAAGCATTAGACACGCCACATCATTGTGCTTCTCATATTCAACACGATATGCCTCTTGTTCAAGAGCAGTTGCCGTGTAAAGAGGAGCATTAGGCAGAGGTGTAGTCAAAATTTCAACCCTTTTGGCAACACGAAGGATGATCCTAAGTGAACGATGCCAATCATTGAAATTAGGGCCAGTCAGCTTGTCCCTTCCAATCATATCTTTGAAAGCGGCACTCAGTAAGCTCATAGTGTTTTCAGATTGAGCCATCTACGGAAAAAGTTCAAAAAACCATAATTAATATTTTGATAATTTTCCTTTTCAATAAACAATTAAATACCCAAGGTTCATATTCATATAACCAATTAATATTTATTGAAAACTAGGATCCAAATTGTCATAATTTCATTACGTCAGTTGATCTGCTAGTAATGAACCTTATACAAAATGGTAGAGCATTTGATCAATTGCCAATTTCAATTGCAATTCCTAGATTTATGGGATTTACATATAGCCAATATCAATCGCCATGTAAACATGTTTTATCCCATCTTATGCCTAGAGTTGCCAGTTCCCACCGCCTAACTCAATTAAGTTTTCCAACTTAAGAAACTGCAAAATCGTCCATGCCCGTTCTCAAGACACGTGGACATTTTACCCTTTGATTATAATCTAAGTCACGTTCTCACGCAAATAGAAAGTAATCTTAGGTGTTTCCGATTCATTGGATGGCCTATAACTTAAATTTATAAGGGTAATAGTTTTGATGTCAAATCAAATATGTACAAAGATGTCATGCATTCATCTTTGTAGCATAGTTTTTATTAAAACATATATAACTTGTTTTAATGTATAAGCTTTTCATCATAAAACTTTAATTGAGGTATTGGGTTCACCAATCAAGGAATTTAGTATTAATTATCATCCATTATACCGTACTTTTGCTTAAGTGTAAACACTTAGTGTTTCGGATAATTACCACCGAAGTGGCGCATGGAATTAAAACTAATTCGCCCTTAAGATGAGCTTGCACATTAATGGCATACTAAGTAGCTCCATTCAAACTTACAGAGGGCAGAGGACCAGGTACGCGCTAAAGCACAACCTTAGACATTCTTTCAGTGTGACTGTGCGCACTTCTTTAAACCCCTTTTATTAGTTCATTCGCATGGGTGAGCCTTTCAGCCATTTGTACCAAAGTCATCAATCAATTAAACGATTATGATTACTATGCTTAAAAAATACATGTTTCACCATTGTTTAGGTCAGTTTATTTTCATATAAAAAATACCCTTGTTACACATAACAAACAAGCAAGTATTTAAAAAAAATAAACATATAAACAATGAATGTATAAAAAAAATTCATGCATATCAAATAGCCACATGCAAACGTTTTGATAAATCCTATTAATAACCAATTCTAGATCTGTTAATATGCATATATTTAATTAAGACTTTCACTCGTTTTCATCTATGTACGAGGTGAGCCACATGCATCGATTCATCGATTGCGTAAGTCAAAATTAAACATATACCACATAGCACATAATTGATTAAATAATAATTATTGAGGTCTTCCCCAATTTTAGATCTATCATAAATTAATGTATATCACTTAAACATGAAAGACATACAATAAAGTAGATCCATGATAAAACATGCATGTAATTATCATGGACATAAAATTACACTTAACAATTAATGCAATTAAAACAGAGTTACGCAAATACACATAAAGTTGCATGCATCTTAGGGTTTCTAATCCAATTAAAACAATAGTTTACAAAACCCTAATTAGGGCACCAAAATAAACGCCCCCCTCAAAATTAGGTTTTAGGTTTTGCAAACCCTAGATCTAAGCATACAAATAATAACACATTCATGTTTATTTTAATTATGTGTTTCAGTAATTAATTACTTGTTATACAAGGCTCGTGATGCCACTGTTGAGTTTATGATATATAAAATACAATAAAACATAAAGACATCAAGAGTACACAGTGGAAGACTAAAGATCATAACAAATAAATTAATTAACTGAAAGTATGCGTAACGTACCTCTTGCGAATGTCAGATCTTTTGAGCAAACCAAAGAAGTGGTTTAGAGAGTTGTCCCTTACCGTTCTACAACTCAAACCAAATGGTGTAAGAATAATGTCTTACTACCACGTTCTTGTACACACGAATTAACCAACGAATCAAGCGATTGCTAGATCTAACACAAGTCCTCGTTTAATAAAAACGAAACCAAACTCCCTTACAAATGGGGTGTTCGGCCGAGTATGGGACAAGAGAGAGGAGAGGAGAGATCTAGGGTTAATTCAATGCACAAGTGTATGAAACCCTAGAACCTAACCCTCTTTATATACTAGTATGTAAACTTAGGGAACAAGTTTATGAATTAGGCTTTGGAACCCCCCTTGGCCGGCCATGTAGAAAGTCCAAGGGAAAAACCCATAACTTTTCCAAGTTTTCCATTTCTAGTCCTTTCTCTTTTCATTTAACGGTCGTTAGTCATTTTTCCGTCAAATACTTAACGATCGTTAACCGGACTTAATGTGTAATAATTAATCGTAAACATAAACATTAATTATTAACTTTAATTCTCATTCGCTAATGTGTGCAATCCCGTGGTCACGAGTTCGAATCCGGACATTCACATGTTTGTAAATATATACATTTCCAACATAATATATAATTCAAAATAAATTATACCATAAAAGGGAAGAATAATCTTGATGATGTAGTCTTCGATATAATAAAGACACCGTCCTGAGGCTGTATGATCAGCATAAGTGAATTTTCTTTTTCCAAAAGGAGTGTGAACATCAGCAACCTAACCTATAATTTGAGAGCGCAACCAGCTTAGTTTTGCATCAGCAACTGAACCCATCTCCTGCATGTTTTTTTTGTAGTATCAAATCATGGAGAAGTGTGCCATGTTCCATAATATTGTTGTTACTGCTCATGTTCTTTACTTTTGTATATGCAATTGAATGAATGCCAATTGTATTATAAGGCTATATAAAGAGATTAGCTATGTTGGAGAATATTAGCTTAATTTATTACATTAATAATGTTATAGGGTATAGCATCTAGGCTGGTCTTGAATTTCAGTATATTGCTTCCAAATTTTACGTCTAAGAAGTAGGGTTACATGGGAACCAAATATTTTATTTCTTTTAATAAGTAAGTTCATTATAAAGTTACGATACAACTATAATCTATACCGATCGATATACCTACGTACAATCAAGAACATGAATGAGCTACTTAAAAAAGAGCTGATTGAGTCCATGATATTATAATTTGGGTCGTAATAAGTTGATTATAGGTTATATAGCCAAATCGGTTGATAGTTTGGTATCACGATCCACCATGTCAATAATCCTAACCATTTTTTATCCACGGTCCATTTGACCATATCTTCAACAGATACCCATTACACGTTATAACCAAATCATCCAACACAGTCAATCCAATTTCCGCATCTACTTACTGATTTTTAAAAAGCCTGCAATTGATATGTGACGCCTTACCATGGAAGTTCCTGTACTGTTCCATGCGATGAAGTACAGGCATAGTAAACAAAGTAGATACATGATAGAAAGGTCAATCGTCCACATCTAAGGAAGGGATTAGGTAAGGAAATTTCATTCATGAAAGGAAAAAAGGGCAATGGTACTTCAGCACGAACCAAGCAGCTAACCCTAAACTGAACTTGGAAGAAAAATACATTATAGCTTTGTTGTAAACTTGTAGTCTACCAAATATCAGCATGACTCAATATTTAAGTTAGTCATTCACAATAAGTATTCCAGCTCTCAGGGAGATAGATAGGCTAATACCTATGGTTGAATTAGTCTACAACGTTCAGCGCTAAGCCACTAAGGCACAATGGAATGGCCAACTACCTAAGTTTGAATCATCATACTGGTCAACAATGTCCAGGACTATACACATATACACAAATTTATATTTATATACATTTATAAGTAACAGAAAACTCACTTTATAATCAGTGATATTCAAAGGAGCCTCTTTAAGTGTACCAGATGAAATCCATGGCTGTGAGACAAAGAGACAGAGATGTACAACTCTATCAGTATACTCGCAAAAGATATCCATAAGTTCATGAAAGCTCAAAATTTAATCAAATTCACTTCTTACTGATTTCATGTATAAACTAAAACATGATGAGAAGTTTATCATACCTTAGTTCAGCGCTGAAGAAGGCGTGATCCACATTTAGAGATTCGTGTGAACCCAATCTGTTAAAATCACGTATCTTGATCAGGAACTAAATATCATGATACCCATGTGTACCGATCTGTAAGCAACACAAAGTTTCTCACTTTTATGAATCAATCCATGAATCCTAACCACTATTCACTTATCCCATTCATAAGTTGCCTTCCAACCATCTCGTTTTGCAGTTCCTCGGCTTCTCTTGTATTACCAAGCTCATAATACTTCTTCACAAGACACCCGTAAATAATATCAAACCAACCTTTCTTTTTTTGTTGCCCCTATTGCTAGGTATCGAGGCTGGGAAGTACCTAGAATTAGTAATCTCCCAAGGTATAGCAGCCCCGGATGATTTCAATATTCCAATCAACTTCGGAAGCAAATTCCTAAGATGATTATTGTTCGTATCAGAAGCTGCAAAATAAGCACCTGATTGTATCCATATACATAGAGACGATTACTTCTTCTTCAGGAGATAATTCCACCAAAATAGGCCTTTTAAATTATCATATAGAAACAATACATGTCAAATACAATGATATAAAGGTACTTTCAGATTTCACACAACAGTATCCATGGATCTAATATCAATTAAATTCCTTACCTCAGCAAAGGTTGTTGATTCAAGATGGTGAACTGTGACAAATGCTCATAATTGTATTTCTCGTCTGCAGCATGCTGATAAGATGATAAAGGTTTACAATTGTCAGCTATTAAGATATACATCCTACATGCATGCTAGAAAGTCGTGGATATGGTATTGGACCGTAAGGTAAGATTAACTATAGATATGGTACAGATGCAAGACCTGATCCACTATAAAGAGATCTTGGTCCAACTTCCCGATGATAAATCCAAGATTGAACTGCCCAATAACCTGGAATAGATAGAAACAGGTACTGGAAGGCGCAAATCTAAATCCCTTTCGTAACTTTCGTCCTGTATCTATAACAATATGGTGGCAAAAATTAGCATAACCTAGCACATCTACTGTATTTTTTTTAGATGAGACAAAGTCTAATATACCTCAAAATGCAATCCTGCAAACCACGTAACTATGCAATGCAAATGCATATACAAAAAGTTGCCATGTCTGCATGTTTATAATGTATAGTAAATATAAGCATAAACGGTAACTGTGTGATTTTTTACATACGTAAATCATGTGTTTTACCTGTGAACCACTACTACACAAACTGCTTTTACCCACAAAATTTTTCCCACGGAAACAAAACTGTGTGAAATTTCACACGAAATACCTACAAATTACACACCAAATTGTTGACCAAGTTTCGGTGGGAAATATGTGGTAAATTTCCCATGAATCTCCCACCATTTAAAAACTAAATTGTTAACCAAGTTTTCGTGTGAAATCCGTCACAAATTTCCCACAGATTTGCCACAATTTTCACACTATTCATGTTGATTAGACGTCGGTGGGAAACTAGTGGCACATTTCACAAATATTAGCCACAGCCAAAATTATGTGGCAAATTTTAGATACATTACTCATGAATTTCACACGTTCTTTATTTGATAAAATAACTATTAAATGGTTCATGGGAAATCTGTGGGTCACTAGCCACGTATTTCCCACAAAAAGTTGTTTTTGTGTTAGTCGTGGGAAATTTGTCGATACTTTCCTACGGATTCCCCACAAAAAATATTGTTTTTCTTGTTTTTGTGTTCCTGTATACTGACACATTCCCACATTACTTAACGTATCTTCATATGCGTTTGTTTATTCATTATTATGTGTGTTTGCTTATTCATATAACCATTTATGTGAGTATCGCAACTGTATTTGTAGATTAAGATATAACTTTTTGAGGAAAAAATCATTGTAGATTTAGATATAACTTTGGTATATATTGTTTAATTTACTTTTAATAAGAATATAAACGTTGGAAAACTTTTTGTCTTTATCTTTAGAGTATTTTTTTATTATTAAGTATATCACTCACATCACTCAAGTATGGAACACACTTAGATTAACTTTGTAGTTAAGCTAACCGTGTAAATGGGAACAACAATATGTGTGATATCTATACGTATATGTTTCATATGTCCATTTATGACCTTCACCGTATCGATATATGTTTTGTATGTAAGTATACAGATGTGTATATGCGTGAACGTGTAACTATATCAGAAAAAGTAAAAAAAACGATTATGTCTGTGGGAAAGTCGTCAGTAATTTCTCACGGATTACCTACTAATCTAATGAATCCGTAGGAAATATGTGAGTAAATACCCACGGATTTCCCACAAAAAATATCGGTTAACGTTTTTGTATAATTACACACTCCCCCATTACCTAGTATGTCTTCATATGTGTTTGTAGTTTTATATTTTGTATGTTTCTTTATTAATGTAATTGTTTATGTAAGTATCATAAGTATATGTGTAGGTTTAGGTATAACATTTTCGTTGAACAAACCATTGTATCTACATGTATATGTTCCGTATGTCTATTTATGACCTTCCTTGTATCTATATACGTTTTGTATGTAGTTATACATATGTGTATATGCGTCAGCGTGTAATTATATCAAAAATCAAAGAAAACAATTATGTCTGTAGGAAAGTCGTTGGTAATTTCCCATATATTACCTACCAACCTGATGAATTCGTGGGAAATCTGTGTGTAAATACCCATGAATTTCCCACAAACAATATCGTTTTTATGTTTGTGTATACGTACACAGTCCCCCATTACCTAGTATGTATTCATATGTGTTTGTAGATTCATATTTTATGTGTTTGTTTATAAATGTAACTATTTATGTGAGTATCATAAGTATATGTGTAGGCTTAGGTAGAACCATTTCGTGGAACAAAACATTGTATATGAGCGGATATCTACACATATATGTTTCATATGTCTATTTATGACGTTCATTGTATCTATATATGTTTTGTATGTAGTTATAAAAGACATGTATATGCGTAAGCGTGAACTATATCAATTGGTTTTAGCAAAATGGTTATGTTCGTAGGAAAATCGTCGGTAATTTCTCACGGATTACCTACCAATAGGTTGAATCTGTGGGAAATTTGTGTGTAAATACCCACAAACAATATCGTTTTTATGTTTGGGCCACGATCGTAACGCGTGTAAAAGTATATTAGATGGAATATAACTATGAGAATAATATTTTAAAAGAGAATTAAATTTAGCCTTATTTTTAATTAATGTTATTCATCATTAATTTTAAGTTTATTTAATAAACATTAATTACTGTTTATTATTAATGTTTAAAGAAAAATATGCTTAACATTTTAACGAGGAGTTGTTTATTTAGCCCACCAATTAAAAACAATACTAGTAGTATCTAGCCCAACCTAAATACTTATAACAAAAATACTTAGTCTTTCACTCACTTAACCCTAACCCTGTTCTCTTCTTTACATTTATGCAGCCACCAACACTCTCATCTCATTTCTCTCTTCAAACCAAAAAACAAATACCCTTTCTTTTTCTATGAATTTCGAACCACAAACACAATTCAAATACTGACCCCCTATTTGTTTTTTGATAGCAAACTTGAATAAAAATTACAAGCCGAAACAACCCTTTTGCTTGTCTCATTTGGTAGTAACCGAAACTCAGAGTACCTTTAGTTTTTTGTTTTGGTTTGATATAAGTCACGAACTATGTTTGTTTCATTTAGATGTTTTGGGTATGAATATGACTACCACATCTTACTGTTAAGAGGTGGTTATAAAGTTTGAATTTGAATGAAATAATGTTGTTTGTTTTTTTTTATAATTGTCTGAATGGTTTTAACTGTCCGTTTTTTCTATTGTCCACAAATGTAGTACGGTTATTTCTTCATTTTGCTGGTTTCACGAAAGCTAGAACGATAGTTATATCAACCAATCAAAAAATTTAGCCTGAAGTTAACAAACGAATGCCCGAATTTATCTCACATATTAAGCCTAAAGTATTTTCTTGTAAATCATCGAACCTACTAGGGGTGAGCGAAAAAACCGAAATGACCGAATAAACCAAAAATCGAAACCGAACAGAACCGAAAATAACTGAACCGAACTAATAACCGAACCGAATTTGCTAAAACCGAACCAAACCGAACTACTAATTCGGTTCTTGGTTTGGGTATGGGTTTGGCAGTTTGAACCGAAAACCGAATTCATATAAATATATTTTTTTTTATATATTTATATATTTTTAAGTATATTTATATATAAATAAATACTATTAAAAGGTTATACTAATATAATAAAACACTTTTTATGTTTGAAATATATTTTTTTGCTAAATATCTATGTAATCATTAATTTTTTTTTAAATAGTGAAATTCGGGTTATTCGGGTCAACCCAAAAACTGAACCGAATTAGAATTGAACCGAACCGAACCGAAAACCGAATTTGAATTTGTTTGGTTCGGTTCTCGAGTTGACCTAAAAAAATATTTTAACCGAATTAACCGAACCGAAGTAACTGAACAACCCGATGACCGAACCGATCAACACCCCTAGAACCTACCCCTAAGTTAACTAAAATTTGGATCATAAGGAAGTCGGCCTAAAATATTGAGCTAAAAAACTATGTTGGCCCAACAATAAATCCGCTAATCCTAAGATAACCCTAGTTATATAAAACTATCCTAAACCTAATATGTCACAACCTTATCCCACGCCTTTTATTCCCTTTTCACTTGCAGTACGTCACTATCAAATAAGTTTGCATTCTTTCTTTCATCTATCAATATCCGAATAACAAACACTACTTTTAATATCTTGTGATTCGAACGTAAATACAACCCACAAGGTCTCGGCTAAGATCTTGTAACGAGGTCTCGGGTAAGGTTTTGTCTCTTTGAGCGACGAGTATCTTATGATATCTCATTATTTGTAACCTCGTAACGTTATGAGATACTTTTCTGAGTTCTTGTAGATCAATGATTGGTTTATATTGATCTTTAAAGATCTTTTCTTGAAGTGTAAAACCGAGATCTTTATTTATCTTTGTCTTTCCATCTTTAGTTTGGTTTTGTAGAGTTAGATATGTAGGGTTAAGAGGAAATCAGATTTTAACACAACCTCTTATTGAGTAAGACGGGTAATACCTTACCACGTCTGACTGGAATAGAAAAAACAAACAGCGTGTTCATCTGACCGCGTCTGACCAGTCAGTGGTAAGAGGCTAGTCAGATCTTTTTGCAAAAAACAAACACACCCTAAGTAAGTTTTTGGTTTGTTTGATTGTCTTACTCAACCTCTCGGTTTCTTGTTTTTATACAGATTTTGAAGCGATTTTTTCTTGTTTGACATGAGTCGCGAACCAAGATCTAAAAGTATTATTGTTAAATCTAAGAAGTTTTAAATTTTTTGCTCAATGGATTTTGATATTGGTTATATGCACTGATATGGTTTTTTATTTTGTTGAACGTGCACAGGTTGGAAAACTAGCGTGGCCAAGTTGGATCGATTATAAGGATTACCGAAGAGATTATGGACCTGTATTGTTAGGACACAAATAGTGGACACTTGTTGTGCCAAAGATATGAAATAGACAGGGTTTACACCTAAAACTAATGGGTTGATTGTATTTGTAAATTGAATGTGTTTTAATGAAATGAGAATGGTTTTTAGATTACTGCCTTTATGTGTTTTGTATAAACATTTTGGATATTCGATCAAAAAATATATTTTAGAGGGTTTTATTAGTTGCATTTTAGTTTTTTGAACAAAATACATTTTAGTTGCATTTTAGTTTTATGATTCTAATTTTATATTCATATGAAATATTAATAGGTGCTGGAATTATATAAAAAAATTCCCTAAATTTGGTATGATTTTCACACGACTTTTTCTGTTAAAAATCAGTGGGAAATTATAGTGTGAAAATCGTTGGAAATCTGTGGCAAAAAAATCACGGATTTGTGTGGAAAATGGATACTAGAAGCAGTGGGAAATTTCGCGAGAAATTTGTGGGAGAAATTGTAGTGTAAAAATCGTTGGAAATCTGTGGCAAAAAAACCACGGATATGTGTGAAAAATGGCTACTAAAAACTGTGGGAAATTTTGTGATAAATCTGTGGGAAATTAAACCCATGGATTATCCACAATGATATTCGTGGGAAATAGTCAACGTCCTGTGGGAAAATCTGTGGGAAAATATTTACCCACGGGGTTTTTACACACGGAACAATTGCGTGTGAAATCCGTGGAAAAAAGCCCTTTCTCACGGGATTTCCCACTGATTTTGCCGTTGGAAAAACCTGTTTGTGTAGTAGCGAGGCTGGATCATTGATATTAGGGTTTTAAGAAAGGCCATATGAATGATAGAGGCGTATTTTTTTTTCTTGTATATTAGGGTATATTGTGAAACTACATTTAAGGAAAAGATATGTATAATAAGTTTTAAAAAAGATAATTACTTAATATAATTTTTGAAGATAAATACATTCCTTTTCAAGCTAATCAAAATGGTCAATGATTGGTGGTAGAGATTTATAAATTTGGTTTTCCAATTAATAATCAAAAAAATATGTTGGTCTAGTGGTAATCATGTTTGTTTGTAGACTAAGAGACCCAGGTTCGAATCCAGCATTGACGTGCATTCCTGTTATTTAAAATATATTAATAAAAATAATAATTTGTCATATAAGACTCACATGTAGTTGTTTGTTGATTTTTTTAAAAAAATTTGTATTTTTATTTTTTCTAAATAACAATTCTTAAAAAAAATATTAATAAAAAAATATTTTAAAAAAATTATTTAAAAAAAAACTTATTTTAAAAAAATTGTTTAAAAGAAAAACTTATTTTTTTAAAAAACTATCTTTTTTTAAAAATTTATTTTTTAAAACTTATTTACTTTCATTAAAAAAAATTATTTAAATTTTTTTTAATGTATTTATTTAAAAAAAAACCTATTTTTTTTTTAAAAATATTTTTTAAAAATGTATTTATTTAAAAAAAAAACTTATTTTATTAAAAAAAGTTTTTTTTAATGTATTTATTAAAAAAAAAAAAAAAAAAAAACACTTATTTTTTTTAACAAGAACTTATGTTTGGGACTAAAGTACAAATATAAGTTTGGGACTAAAAAAAGAAAAAAAAAAAACATATCATGAAAAAATATTACGAATACTAACAATTCTTATTTCTCTAATTTCTCAACCAAAAGGGATGGAAACGGATATTTAAAATTTACACTACCAACTCGTTACCAATTCTTCCCAATTCTCTTCAATTCTCGACCTTTTAATTTCTCTAACGCTCTGTTCTCGAGTTTTTTTTTTAAAGTAATGGAAGGGGAGGGAAAGGGAAATCAAAAAAAGGGGCGTTCTTTAGTTTTTTTAAGATGGAAAGGTAGGGGACGGCAAGACGGGAGGGAGGGAAGGGATGGGATGGGCTTTTAAGATGGAATTCGATTTTTTTCCATTTCTCTTATACCATTTCTGTGTACCAAACACACCTTTTAGTTTATTGTTTCTTTCCCTCTATTGTTTGAAGTGCTTAACGGCTTTTTGGTGTTTTCTAAAGAGAAAAACGCTTGTTTTTGAAACTTTGAATTGATAAGTGATTATTGGCTTATTTGCTTGTACTTTGAGGAAATACATGCATTTAAATTAGCCATAAGCGTTGATGCATTCCCAAACATCGTCTCTCCTTTTTCTTTATTTCTTATGAATGTTTTTACCGTAAAACCCCGATAAAGAGCACCAAATATTAAAAGCATCTTGATTTACAAATTATAATCATAGTAGTAAACCATACATAGCACTTGCTCTCTCATGCTCTCCTATATTCAATAAATAGTTTTTCTTAGAATAAAATGATTCTAGATGTTTTCTGCATTGATAGTACACATTGGGTGACTTTTGACCTGTTTCCCTTTTTGGTCAGGCAGTAGTGTAGTACGTGTCACACGCAGTGCTGCTGCCAAACACGAAGCTTCTTCACAAGAAAACGAGTTGGATATGAAGAAGGATGTTGGCTTAAAGAGGAAACGCAGTGCTACTGCTAACGATAAAGTTGTTTCACAAGCCAAGTAATTTCGTTCACACCAAGTTTCTAGTAAGGTCTTATGGTCTTATGGAACATATATATCTATATTATAAAAAACAATATTACTTTTATTCAGTCCCTAAATTATTAAACTTTTATTATTTTTCGTTTATAGCCCATAAAATTTTTTAATCACTACAATTATCTACCGTTATAAAACCTCGTTGCTATAAACGAGTACTGATGTAGTATAAGTAAATCATACAGTATAATACTCCATTGTTTACCAAGTCAAGCTCCACATCCCTTATTAGTCAACCCACGTTTTACTTGGGGAATTGATACTCACACCACATTTTTTTTTATGCATGCACCATATTTTGTGCATTACAGTTTGTACCGTACAATACTGTAATGCACAAAATGTGGTGCATGTATCAAAAAATATGGTGTGAGTATCACCTCCCTTTTACTTGTATCCACTGTTATACATTAAGTAGAAATAATTGATGTTTCAGCAACTTGTACTATTTGCAGGCTTCAAGTTTAATGCTCCTCAAAGCTTTAAACTCTACCAATAGTCTTTGTTTCTTGATTCATTTTAATTACATGTCTAAATATACAAACCCACTTTAGTTTGTTTCATCATTTTATTTAGACACAAGTATAAAACTTGCAAACTCACATTAGATCTCCAACAATGAGAAACTGGCAAATCGAAAGTTCGATACATTCAATAATAATGTTACTCCCATATATTACCTTCTTCTCGCTAATGCTATCATCTTGCAGTTCATTAGACACCATAACTGTTTTTCAAAACATCACAGATGGTGAAACCATTGTTTCAGGAAACAAAAGATTTGAGTTGGGCTTCTTTAGCCCAGGAAGTTCGAAGAATCGATACCTGGGGATATGGTATAAGAACACATCACCTCATACAGTTTTATGGGTTGCTAACCGTGAAACTCCACTTATCGATACCTCAGGAGTGGTTTTACTGGACAGCAATGGAAACTTGTCCCTTGTCAATGGCAGTGGTTCCATCACTTGGACATCCAACTCCTCGGCATCTGGCACAAATGTGAACCCCATAGCAAAACTCTTAGATACGGGAAATTTTGTTATCACGAGTAAAAATCTTCTCAACAAGGAAAATTACATTTGGCAAAGCTTTGATCACCCTGGAGATACCTTCTTACCAGGAATGAAGTTGGGCAAGAATTTTGTAACAGGAAGAGAAATATATCTGACATCTTGGAGGAGCAAAGATGATCCTTCCCCAGGTGAGTATACACTTCGGTATTTAATGGTTAAGGGTAAATACGTTCAACAATACATTAGGAAAAGCTCTGTTATTACAACAAGAGTTGGGCCGTTTACTGGTATGTCATTTGCTGGCCACCCAAACTTTAAGCCTAACCCAACTGTTCAGTACAAAAATGAACTGATTGTGAATCAGAACGAGATGTATTGCATGTATACTTTTGATAGCCCCAGATTCTTGAAGAAAGCGGTAGTAACTCCTGATGGCAAGCTTGAGAATTCTCAGCTGAATTTGCTAAGCCAAGAATGGATGCAGTATAGGAACTTTCCCGTGGATTATTGTGACAACTATGGACTATGTGGCCCATATGGAATATGTAATATGTCTGCAGATACTTATTGTGTCTGCTTGAAAGGTTTTGAGCTTAAAACCCCACAAGAACCGAATCCATATAACGGGACTAGTGGATGTCAACGGAGTAGAACCTTGGATTATGGGCCTGAAGAGGGATTCCTGAAGTTTTCAAATGTGAAATTGCCAGACACGCAAAATGCCGTTTATGATACCAATATGAACCTCCAGGAATGTGAGGTAGCTTGTAAGCATAATTGCTCTTGCACCGCGTATGCAACTCCAAACATCACTCCAGGAATGTGATAAACATTTGACAACCACACGTCATATTTTCTAGGTAGCAGCCGGAAGGGAAGTATAGATGTTCCTTTGTATAGCTTATCTAAAGTTTCTAGGGCTACCGATAACTTTTCGGATGACAACAAGCTGGGAGAAGGTGGGTTTGGTCCAGTTTACAAGGTAAATAATATGAATAAGTACATGTTAAATAAGTTAGGGTGAACCCAGTGATAATCAGTAAAATATTTTCATACATTTACATTCAACAAAATAGCATTTAGTAAATATGTTAGTCTCCAGGGTGTGTTAGAAGGACAAGAGATTGCTGTGAAGCGGCTCTCAAAGTCCTCTCGGCAGGGGCTTGAAGAATTTGAGAATGAAGTCATCTGTATTGCTAAACTTCAGCATCGGAATCTTGTGAAGCTCTTGGGATACTGCATGGAAGGCGATGAGACAATGTTACTTTATGAATACATGCCTAACAAAAGTCTGGACAGTTTCATATTTGGTTGGGCTCTCAGCTTTTTCAATCTTGTAAAATAAAAATGATATTAATTCTCCAAAATGTGTAAATCGGTGGGAACACCCCGATCCCATGCATCTTTTGATGCCAACTGGACCCTTCCCCAAAGACCCGGCCCCATGCAATGATCATCTGTTCTCATTGACCTAATTAAAAATGATATTAATTCTAATTGCAAAGGGATATAATGCTTATTAATAAACTAAGTTGTTGCAAATTTATGCAGATGGAATAAGAAAGTCATTACTTGATTGGCCACAAAGGTTCCACATAATTAACGGAATTGCTCGAGGTCTTCTTTATCTTCACCAAGATTCCCGGCTTAAAGTTGTACATAGAGATTTAAAAGCCGGGAACATTCTACTCGATCATCAGATGCGCCCAAAGATTTCTGACTTCGGTTTGGCCAGAATGTTTAAAGAACACGAAAGTGAAGCGAATACCAAGAGAGTAGTGGGAACCTTGTAAGAATCCCGAAAGTTTGTATAGTTTAATGCATTTTATATATATAGTGTGTATTTATTTCCAAGGTCTTTTGTTCTATTCAGAGGATACATATCTCCAGAGTATGCAGTGAATGGTCTCTTCTCGGTAAAGTCAGATATATTCAGCTTTGGGGTTTGTGTTGGAGATTGTGAGCGGGAAGAAAAATAGAGGTTTTGTTCATGAAAAACACCATGATCATCTTCTTGGACATGTAAGTGTGTTGAATATAATCATCCAATGATGAAAACATATACTCCTTATATAGATACAAATATGCAAATTTCAGTATGATATGGCTACTGAAGGTCCATAAAAATACATTCGTGATCAAGTATGAGCATATAAATACATAAAAAGGATATGATATAGATGTACGACCTTTCTGATTTGAACTAATTTATGTTTTTTATTTGGATTCATTTAGGCATGGAGACTTTGCAAAGAAGGAAAGTCACTCGATTTACTTGATGAGTGTTTAGGTAACTCCTATTCTGTTTCTGAGGTGTTGCGATCAGTACATGTTGCCCTATTGTGTGTGCAACAACGAGCAGAAGATAGACCTTGCACACCGTCAGTTGTTGCCATGTTGGGTGTAGAAGGTTCTCTACCTTCTCCCAAACAACCATTCAAGGAAGTGAAATCTACTCCACTTCACCTCTTCATTCACTATCATGGTTTTAAAAAACGGTGTGAGGCGGCGCCTCAAGGCGCGCCTCGAGGCGAGGCGGGCATAAGTCGCATATGAGGCGGCGCTTCATGGTGGTATATTGGAACGTACGCCTCTGTTGAATGAGGCGGGTATGAGGCAGAAGAGGCGTGAGGCAGGTATGAGGCGGAAGAGGCAAAAACCCAAAAAGTCTGAAACTTAAAATGTAGATCTAGGGCGCGTCGGTGGGTTTCACCACGCGTACCCTATGTCAAAATGATCTCCTTTCGACGATCTATCATTTGGTATAGGTGGTGTAATTTTCCGGTGACGGGTGGCCGGAATATTGGCCGGAGAAGACGGCGGTGGAGGTTTCCGGTCACCAGAATTTTAGAGAGAGATGAGAGAGAAATGTGTGTGTAAAAGTGTGTTTATGTGTGTGTTGTGGGGGCATAGCTGCAGCAAAACACATATAAAACCAAATAAAAGTTTTAAACTTGCATTTGTCACCCTGCAATATTTTCTGATTTACATAATTAGTCCTTCCTTTATAACCCTGCAGCATCTAACCTCCCTGCTGTTAACAGCAGGGATGATTTCCCCTTTGATTAATTATGAACTTTATTTGATGCTAAGTATTTTTTTTTAATATAAGATATTAGATATATAATTTCTATATTTTTTTTAGGGGCAATTCCATATTTACCCAACTTAAACATGATAATGCCATATTTACCCAAAACATGCTTTAAATGCATTGTACATCATGCATTCAAAAGTTGTATTTTGGGTATATATGACATTTTCATGTTTAGATTGGGTAAATATGGAATTATCCCTTTTTTTTAATTCCGCCTCGACCTTACGCCTCGGTTCGCCTCGAGGCTTACGCCTCTTGAGGCTAAGGGAAAACGCCTCGAGGCACGCCTCCGTACTTTTAAACCTTGTTCACTATCATCGGTTAATGGAGTAACATTAACTCAAATAGATGGTAGATAATAAAAAGATTTGGTTTACTCATGTTAAAGTCATTTTTATAAGTCTATTTATGATATAAAGAATGTATATATACTGGATCATTGTGTACTTATCATATCAACAAAAATGTGTGTTTGTATGTTTCTATGTAACTTTAATATGTTCCTTGAAATGCTGGCCGCAGAGATTGGTTTAATTGATAATCTAGTCACTGATGTTGTGATTTACGATGTTCACTGATTAGTGATAACAAGCGATGCGAATATCAAATCTTTTGTTAGAATTATATAACATGGCATAGTATAGATATAACATGTAAACATCAGGCAACGGAAGACTTAAACATATGTAATTGTAATTAACTAACCGAATTAAAAGAACATGCGTACCTTTAGCAATTCAAAGATGGAATTAGAACAAGAACCCTAATTAGGGGTTATAGTGGTTTAACGAATTGGCCCTTACCATTTTTCAATTCAAACCAAGATGTAAACAATAGTGTGTTTACACCAAGTTCTTGTACACACGTACTAATACCAAATTAATGAGAATGCTAGTTCAATTTGACACAATAAAACCAAAACCAATTTGTTTTTGAAAAGCAAAAGTCGAACCACCCTTGTGGGATGTGTTCGTTCGACCAAGACAAGAGGGAAACACCAAAAACAAGTTTAGGATATTGTGTGTGTACAAAAGATACAAAAGAATGACCCTAAGCCTTGTTTATATAGTGTTTGAAATATTATGGAACAAGTTAATTAGAATTAGGAAGGTTTTCACCTCCCTAGCCCTAAGGTCGGCCGAACATACCCATAGGGGTGTTCCGGAACCTTCTTGTTCTCTAATTTCAATTCTAGTCCTTTCCTTTTAATATTTAATGACTGTTATTCAATTACCGTTAATTACTTAACGTCCGTTAGTCGTTATTGTGTCATTTAATAATTAAACGTTACATTTAGCATTAATAATTAATCACTAATTCTTCATACGTAAAGTGTGAAATCCCGTGGTCTCGAATTCGAAACCGGTCATACACATTAAAATAAATGTCCATAAACTTACAACTTCCACTTGGACATGTCTTAAAATGTTTAATGACATTAGTTAGCGTCTAGCAACACGCCAATGCCCCCAAAACAACTCGAGTATGGCTCCTGGAAAAACCTTTTGATGAATAATCATTATACTTATCCTTTTGATTCTAATATTGTGTTAAATATGGATATCGATCTTAGTCATTCCACTATTTAACTATTCTCTTTCATGTTGTTTATGATTGATCAAGATTACCAAATTTTCTGAACATATTCCAGATAGATCTTATGCGTGGCCATGCAAATATCTTGTCAACCCCACGAAGGGCCCGACAGTATTAAACTTCAAAATGAATTTGAAGGAACAAATTCTTTGTTGATTGCAAGCAAAACCCATGAGTTTTGCAACAGTTCTGAAAGCAATCCTTATTACTACCAGTTACGTATAGCGTTAGATTGCTCCACAGAAATGCAATACATCCATGACGGTTTTCTGGCATCTCAAGTCTGAGGATAAATAATTATGATTTACTTAATGACAATGATCCATAAAGTAAAATCTTGTGGTTGGGATAAGTCATATATTCAATACTTGAATATCATGTGAATTTGGTATGTCTACGCATAAATATACTTAAATATATTTAACCCAAACTCATATTTGTCTTAATTCAATAATATTCTTATATTATTGATCGACAATGGACTGTTTAGAATCTCATTAGACATTCATCGATTTAAACATGCAAATATAGGATACAATATTATAAATGAAATATAAACATAACCAATACTTTATTCCATTAAAATAAAAATGTTTACAATATCCTTCTACCAAATACTAATCACATATGGGCATGAAACTACTAGCTAAATGAAGTCCAATGCTATTAGCATGTTGAGTAAGCTCTTTACCAGGTAAAGCCTTCGTTAAGTGATCAGCTAAGTTATCATCTGTGTGAACTTTGAGTACTTTGATTTAACCAATTTCAACTTGTTCTCGAACATAGTGATATCGTCAAGGAAAATGTCTGGCGCCTTTCATGACTCCAGGTTCATTGGCGAATGTAATTGCAGCAGAATTATCGCAATACATTTTAATAGGATTTTCAATTGAGGGGGCATAACTCCAGCCCTGTAATGAACTTCCTAATCTAAACAGCTTCCATAGCCGCTTCTGAAGCTACTATGTACTCAGATTTTGTAGCAGTTTGCTTCTTGCTCTTCCAATCCACAACTCCTCCATTAATGACGAAGACATAACCCGACTGAGACTTCGTATCATCTTGATCAAATTGCTAGGACGCATTGCAGTAACCTGTAACATCAAGTTCTGCTTTTGGATTTCCCCCATACACTAAAAACATTTTTCTTGTAGCCCTTAAGTACTTGACAATATGTTTAACAGTAGTCCAGTGGAGTTCACCTAGATTATGTTGATATCGACAGTTGATATTTTGATCAAACGCCACATCAGATCTTGTGCATCTGACTGAATACATAATAGATCCCACAACCGAAGCATAAGGGGCTCTCTTCATGCGTCACACCTCTGTAGGTGTTGAAGCACATGCTTTGCTACTTAAGCCATGATTTACTTCCATTGGAAAATATCCCTTCTTAGAATTTTGCATATTGAATTTCTTCAATATTTAATCAATGTAAGCACTTTGGCTTAATCCAATCAACCGCTTAGATCTGTCTCCATAGATCTTGATTCCAAGGATGTATGTTGCTTCCCCTAAATCTTTCATAGAAAAATATCTTCCAAGATAGGATTTCACCTCTTTTAAACTTGGAATGTGATTTCCCATGATTAATATGTCATCGACATACAAGATAAGGAAAGTAATACTACTCCCACTAGCCTTATGGTATACACATGGCTCATCAAGATTCTGAGTGAAACCAAATTCTTGATCTCCGAATCAAATCTCTTATTCCATTGTCAAGATGCTTGCTTAAAACCATAAATAGATCTTTGAAGTTTGCATACTCGCTTTGGAAATTTTAGATTCACAAACCCCTCAGGCTGCGCCATGTATATGTCTTCATCTAGGCGACCATTTAAGATGGCAGTTTTGACATCCATCTGCCAAATCTCATAATCATAGTAAGCTGCTATGGCTATGAGAATCCTAATAGCTCTTATGTCTGCTATAGGAGAAAAGGTATCCTCGTAGTCAACCCTGTATGTGACAACTCATAATTTCAGGTCATTTCACAAATTTACTATTCATCTCGGGAATTTACTATTCACTGGTTACTATTCATCATTTTTTAAGTCGGTTTGAGACTTTGAGAGGTTATTTCAAAATCTTACTATTCACGAAACACTATTTATTCCCGAAGAAAAATCACTATTCATGATTCACTATTCATCATTTTTCGTAAACTAGGTTTACGAGTATCAAATACGCGTAACCTTGAGGGTTAAGCTGTGTATTCTTGGAACGTCATTGAGAACATTACATATAGACTAGAGTTAGTCTACATATCATCAGTAACATCATCTTCATATTAGTTCATGCATGGGTTTGCATATTTCATTAACGTATATTTATTTATTAAATAAACGCTATCGCACGATCATTTATTTTGAATAATTGATCCGACACATCCAACAATTATCCTGATATATTTTTATACTCATTTTAAGACTATAAAAATTATATTATTAGTTTACCCGATGTTTTGAATTTATTTTTGGTATATAAATTGTTATATGTCTATATTTAGGACGGTTTTCGTAAATTCTATTCGATAATTTTTTATTCACTCAATACTTGCGAGAAATGTATTTTTATAATTTTTATGACTTCGATATATTTTATTTTGTTCCGTTAAAATCAATTTCTAGCTAACGCTACAATAAATAACTAATTATATGTTCAAAATATACATTATACATAACTTTATACACATTTAGTCATCAAAAAAATACACCAAATCCCTCACCCTTATCCCATTGCCGCCCCCCTAGTCATCAAAGTAGCAAATTTGATTTTTACTACTTAAATGTACACATACTCATTATCTATAACTAGATATTGTATATACAAGATATTTCCTAATCAAACACACATACAAACATATATTTGAAAGGTTTAAAAATGCAAGAAATCCTCTCATCCCTTTTATGATGATCGACCAAGCTAGAACATCAAGGAAAATCCATCAATTTTGCAATAAGTATTTTACAGGTTCTATTAGTGATCTATGTTAAGGTTTTGAAATAAAAACCTATAGATTAATTAAGTTTAATAGCTCAAAAACTCTTCAATCACTCAAGTAAGCTTCAACTAATTTTTCCTACTCTTATAAACTCTTACTTGATGTATTTTTATGATTCTATTAGAAAAACATGCAAATATACTATGATCCATACCACTTTTACATGTTTTTATTTCTTAATATGAGTTTAAATTATCCTATTAGTATTCCTATGAAACCTATCAATTTTGGTAAAGTTTAGGAACCCATGACACCCTAAGAAGGTGTATGGTAGGTTTAGAATAGCTTTGGTGTTGATTGGAAGGGTTTAGTACAAGCTTTGAGCTAGAAAAATCATTTTCGACAACATATAATTAAGGGCTGTCCTATTTTGTAAAATCTGGAAATTTTGATGGGTTGGGGATTATATTAGCTTATATTTTCAGAAAATAGACTTAAAAACGAAACTGTGGCCACTTGAACGGGTTAAAACGGGTTTATAACGAAAAAGATACGCTATTTTCAAGTTTAACGACGAAAACAAATATTCTTGAATAGTACTTGCTGTCAAGGGTTTTTCTAAGGACAAAAACGAGTTTTTAACGTAAACTAGAGGAGTCGACTTATCAAAAATATATGGGGGAATTACATATATTCCCATTAAAACACTACTAATTACATATTTCCCCACTAAAACTTTAAAATAACAAATATACCCAATCTTCATCGTTGTTTATTCTAATCCAGTTATGCCCTTATTTTTTAGTTTACCCTTACACTTTTTTCTCAACTTTGTCGTCAAAGCGACAATTATTTTCTATCATATTTGTTTTAACTCTACTACTCTATCTTCTTAATCAATCGTCAATTCACAATCAATTCCATAATATTAATTAACTGTGAATGCTTCCTGGTGGAGTAATTCTTCTATATTGACTATCCATATATTCATGTTTAAGTTGCATCGGAGTTTTATTGTTAAAATGACACAATATTTGATATCTTTTTTCCTTTCATTCATATTTATGATCTAAACTGATGATAACAAAATTAGTCAAATGGTCGTGGTTGTAACTTTTGGAGCTGAATATAAAATTAGTTGAATGATGTGATGAAGATTTTTTTAACTTTAAAATAAGTTTTAGTTTGGTTATGTAATTGTATACTTGTCGTGATTTGTTGGAAATAATATTGGGGAGCTGGAACTAGTAACAGGGTTTGAAAATAGTGATAGATCAAAAAAGGGTATAAATGTCATATGTTACATTAAATTTATTAATATGGCTAAATATGAGAGTTTAATATGTAAAGCTGGGTATATATGTAATTTTGAAGATTTGGTGGGGAAATATGTAATTAACAGTGTTTTAATGGGGATATATGTAATTGCGCCAAAATATATTAGTATATATTAACACGAAACCAAGGATATATAGATCATAGAAAACGAGCTTATAATGACCGAGATACAAGCATTTGAAAACCGACGTTCACAACTTATATCCTTCAGTTTTTACTAAAATATTTCTAAGTGTTGAAACTGTCTTTTCGGGTACCCATGTTTGGAGCCGTTTTTCTCAATGATCGAGTTGGTTTTGGTAAAATAGTATCTCTGAGTAAAAGTTAGTTCACCCGGCCTATTTTCCAAAATGACCAGACGTTCCTCAAACGGAGTTCTAACGAGTAAAATACGACCACTCAAACTTTCCCGAAAACTACCCATAAACTACATTTTTAGCTCAACTACCTCACTTCACCATTATTTTTCTTTATGATCGGAACTCGTATGGATAAAAGTTCAGTGTTATGACTTTTAGATAATGTTACAAGCTTTCTAAAATCATTGAGTTTGTTTCCTAACACTCGATATTCACTATTTTACGACTAGCTTTTTGAGGCCACTTAACCACTTTCACGAATTATCAAAGTACATTATTTTGCGGCGAAAAACTATATTTTCTTGATTTATCACTTAACTACTATTGTAGGATGTTGTTTCAACGTAATTACTTGTAAAGTATTTTATAACTTGAAAATATGACACAAAAGTATATTTTGACGATAAACTTCATTTTCAAAAATGCACAAGTGGTATAGATTACATGTAGATTTGCATGTACGATATATATTGTTGGATCGATATACTTTAATCAAACTAACTTAACTAGCTTGTTAAGGTTTAATAACCTCGGATAAATCCTAAGTTATTAACAAAGAAACACTGAGTAATCTTTATTAAGTACGCGGAATTTACTTAACAAAGCTAAAAAGAATAACCTTATATTATAAACTCTAAATCTGCTTATTATGCAGATACTTTAACACAACTCTAAGATAATCGAACTTTTCTCTAAAACTCTAATTCTAAAATCGTAAGTCATATCTCTAATGCCAATCTAGGAGTCCTTTTATAGGCTCAAGGATATCCTAGTCGGTTTACAATTGATAACCTTGTATGACAAGTAATCTAAACATAGAATACAATTCTTTCCATAAACGAATATAACAGTTCTTTTGTTCTTGCAGTACTTTGACTTCATATTGCAGTACTTTGACTTTGTCTTTAACAGTACTTTGAGTCTTTAACTTCTTCCAGTACTTTGCAACTTACAGTACTTTGATATCTTCAGTACTTTGATATCTTCAGCACTTTCATATCCCAACAATCCTCCCCTAACTTGAATTCTACTTGCTTGACTTCAAGTTCCTTTGTGAATATATCTTTAAACAGCTTCATCTTTTAAAGACGGATTGTTTCTTAGTCTTTAAGCTTTTATCTCTGTAACATCTGTTCTTGTCAAAGTATCTCTTAGAATTTTTCTCTTTACAGCAGCATCCAGCAAGCTCCATCTTTTCAGCAACACAGCAACATATGACAATTTGTACTTTTAATTTAGTTTAAGTTGCATACTATTCTCATCACTTTCAAGTGAATCATTGAAAAATTAATGGATTTAGAACTCTTTACCAAAGCCATTATCTCTGGAGTATCCAAATGTTTTGGTGTGTAAGACCATGGTACATTGATAACCATATGATTTTTAGCAAACCACCAGCTATCAACAGATTTGTTTTGTCTTTACCAAAAGCTGTACCCTTCTGGACTAGTTAGTTCTTTTAACTAATGGTGAACTAATTACCAATAATGGTTTTTCCACAGCCTTTACCACAAGCCATTTTCTTGTGGGCTAGCCAACTCTTCACAATACTGATATGGTGAGTTGAATACCATCCAACTTATTAGCAAGTTGTCAACTAAAAACGGATTTGATATATCTTTACCAGAGCCGTTTGCTCATGGATTAGTCAATCCTTTTGTAACCATGGTGGATTGATAACCTATTGATGTTATCATCACAAAACCCATTTATTCAACCTTTAGTTCAAAATATTTATTACTTAGCAAAACGTTTCTTTTAAAATTCTTTTAACTGGTTTATTTCTGTAAACAGTACTTTGATGAAAGTACTGTCTGATCAGCAGTACTTTGAATAAAAGTACTGATATATCAAAAAGTATTTATTCAAATAAAATTCATACCAGTTATTGATCATCCTCATCAATAGTAGTCCAGTTGATAAACAAGTTGATAACCATGCAAGCGGTTTCATTATCATCTTCTACTTCTATTCCATGCTCTAGCATCCTTCTCATGAGCTCGATTGTGAGAGGATATCTTCTTTCTGCAAACATGTGTATCATTGTTCCATTTTCCAGCTCCAAACCATGAACTCCAGATTCTTCAAAGAATCTCCAGCAAAGTATTTCCCAGCTTTCTTGATTCTTCCAGATATCATCAGTGCTCTCTTCATCAGTTTCCCATATAGTTATGAGATCACCATGTAAAACCAAACCAATCCCTTCCAATGGATTATTTTCAAAATAAGCCTTCACAACATGATATAAGTAGAATAGGTCTACTCTATCTATAATATGCTGTAAATCCCATAGCCTTTTGAAAACTTTGAAGCTTTCATCTTCTTTATGAAAAATCATGTATTCTTCATTCTTGGATTTCACAACTTTAAAAACACTGATCTTTGATCTGTTCATCTTCATGTTATCATCTTCCTTTGTATAATCAAAATCTACCACTCTGAGATAATTCTTCAATTCATCACTAGTCTCGGATCTTAATTCTACCTTTTCTTTCTTTGAAAACTGAACATCTGTAACTTCAGTTTTTCTTTTCTCTTTAAACTTTTCTTCCTTTCAGTTTCAGTCCAGGTAGCTTCTTCTCTAAAATCTTTGATGTCTGCAACATTCTGCTTATAATCCTCCCTAGCAGCATCATATAATCTTTTCATCTCAAGATAATTAAACTTCTGTAATCCTTTATACCCTTGACTTTTCAGATAAGCCATCATAGCATTCCTGTCCTTAGCTAAATTAGGTCTTCTTGGCATAAATCTAACAGGTGTAGGGGACTGTAAAGGTTCAGTAGTTTCATTATCTAATTCATCTTGCACCTTTTGAGCTGCTTCTCTATTCAGAGCTTCTTAAGCTTCCTGTTCTTTTCTATCTTTAGCATCTAACTCTTCTTGAACTTTTCTAGCTACAGCTTCATTCCTAGCAACTTCAATTTCTCTAAGTTCTGCCAAAGTGAGTTTCTTTTTCTTTGTTTCAACCAGAATACCTTTCCCTTTGTCTTTAGGATCAATGACTGGTTGAGAAGCTCTTGATTGTTCTTCTTCTTGTACATCTCTAATAGTAACCCCTCCTCTTGGTTGTGATAAATCTAATATTGTAGCAATTACTTCATCATCACTAGCAGAATGAATAGGTATGAATGTGGCTTCCTCTTCTTCTTCTATAACAAATGTAGAAGGACCAGCTTCTTCTTCAAAATTCAATACCCTTGGAGTTATTACTTCTTGCCTAGATGTATCATGAAAATCAGTACTTTGATGTTCAGTACCTTGAACATCAGTACCTTGATCATCAGTACCTTGATGTTCAGTACTTTGAATTTGCACTTCTTCTTCTTGTTCCTCAGAATCTGAAATAATCTTGTCTGCAGTACTTACAGATTCTTTCTTCTTTGTAACATCTTCTTTCAAATTTTCCTTTGCTAAATTCCTCCCCAAGTTGACAGAAGATGATTTAGGAACCTTCTTCCGTTTGAATTCCTTTCGAAGTTGTTTACGACGTTTGTTTTCCTCTTTAACCCATAAATTGAAACCTTGAATATAGGGTTTAATAAAATTTCTCAACCAAACATACCTACGTCTCAACTTCCTAAGCGCTTTAGCTTGAGACTCAACAGTCTTATTTAACCTAACTAGCTCCCTTGTCAAAGCATAATTATCTAAAGTCAAACCTTCACGAGGAATAGTATGATCATCACCTTGAAGATGTGAATGTTCTTCTGAAACAGGAACAGAATGGTGTGGAGATGGAGTAGGTGTTCTTTCAATCTCTGCTTGAACCTCAGGGCTTGGAGAAACAGTACCCTGTAAAGAAGCAGTACCTTCAATAGAAGCAGTACTTTCAGATGCAGTACCTTGTGAGGCAGCACTTTGTGAAGCAGATCTTGGAGAAACAGAATCAGGACCTTCACTTTCTTCATCCTCTCCAGCGTCATTACGTACAGCTTGAACAACTTCCATCATTGTAGAAGTTAATGGAATATCTCCACCTCTGAACAAAGCACTTCGCCTAGCCATAAATGTAAAGATTTTGGCTTGTTGCACTATAACAGGTAACAAAGCAGCAGGTTTTGGAACATCAGCCAATTGCTTGTTTAAGAAAACCTGTACAAACCTTGGGTACATTAGCCATTTTGACCCAGAGGATATATGTGATAGCATCCCATCCAAAATAAGCTTTGAAAAATTAAACACTCTGTCAGTAGCTGGTCCAACCACTGCAGATGCTATATTAGACCCAAACTGCTCCCAAGAAGTACTTTTAGAACTTATGCAATGAAGCAGTACATGAATCAAAAACTTCCATTGAGGACAGAATAATGCTTTCTTGAATGTTTGTTCTGTTAAAGATCCTTCATAACCAAGATTCCGAAAAGTATCCCAAATTAGTTGTTTGTCAAATCGAATAGCCCCATCTTCATCTCCAAATAATAAATCTTCTCGAATAGAGGCTTCTGTAATCTTGATAGTCCGTCCAGCAACTGTAGATCTAATATAATATTCATCCTCCTCCATGTTATCTCTAGCATTAGCCCAAAATTCTTGAATCCATGGTTCAATAACATCTGGTTCAACTAAAAGAGCATAACTAATAGGCGACCCAGTAAGATAATCAACAATATCATAAAAAGCTATATTTGCCTCAGTCTTGTCCAAATTAGCCACCATATTGTGCTTTGAAACAGTTAAACGATTCGCCATTGTTGAATAAGTGAGCACAAGAATGAATTTATCGAAGAATAAAGAGATGGTGATTGGGAGATAAGTATGGAAAAGATGTAAGGTAATAATATGAGAGGGAAAATCGGAAAGTAGTTATTTATAGGTAGGATTTGAAAAATCACAGCCTATAATAACAAAGTTACCGTTATTATCAATTACCCATCAATATTACCGTTGGAACAGTACTTTAATACGACAAACAGTACTTTCCACATAAGCAGTACTTTCCCAAGTAGTACTTTCAGGAAACACAGTACTTTGCCAAATACCTTCATATAAACTAAGTATAAACAAGCATCCTCCCCTCAAGCAATACACAGGACTATACTAACACCTTATAGTCCTCCCCTTAAACATAGCTTACTAACTAATATACTCCAAAACACCTGACAGAAACTTCTTGTCTCCTGTCATGCGTCACAGAACAACCACTAATATAATAATCTTTAAGCTCCTTTTCTTGGTTGCCCTGTCTAATAAGATGAAAAAGTTAGTTGCTTTGAGGAACCCAAGCCATTACTGACTTGTGTTCCCCTTGTGGGGTGACATACTCACATTCTTTGAGTATATAATCTCCACTGTTTTCTAAAGCATGATCCAGCATTATCTTGTTATTCAGACCATGTGATTTTTGAACAAAACTGTCTTTTGCAAGTTCATTCTCCTTTTCTTGTATCACAAAAACATCTGATTCACTTTTTGTTGAACGTACTGTGTGTCCCTTACCAGTACTTCCCCTTTTTACCCATTCAGTTTTAACAGGTGGTTCCTGTGATCTAGATCCCCTATATGAATTGTGATACATTCTAGGTTGATAGTGAGATCTCCTAGAATACCTATTCCAAGCAGTGTTATCAGTACCTTGTCTCTGAGCAGTACTTTGGAAAGTACTGTGAGATACTGAAGATCTTCTCTAATGTGGGTATCTATGATCTGGTGTGAAGTTTCTGTGATTAACCCTTTTTGAATTAGTCCAAACTGGTTTGTGCTCTCTAGGTTTCTGATTTGTAGACTTATTCCTTGGAAACTTGCTTAGATATTCTGAGTGTTTGTCACAATCTTTGATTAAGTGAGTAGGACTATAACACACAAAACACAGTTTTTGACCCATATGACCAAAGTAATTTCTGTTATGTCTATGCCCAAAATTATTTTTTCTTCTTGATGACTGATAAAATCTGTTTTGACCAAAATTATCCCAAAAAGGTTTAGCAGTATTGTTTTGAAAAGATTTTGAAGAAGGTACTGCTTGTGAAGCAGTACTTTGATTTAAAGGTACTGCTTGATTTTGAACACCGTTTTCAACAGTTTCTTTGGGTGTCTCAGACCTAGATTTAACAACTAGCTTTTTCCTAAACTCTAGACTGTCTATTCCAAAACAAGAAACATCAGGCCTAAGGGGTTGATGAATGCCAGTAGGATGTGGAACAGCATGATAATCATTAGCTTTCTTATATGCAGGAGGTGAGTCACTTAATGAAACATCATTACTAGATGTATCTACATAATTAATGAGTTCTTCATCACTAGTGGTTATATCCTCATACTCACCTTCATCCTGATTACTAGATTGGTTTTCTTCTATTTTACTAAAATCCATACCAAAACCTAATCCAGTTTTAAGATAAGCTATTTGCTGTTTTTGAACATAAGAAATATGTGACAGACCAGCTTCACCCCAAGCAGCAAACTTAGCTAACAAATCATCTCTTTCCTTAGTTAATTTCTCAATTTCAGCAATTTTACAGTTTAATTTCCATTCACTAAGCTTTAACTGGTAATCCTGTTGTGCATATTTTTCAGCCCAAGCTACTTCATTAGTTTCATGTGCTAAAATTTTGGCTTCCATAGATTCTAAGGTTATTTGATAACCTGCTACCTCAGCCCTAGCCTTAACACAATTATCTCTCTCAATCACATAACTGCGAAGTAATTTATGATAAAAATCATGACACTTAGAACATACCTCTGTGATAGGAGTTGATGCAGACTTCGGCGACATCTTGAATATTGAAGTAGGGTTTCTTCCTAGTCAGAGTTTCCACACAAGCTCTGATACCACTTGTTGGATCGATATACTTTAATCAAACTAACTTAACTAGCTTGTTAAGGTTTAATAACCTCGGATAAATCCTAAGTTATTAACAAAGAAACACTGAGTAATCTTTATTAAGTACGCGGAATTTACTTAACAAAGCTAAAAAGAATAACCTTATATTATAAACTCTTAATCTGCTTATTATGCAGATACTTTAACACAACTCTAAGATAATCGAACTTTTCTCTAAAAACTCTAATTCTAAAATCGTAAGTCATATCTCTAATGCCAATCTAGGAGTCCTTTTATAGGCTCAAGGATATCCTAGTCGGTTTACAATTGATAACCTTGTATGACAAGTAATCTAAACATAGAATACAATTCTTTCCATAAACGAATATAACAGTTCTTTTGTTCTTGCAGTACTTTGACTTCATATTGCAGTACTTTGACTTTGTCTTTAACAGTACTTTGAGTCTTTAACTTCTTCCATTACTTTGCAACTTACAGTACTTTGATATCTTCAGTACTTTGATATCTTCAGCACTTTCATATCCCAACATATATTCATGATTTATAATAGATCATATCATTCATATTAGGTTGGAGATAGAAATTTGCACCTCATTTCAGTATTGCCAGTATATCATCAAATCATTGTATCATGTGAGTTCTCATAGCCCCTTCTTTCAAGTTTATACTTTATTTCAAACCTACGGGGGAGAATACATTGCACATCCTTTTTTTATTACGAGCCCAAGTATATCAAATTCATTTACATTGCTTAAGTTACCCCATTGCCAATTGAATGTCCCCATTTCATAATCATGAACCGTTAATTACGGAGTAAGCGAGGGTGAGTGAATAGATCTATTGAGGGTGACTCCTCCATCCGGGTTGGTGGTTCCAACTGGTCAAACGGATGCATTTCATTTAATATCAAAATTAGAGTTGTTTGGCAAACACTCTGTTGGGGCGAACATCATGATCATTCTAGCTTCGGTGTCATGTGCTTATAGCAATTGTATCATTTTTATGTGACATATTTGTCATACATGACTTATACTTGTGGTGGTCATATAAAACATTTATATAGATTCTATGAACTCACTCAACCTTTGTGTTGACACTTTTAGCAATGTATTTTCAGGTATCTAAGGCATATACTTCATGGCATGCATAAGGACTTATCATAGAGTCGCGGTGACGACGCGTCTCACATGGGTTTTATGCACTTTAAAACATTGTTTGGATTGTAACAAACTTATTTCCTCACATGTTGATTATCATTTGTGACCTATATTTTGTAAACTCTGAATGTTTTAATAAATCAAACGATGTATTTTCAAAACGACACTTTAGGTCGTTCAATATAACTGTAACTGTGATGCTATGGTAGTCATCCCCCAGGAATTCCATTTCGCTGCAAACAGGTATTTTGAGGGTGTGACAGATTGGCATCAGAGCAAGAGTTATAGAGAACTAAGTTGTATCGTTGACCCTAGACTATAACTACATCATCATAACATCTCATCATTTCATCATAAGTGCATATTCACTATACATGCGAATTCATACGCACATTATGCTGGTTATTTACTTTCATTTCACATCGATTGTCACATTGATGTCTTCCGATACCCATTCCATTATCCTTTCTTCAGACTCCAACGTGGAGAATCCCTTGACATTCCCTACCACAATTTTAACATCAGTTGGCTCTACACCAGACTCACCACTCATATTATCAGATGCTGAGACTGAACCCTTTTAGGAGGAAGAAGTTGCACCTACACCACCACTATCACCATCGATTCGGCATAGGAACAGGGCAGTTCCTATCATTCTGTCAGGACAGATCATACCATTTGGTTGGACTTATATGCTAAGTCCTAATGGACCTATTAGGATGCTTACTGCGAGAAAGAAAGTATATTCTCTTACCGCCCCAACTCTTAGATCACCCGCTACTCATGTACTACCACCACCATCAGCTACTCATACCACTATTAGTAGTCCAATAGTGCATACTCCAGCTTTACCTCTGAAACGTTGCGAGACAACATGGAAGAGGGTAGTATTTCATTCACCATCATCTCCTAACTCACCACTAGGATTTCCATCATCATCATCATCATTATTATCTAGAGCACTATCCGTACCATCACATCTCATAGACACTACTCATACATCTGACTTGTAGCTTGGGAAGCATGCATGATTTGACACACCATTACCATCTATCACTAAGACTATAGACACTACACCATCTTATAGGTTTGAGGACGGTGAGAGTTTCAGAGTTGTTGCTGCTAGACAGCCTACTGCTCCTACACTTGAGACATGATTAGACCATCAATAGGAACATATAATAAGTACCTTTCTATCTAATGTAATATTTATCCTTTATTATCTCCACGATAATCACAACCTTTGTTTATTTCATTCCCTATTCCAATTGCTCAATTTTCAATCATTTCGCAACAATATACCGCTATCTTACTAGGGATTAGGGAAACTTTATTCTTGACAAATTAGGAGACTATTACCATTCTATGAGGTTCTACCATGTATCCTACAAACCATTCAATAAATTTTATTCCAAGCTATTTTACTACCATCTTAGAAAAATGGTTTCACAGAATTCTAAAACAAGCTGTTTTGTTACCAGCCTATAAATTGATTTTCAATCATTCTATCAACTATTTACTACCATTATGCGAAACGACTTTCATGTTACTCTGAAAAATTGTTAGGCCATTATCTTACAAAACAACACGTTGAATACCATCTAAAACTTTGGAGAAACAAAATACCATTTCAACAAAACCAAGCATCACATCATTTATCCTCGATTATACATAGCCTGATCACCTATTTATAATTCAGGAATAATTATGTCATGAAAGAAACAAGCATCATTTCAAAATTCCTAAAATAATCTTTATTCAAAAACAAAGCTTTGTAATCAGATAACTTGTTCATAAACATTTCTTTTTGTAACACCCTATAGATACCTACGCCATTCATCACTCACTCAACCGATAAGTTAGAATTTTACTGGTGACCTTTTTAGGAACGACTTTCTATACCATCTACGAGGAGGATTCCTCGATACAAGAAAACAATGAAAGGATTTTAGGACTACCAACAAGGACTAGAAGTATGTAGTAAGATGTTTCAAAACTCAATAGAAATTCTAAGACATCACGAGACAATCTGAACCACTATCTTTGGACCAGAAGCCAAATTTTATCATTTCAAAAGTACCAGCTACACCGAGTTACAAGATTTAGTACAAAGCGAATACACACTAAGCAACACTATAGAAATAAACCAAGCCTCTTAACTGAGACTACAGAATAATCCATTAAACATGGCCTCAACAACATGTAAACTTCCCTACAATGAGTTTCCCTCAAAGGATAATTGAATTAAATTAAGGTTATCGATATAAACTTCCCCTAAGGCATTGTGTTCCCTAGAAATTCTAGATAACCTCACTTCCATATCAAGAGATGCAACAGGTCTGAACATATCGGACAATCAATGACTCTCCATTTACAAGTGAAATCAGAACAAACATTCTTCGACGTAGTATGAGCTGATATCTAAGTTTTTGTCAGCATGATAACAACCTCAGTGATGAACTATTTAGAAACACTAAAGTAAGATTGAATGCCTATGCCTGTAGATTTTGCCTAACATCGACTGATAGACATTATCCAACATTAGAAACTAAACATTCATGCAGACATACCTACCCGACTACTTCATTATTTATAGTGCTTTCATTTTAAATGGATTTTATTTAAAATGTATTTATACAAATCCTATACCTTGTAGGAAATGAATTTTTTTTCCTGCTGAAGTATCTATTTTGAAAAGTAAGTTCTTTTTGGTCAATCTTTAACAAAACCTTCGTACGTTAAGAAACGTATAAACATCAATCTTTGATAAACAGTCCTATTTTGCAAAACTACTAAATTTTTAATCATCAAGAAAAATATTACTTAGAAAGTCGTTTATTCAAAATTGTAAATTCATTCATTCGAAGAAAATATTTCAAACAAAACACTAAATATCGGAACAAATCTTGAAAATCAACCACCATACCACATCACTTAAATATTTAGGGTTTTGTGATTTGACAACATAGAGTGTGGAAACATTTCGATAAGAGAAATTAAGAGAGACACCATCAAACAATAAACGTTTTAGTAATGGAGACTAAGCACCTTAGGAAAGGAAGACTCAAGTCATGACATCGCTAGAACTAGAAACGTGAGGAATCACAACTCTTACCCATAATCTATTCTTTTCAATAATGTACTTTTCGACAGACTTGACATTTTGAAATTTAGCACGAGACATGTGGTATTGATTTCAATTATACCTAATATAAGGTAGCCGATTCACCTTAGACTTCTAACAATCATTTCAAGGATCCCATGGAACCTATTGGGACATGAGTACCGCCTATTATCCTCAACTCAATGGCCATAACGAGAGAACAATTCAAACAACAGAAGATATACTTAAAGCATATGTGATTTTCTAGAAATGATTAGGTAAATCATTCTTCATCGAACAAGTTCCCTTACAACAATAGTTATCACATGAACATACGGACTGCACCATTGAGGCACTCTATGGTTGAGGTTTCAATCACCTATTTACGGGTCAAAATCAGGAAAGCCCAACTCACTAGTCCATAAACTTATTCATGAAACAACAAAGAAATCGTATAGATCAAGAATCAGTTACAAGCAACAACAAATAGATAGAAAAGCTACGTCGATATATGACGCAAAATATTTTGAATATGTTCCATAAGTCACAAACCATTAGAATTTCAGGTTGGCAACAGAGTTATGTTTAAAGCCTCGCCTTGGAAAGGCGTGGTACGATTCAGAAAACGCAGGAAGACCAGATGCGACTCAAATATCCTTACCTTTTCACAAATAGCACCGTAGAAACCAACATGAACTGAATTCAGGGACTGAATTCCTTTTTGGGTGGGCGAATGTGACAACTCGTAATTTCACGTCATTTCTCAAATTTACTATTCATCTCTGGAATTTACTATTCACTGGTTATAATTAATCATTTTACTATTCATCTTTTTTGAAGTCGGTTTGAGACTTTGAGAGGTTATTTCAAAATTTTACTATTCACAAAACACTATTCATTCCTGGAGAAAAATCACTATTTATGATTCACTATTCATCATTTTTCGTAAACTAGGTTTACGAGTATCAAATACGCGTCACCTTGAGGGTTAAGCTGCGTATTCATGGAACATCATTGAGAACATTACATATAGACTAGAGTAAGTCTACATATCATCAGTAACATCATCTTCATATTAGTTCATGCATGGGTTTGCATATTTCATTAACGTATATTTATTTATTAAATAAACGCTATCGCACGATCATTTATTTTGAATAATTGATCCGACACTTCCAACAATTATCCTGATATATTTTTATACTCATTTTAAGACTATAAAAATTACATTATTAGTTTACCCGATGTTTTGAATTTATTTTTGGTATATAAATTGTTATATATATATATATATATATATATATATATATATATATATATATATATATATATATATATATATATATATATATATATATATATATATTTACAACGGTTTTCGTAAATTCTATTCGATAATTATTTATTTACTCAATACTTGCGAGAAATGTATTTTTATAATTTTAATGACTTCGATATATTTTATTTTGTCCCGTTAAAATCAATTTCTAGCTAACGCTACAATAAATAACTAATTATATGTTCAAAATATACATTATACATAACTTTATACACATTTAGTCATCAAACATACACCAAATCCCTCACCCTTATCCCATTGCCCCCCCCCCCCCATTAGTCATCAAAGTAGCAAATTTGATTTTTACTACTTAAATGTACACATACTCATTATCTATGACTAGATATTGTATATACAAGATATTTCCTAATCAAACACACATACAAACACATATATGAAAGGTGTAAAAATGCAAGAAATCCTCTCATCCCTTTTATGATGATCGACCAAGCTAGAACATCAAGGAAAATCTATCAATTTTGCAAGATCAAGTATTTTACAAGTTCTATTACTGATCTATGTTAAGGTTTTGAAATAAAAACCTATAGATTAATTAAGTTTAATAGCTCAAGAACTCTTCAATAACTCAAGTAAACTTCAACTAATTTTTCCTACTCTTTTAAAATCTTACTTGATGTATTTTTATGATTCTATTAGAAAAACATGCGATCCATACCACTTTTACATGTTTTTATTTCTTAATATGGGTTTAAATTATCCTATTAGTATTCCTATGAAACCTATCAATTTTGGTAAAGTTTAGGAACCCATGACACCCTAAGAAGGTGTATGGTAGGTTTAGAATAGCTTTGGTATTGATTGGAAGGGTTTAGTACAAGCTTTGAGCTAGAAAAATCATTTTCGACAACATATAATTAAGGGCTGTCCTATTTTGTAAAATCTAGAAATTTCGATGGGTTGTGGATTATTTTGGCTTATATGTTCAGAAAATAGACTTAAACGTGAAACCGTGGCCGCTTGAACGGGTTAAAACGGGTTTATAACGAAAAAGATACGCTATTTTCAAGTTTAACGACGAAAACTAATTTTCTGAAATAGTACTTGCTGTCAAGGGTTTTTCTAAGGACAAAAACGAGTTTTTAACGTAAACTAGAGGAGTCGACTTATCAAAAATATTTTAGTATATATTAACACGAAACCAAGGATATATAGATCGTAGAAAACGAGCTTATAATGACCGAGATACAAGCATTTGAAAACCGACATTCACAACTTAAATCCATCAGCTTTTACTAAAATATTTCTTAGTGTTGAAACTGTATTTTCGGGTACCCATGTTTGGAGCCGTTTTTCTCAATAGTCGAGTTGGTTTTGGTAAAATAGTATCTCTGAGTAAAAGTTTGTTCACCCGGCCTATTTTCCAAAATGACCAGCCGTTCCTCAAACGGAGTTCTAACGAGTAAAATACGACCACTCAAACTTTTCCGAAAACTACCCATAAACTACATTTTTAGCTCAACTACCTCACTTCACCATTATTTTTCTTTATGATCGGAACTCGTATGGATAAAATTTTAGTGTTATGACTTTTAGATAATGTTACAAGCTTTCTAAAATCATTGAGTTTGTTTCCTAACACTCGATATTCACTATTTTACGACTAGCTTTTCGAGGCCACTTAGCCACTTTCACGAATTATCAAAGTACAATTTTTTGCGACAAAAAACCATATTTTCTTGATTTATCACTTAACCACTATTGTAGGATGTTGTTTCAACATAAGTACTTGTAAAGTATTTTTGTAAATTGAAAATATGACACAAACGTATATTTTGACGATAAACTTCATTTTCAAAAATGCACAAGTGGTATAGATTACATGTAGATTTGCATGTACGATATATATTCACGATTTATAATAGATCATATCATTCATATTAGGTTGGAGATAGAAATTTGCACCTCATTTCAGTATTGCCAGTATATCATCAAATCATTGTATCATGTGAGTTCTCATAGCCCCTTCTTTCAAGTTTATACTTTATTTCAAACCTACGGGGGAGAATACATTGCACATCCTTTTTTTATTATGAGCCCAAGTATATCAAATTCATTTACATTGCTTAAGTTACCTCATTGCCAATTGAATGTCCCCATTTCATAATCATGAACCGTTAATTACGGAGTAAGTGAGGGTGAGTGAATAGATCTATTGAGGGTGACTCCTCCATTCGGGTTGGTGGTTCCAACTGGTCAAACGGATGCATTTCATTTAATATCAAAATTAGAGGTGTTTATCAAACACTCTGTTGGGGCAAACATCATGATCAGTCTAGCTTCAGTGTCATGTACTTATAGCAATTGTATCATTTTTATGTGACATGTTTGTCATACATGACTTATACTTGTGGTGGTCGTATAAAACATTTACATAAACTCTATGAACTCACTCAACCTTTGTGTTGACACTTTTAGCAATTTATTTTCAGGTATCAAAGTCATATACTTCATGGCATGCATAAGGACTTATCATAGAGTCGCGGTGACGACGCGTCTCACATGGGTTTTATGCACTTTAAAACATCGTTTGGATTGTAACAAACTTATTTCCGCACATGTTGATTATCATTTGGGGCCTATATTTTGTAAACTCTGAATGTTTTAATAAATCAAACGATGTATTTTCAAAACGACACTTTAGGTCGTTCAATATAACTGTAACTGTGATGCTATGGCAGTCATCCCCCAGGAATTCCATTCCGCTGCAAAACATGTATTTTGGGGGTGTGACACTGTAGGTTTGAGTAAAGCCTTTAGCTACCAGAAAAGCCTTATAGGTGTGTACATTGCCATCCATATCAGTCTTTTTCTTGAAGATCCACTTGCACCCAACCACTTTCGCATTAAGAGGAAGGTCTACTTCAATCCATACTTCGTTATCTTTCATGGATTGCATTTCCCTATTCATTGCAGCTTGCCATTTGTCCTTTTCAGGTTCATTCATGGCAGCCTTATATTTAACGGCTTCACCAAGATCCCCTAACAAAATTTCCTTCGTTAAGAAATAGACGGTTAGGTGCACGTATAGTCCTTTCAGACCTACGAATGGGAATAACTTCAGGTGGAGGACCCAGACTTTCAGGTTCTACTTGAAGTTGGCTAGTGTTTTCAGAAGGTTATGTATCTTCATCTTCCAAATCACAAACTCTCCCACTGAACTCTTGAGATATAAGATTTCTTTCAAGAAAATCTGCATACCTAGCTACAATGACTTTATTTTCAGGTGGAAAGTAAAAGTAGTAACCTATCGTTTTCTTAAGGTATCCTACGAAAATACATTTAATAGATCTTTGTTGGATTTTATCAAGTGAGTCACGTTTAACATATGCCACACAACCCCATACCTTTAAGTAAGAAAAGTTGGGAGCTTTTCCATCCATAACTCATATGAAGTCTTATCATCCTTCTTTGTTGAAGCCATATTCGAAATGCGAACAACTGTTTCAAGATCATAATCCTAAAAGGAAAAAGGTAGAGTTGTAAGATTAGACATTGATCACACCATGTCTAGCAATGTACGATTTATCCTTTCAGATACAACATTTTGTTGTGGAGTTTACGGAGAAGTGAGTTGCTGGACAATACCACACTCAGCTAGATAATCTTTAAACTCGTGGCTTAAGTATTCACCACCTCTATCAGATCAAAGGGCCTTAATCTTCTTTCAGAGTTGTAATTCTACTTCACTTTTGAAAACTTTGAATGTTTCAAAGACTTCATGTTTATTTTTAAGTAAATAAACATAACCATAACGACTGAAATCATCCGTAAAGGTTAAGAAGTAACTAGCACCACGTTTTGACACATGTCTAAGTGGACTACACACATCCGTATGAATTAATCCAAGTAGTACAACAACCCTTTCCAATATATTTGAAAAAGGTTTCCTTATCATCTTCACAGATATGCAAGATTCGCATTTATCAAATGATTCCTCATTGATATTTTGTAGAATCCTATCACGTTGCAGCTTCATCATGCGTTTCTTGCTAATATGGGCAAGGCGACAGTGCCAAAGATAAGTAAAATACAAGTCAGGCTTTATTCTCTTATTACTAATGCTACAAATAGAATTATTTCCATTGGACACATGATTATCCATGTCAATTTCAAACACACCATTTACAGGAATTGCATTAAAGTAAAAAATAATTTTTAAAAAAACAAAAATTCTATAATCAGTAAATGTGTGAACGAAACCATCATCCTTTAACAAAGAAACTGAAATGACACCTCTAATTATAGAAAGTGCATAATGACAATTATTCAATACTAGTACTAAACCTGAAGGTAAAACTAAATCGAAAATTCCTATGGTTTCAACAGTTGCACGTATTCCATTGCCTACGTGCAAGTATCTTTCTCCATAGGCCAGCTTCCTTGCTCCTCTAAGTCCTTGCGATGTGTTACAAATATGAGTACCACATCCCGTATCATACACCCAGGAATTAAGTTTAGGAGGAAAATAAAATAATTCAATCATAAAAGTACCTGAAGTGCTCGCGACCATACCAGCCTTCTTACTCTTATTCTGACGCAACTCCTCTAGGTACAATGGAAAATTCCACTTCCAATGTCCTGGGGTGTTGCAGTGGTGACAAACAACCATATCCTTCTAGGGATTCTCCTTCTTCTTAGGAGGGTTCTTCTTAGGCTTTGGTTGGTAGGTCGCAACTTGTTTACCCTTACCATTACCATTACCTTTACCCTTCTTGTTCGCTTGTTGCGGTTTTTTGTCAAGCTTAGTGATCCTACCACCTTGTATTGCTAGTACTTGGGGTGTAGGATGCTTCTTTGGTAACCCTTTTTAAAAATCAATGAGCATTACATGTAACTTAGTGACTGTCTTCCCCGTGCAATGCATCTTATAGTTGCGCACAAAACCACCAAACAACTCCTGGTTAAAGGAGCGATTGATGAGGCCAACACACTCTTTGAGGGAATAACCATATCCGAGTTGCTCTAACTGATCCAAGTAACTTTTGATTTCAAGGAAATGAGTACTCACGGGTTTACCAGCTTCCTGCTTACAGCTGTGTAGAGAATCAAGCTGATCATATATATAACTCCACAGTAGCTGGCTTCTCAAACATACGTCTGAGTTCATTAAGCATATCCATAGGACAAAATTCTCAAATTGCTTTTGCAATTGAGTATGCATCCCAGATAGCATAAGACAAGCAACTTCATTGGGCTTTTCATACTCAATGTTAAACTCCTGGTGTTCTGCATTAGGAGCAGTCCCAGCAGGAGCAACAGGAAGAGCCTTACTATGATATTCAAGTCTTTTGGCAATTCGCAGGACAATCCTCAATGAATGATACCAATCATTGAAATTTTCTCCAGTCAATTTCTCTTTATCAAGCATTTGCTTGAAAGCAGAACTCATGTTGTTCATATTAGTGTTTTCGGGTTGAGCCATTTCTACATAAATAAAGTTCAAAAGTTAGTACTTTCGATAATTCAACATTTCAAGAGAATTAAATACCCATGGTAAAATAAACATATAACCATTTAATTTTCTCAGAAATCTAGGATCCAAATTGACATAATTTCATTACATCAGTTGATCTGCTAACAATGAAAGTATTCAATAAGGTACGATTCGAACCTCAATTGCCAATATACAAATTGAAATTCCTAGAACTTGATGGGATTTACATATTTGCCAACTAAGGTTGCAATGTAAGCATGTTTTATTCCCATCTTATGCCTTGAGTTACTAGTTCTCACTATCAAAACTCAATTAAGTTATCTAACTTAAGAAAATGCAAATTCATCCATGTCTGATCTCACGACTATGGAGATTTACCCTTTGATTACAATCTAGCTACGTCTCACGCAACGTAAATGGCAACCTCAGGTTTTTTTGTTTCATTGGATGGCATACAAATTAAATTTAAAGGGTAGTATTTTGATTTTGGTGCCAAATCAAATATGTACAAAGATGTCATGCATTCACCTTTGTATCATAGTTTTCAATAAAAACTTTACTCATTAGTTTTAAAATACTAAAATTAAATCTACAAAGTCTTAATCGAGGCTTTGAGCAATTTACAACTTTGCCTTAAGATGCTTCGTACATATAATAGTTATACCTGGTAGCTCCAAATACGACTCACAAAGAAGCGGAGAATTATGTTAGCTTGAAGCGATTCAAAACCCTCTTCTTTCGGGGTCACAATTTAATGCGTATCTTCCTAATACCCCTTTTATAGTTTGTCATAACGGGTGAGCCGTTCTAACTATTTGGTACAATCGCATCAATTGACTAAAAGTTCAAGATTTTATATCTTAAAACAAATCAAATTTCACATTGTTCAATCCGAAATATTTTTCTATTCATAAAAATACCCTTTGCTTACAATTTGTCCAAAACAAAATAAACAAAAAAAAATGTATAACAAAAAATAAACACATAAACATTGCACACATAACATAACAATTAATATGTGTAAACAAATAGCCACATACAAAATTTATTTGATAAAATCCTATTAATAATCAATTCTAGATTTTAAAGCACATTTTTAACTAAGACGTTCACTTGTTTTCGAGCTTGGTACAAGTGAGCTACATACATCGACGAATCAATTGCGTAGATCATAGCTAAAAGTATAACACATTGCACATAATTGATTCATTAATTATATTGAGGTATTCCTCAATTTAAGATTTATCAAAAAACTACATGTGAAAAAAACTTAACAATTAATTCAAATAATCAATAATCCATGACAAACATGCGTGTTTTATCATGGATTGCACATAATAATTATTCTTGTGTCACAGGAAACACATGTAATTAATGACATACAAATATTCATTAATTTTAACACATAATCATAGCATGGTAATCTTAGGGTTTCTAATCTAATTATTAACAAAACAAAACCCTAAAAGCAAAATTTCTATTTATAAAAAATAAATTAGGGTTTCGACCCACATAAAAAAAATTAGGGTTTTCCAATTTTCTCAACCCTAGAATTCAACATATATGCATAAACAATCAAAGATTTATTTTTTTATGTGTTTCGGTAATTAATTACACATTATAACGGCCCGTGATGCCACCGTTGGAATTATATAACATGACATAGCATAAATATAACTTGTAAACATCAAAGCACGCAACGGAAGACTTAAAAATATAATTGTAATTAACTAACTGAATTAAAAGAACATGCGTACCTTTAGCAATTCAAGGATGGAATTAGAACAAGAACCCTAATTAGGGTTTATAGTGGTTTGACGAATTGACCCTTACTGTTTTTCAATTCAAACCAAGATGTAAACAATAGCGTGTTTACACCACGTTCTTGTACACACGTACTAATACCAAATTAATGAGATTGCTAGTTCAATTTGACACAATAAAACCAAAACCAATTTGTTTTTGAAAAGCAAAAGTCGAACCACCCTTGTCGGATGTGTTCGTTCAACCAAGACAAGAGGGAAACACCAAAAACAAGTTTAGGGTATTGTGTGTGTACAAAAGATACAAAAGAATGACCCTAAGCCTTGTTTATATAGTGTTTGAAATCTTAGGGAACAAGTTAATTAGAATTAGGAAGGTTTTCACCTCCCTAATCCTAAGGTCGGCTGAACATACCCATAGGGGTGTTCCGGAACCTTCTTGTTCTCTAATTTCAATTCTAGTCCTTTCCTTTTATAATTTAACGACCGTTAGTCAAGTACCGTTAATTACTCAACGTTCGTTAGTCGTTATTGTGTCATTTAATAATTAAAAATTACATTTAACATTAATTATTAATCACTAATTCTTGACACGTAAAGTCCGGTCATACACATTTAAATAAATGTCCATAAACTTACACCCTTTAGAAGTGAGACAACAGTCTACTGAAGTTAGTTGGCATAGAAAAAAGGGACATCCATTTATGAATGATGTATGAATGAAGACTCTAACTCCAAGGTCGACCAATTCACACATTTGATAAATATAGTTAGATAGGTGATTTTGATGCTGGCACTTTTGTCTATATAAACTTGACTTGACCACATAAAACGAAATAAAACTCTGATATTGATTGATATGTGGAAACTTTTGCCTATACACAGAAAGCCCATAGATACAGTCGCTTGAAATGACCCACTAAAATTTATTGATAACACCGATGCCTATCATAGGAGCCCTCATAAGTGATGCGTTAACAACACAACTGCGGGTGAATGATGGATGAAATCCGGGCATATAATTGCTTGCACATAATAATTATTTCACAATAATAAATATTTGGGTTGAACTGAATTGCCAATGATCTTAATTATATAATTATAATAACAAGCGCGGAGAGATGATTTGAAGTAAAGTTACTTTGCTTTCGCATAAGTAAAGAAAATCTTGAGCTTTATTTGCACTGATTTTGATAAAAGCATCAACAAGTATTTTGATGTACGAAGCCACATCCCTCCAGAACTCCAATGAGCATCGAAGAGTCCTTCCATATAACCTTTATATGAAGTCATGATATGATGTGGTAAGTTATAAGAATGTCTTGTCATTCTTATATGTGAGTCTGTAAGTGTCCTAAGGGACTGAGATGAGGGAAGTCACCCTCATCCTATGTACTTCAACGATTTTTGGTGTAATGAATTTTACCGGGGTGAATTAACCCTTTTACCCAAAAAAAAGTCATGATATGACGTACACGGCTTCGAAAATGCCCAACAACCAATTCCTCAAAGTGCTACATGCATGCCTATGTATCATTAGCTAATAAAATACATACAAAGAGGAGCAAAACACACATACTATGTTTAATCTTACCTTTGGTGGTTTGTTCATTGTAGAGATCATTGTTTTGAGAGTTTTAATAATGATATTCTCATTGTATAGTAGAAATGTTGTTGTCTATCTATGGAGGCACTATCAATACTTCTGTAGGAAACATAGTTTAGTAAAGGGTGAGCGTTCAACAACACGTCATGTATGCAAACAAGAAGTTGGAGCATATTTGAAGTGCCAGGAACCCATATCTCCTCCAAGTCTATTTTGCCATTACGAGCTCTTCTCAAAAGGCTTAATGAAACTTCACCCGACGCATAGATGTGTGGATTGATAGAAAGACAGTCAGAGTGATGCCAGCAATACCGCTCCCGCTGAAACAAAAAATAGTTGAACTGATTGAGCACGTTACTACATGTAAATAATGCGCATTATGGGAAATCCTAAGTATAACTATGATGAAATAAAAGAATAAGAGGTAACATACAGGTTGATCTGGCCCAAGTCCCCTTTTAACCCACACAGTATTTCATTTTGCCCACATCATGTACCATAAATTACACTGGTAAGCACGAATGTCATAAAGAGTACTATTGGGATTGACACTCCCCATCCGAGTTGACTCAATGGACGCAACTTCATTTGTTTAACAACCAGGTGGTCTCGGGTTAGACACCTGCATAGGGCACTCATATTTTCATTATTTGTTAACGCTTCGGTGTCATGAGCTTAGGTAGTACTAAACGGTTTTGTGTGACATTGTATTTTTTATAATGGTCATAAACGCTAAAAATCTCGCGGTCCACAATACAAATTCACTTAATGGTAAACACTTATCTCCAATAAATTTTGAGTGACACAATGGTCTTATTTATTTCCAAGACATTGTGGGTGACACAATGGTCTCGATTACTTTTCATGACGATGGGAGTGATACAATGGTCACAAACTCTTTTGGTTCACATTACTATTACTCAACACTATTATTTACTTATACCTATAAACTCACCAACATTATTGTTGACCATTTTAGCATGTATTTATCAAGTAACTAGCATGGATTTCCTCTCAGAGACATTCATAGAGTCTTACAACATGACATCATATTTTGAAGACTTGGTCATATTATCGTACATTCAGTGGGACTGTTTTGTTATTTTCATGTGTGACATGTAACCTAAAACATTGTTGTTGAACTATGATTTCTTAAACCTGAATGTACCTTTTCAAAACATCTCATATAGAAGGCGTTCTCTTATATCTTTTGTTTTTATATTATGACGTAACGCCCACTGATTGCATTCCGCTGCATGGATTTGGGGGTGTTACAGATTGGTATCAGAGCCAAGGCTATAGAGAATTAGTTTGCATTATTAGGCCTAGACTATAGCCCTTGCTTTTAAACATTCTGTTGCGAGCCCACGCACTAAGTCGCTAAAATGTCGTACATTCTCATGCATTTTAATGGTCTCAATAACATTTTCATGACCTTGCGTAACATCATTTTGCATGATCTATTACAGTATTTCAATCTCCTTGATTACCTTACTAACTGTCTCTAAAAACGAGTTTGAACACTTGTCCGATACTTTTGGAACACCTACGTCGTCTCGTAAACAACCTCCTAGTAACATACCGATTGAGTATGAGTATTTTGTAGGGAATTCTTAAGTAGGATGATTTATAACCTCCTTATTTAAATGAATTGGGTCGCCTCTTCATTTAAATATAGAAATTGTAAATCGTCGAACCATAAGTTTATAATTCTTTAGCTACATAAATTGGGACGCGTCTTAGGGTAAATAACGAATTATAAATGAGTGGGCTTATGTGTATCCAAGATGACATGAGTACGAACTCAAACCCTAAGACCACCCATTCAGATACATCGCACGTACCCTCACCTCTTTGTAGACACCACCCTATCGGCTAGAACAAGCTGAATTTCGTGACGAAATTATTTTAAAGGGGAAGGAATATTACAAACCTTATTTTTTCAGCTCAATATTTACCTCATAACATGTATTTATTCATTTTGAATGCTTACATGTACTTTTAACTCACAACCAGGAGGTTATCCCGCATACAACATAAAATGTCATTGAACGCGTACCGACACTAGACTATAGTTAGCCTACACATGGTGGGTATACGATGAGTAATTTAAGAGTCAATAATTACATATAAACTCAAAACTATTTAATTTGAAACTCTACTTAATTACTTTTACGTAAAATCGTTAACTCAAATCGCATAATCCCGAAACAACATTTAAAGAAAACTGACATTGTACAAAGTTAAGACTTCATAAAATATATATCATATAACTATTTCAATCATATTTTATAAGTTTACGCTTTTTATTTTTAAAGTTTTACTTAAAATGCGCTTGTTACGTAATTAAAACATTTTTGCATGAATGTAAACTACACCACTTCACATTATACATACATATACATACAAATACACAAAAATTAAGTTTTTCATCCTATTCTAGATAAATTTTCCACCTCTCCCTTCTATTTAGGGCATAGGAAACATTTTTTATCTTTGGATACAACCATTTATGTATAAACATCAATCCCATGCAAGCATGTGACTGGTTATACTTGAAAGCAAGTGTTATTCCACCCTAGGGACTCAAAAATCTGCCATACCAGAAAGCTCTAGAGAATCCTACCTATTTTTTATTTAAATTTCACTATTAGAGCCTAAAACACTTTCAAACTTTGCCTAAAGTACACCAACACCACTTGATCTCCCTCTCAAATTTCGACCACAAAACATCAAGAAAAAGGGTCCAAAAACTGTGTTCTTTAGCTTAACCAAGTGCTTAATGATAGCTTATTCGGTTAAAGGTTAATAGGAAGGTTCATTCTTGGGTTATAGTTTGGATACTTGGGTTTCTTTGTTCACCTATTGCACCAATCTTGCACCACCACTATTGTAAGTTTCAGTTACCTTTCTCCATACTTATAAGTACTTATTTATTCATTTCATGGCTAGTGTAGCACTTGATTGGATCTATTTGATATCTTTTAGAAGATGGCATGCCGCCACTCGGACTCGAACCGAGATGCTCTAGCACTGCTTCCTAAGAGTAGCGTGTCTACCGATTTCACCATAGTGGCTTGCTGGAACTCATAATAACCTATTTATATTCAATCATCCAGATTCAGCAAGTCAATTCACTCAAATAAGTTTTGTTAGGATAAGTTAGTTATTTTACTCAGCTTTTTGCCCCAACCAAACCAGCCCCTAAATAGACATAAAAATCATATCTAGAATTCACTATTTATCTCTCCAATTTTTTTTACCTGTAAACATGTCTTAACTTGATCTCTAACAAAATTTGTGGTCATTGGATTTGATTTGATATATTTTTTTTAAATCGTACAAGTAAGTTACTCAAAACCAACAAGAAATTTGGTAAGCTGTATTTTTGTGTAAACATACCTATCCAAAGTTCATCTTTGGCCTTTTCAATAGTTGAGACAATTATAGAGAACTCTTATACCTTTCTAGGGACGGTAAATTCGAAGCCTAACGATAAATGACGAAGGAGCTAAGGCCCCGACACCGTAGGTGTAGTTTCCTGAATTTTAAAACAGTTTGGGTACCTTGTTGCGTGTTTTACTCTATAGGAAAATTGGTGAAGAAAAAAGATGAGAGACTTAGATTTTTGTAAAATAGACTCGAAAATGATGAACCTAGGCCCTTTGAAACAATAGCCTTCTTTAGAAAACGAGCGAGCAATAACCCGGTTAACAGGAACATTTTCTAAAAATAAGACCCCGCTGTCCCAAATTTTGTTTTGATGAAAACCGATACTTAACACTTATTTTCTCGAATCGGAACTTTGAAATAATGAAAATAGACACGTTTATCTAGGCTTAGAAAGAGGAAAAATAGACTTAAAACGAGTTAGATACACGCTTTCTAAGTAACTAAAACGTGTTTCAAAGTATATTTCTTAAATGACCGACTTATGTAACTTGTTAAAACCTCGCTACAAGTATGTAAAGGTGCTAAACTTCATAAAACGCATACGCATATAGTACATGTTTCATATTTCCTAAAACGATTTATGTTTCTAGGTCGTAGTTAGGATTTCCCAGTTATTGTTCTACGTTACACTTTTCCAAACACATTCACTACTTGAGGTGAGTTCACGGCCCCGGGTTTACTTGATTTACTACTCATTTTGAATTACTTTGGAGTGAGAATACATGCTCATTTATTTAAATGCATTACTCGCTTTACTTATGAATGCAAGTACTTAAAACATTTACATGAGTCTCATAGCCCCTACTTTATTGTTTTAAACTATTTTTGGGTTAGAATAAATGCTTGTATACTTAAATACCTTACTTGTTTTACTTAAATACATGTTCGGTTACTTGAACACAATACTCGTTTACTTATTTCATGCTCACTTACTTTTTCATGGATACAAGTACACTTACTTGGTTACGGACTAGCCTAAGCCCCCTTTTAACCCACACAGTATTTCATTTTGCCTACATCCTGAACCATTAGTTACATTGGTAAGTGCGAATGTCGTGAAGATTACTACTGGGATTGATACTCCTTGTCCTGGTTGACTCAGTTTCATGTCAAACGGAAGCATCTTCATTTGTTTAACAACCAGGTGGTCTCGGGTTAGACATCTGCATTGGGCACTCATATTTACATTATTGTTAATACTTCGGTGTCATGAGCTTAGGCAATAGTAAACGTATTTTTGTGTGACATTGTGTTTGTTATGGTCATACATGCTGAAAATCTTGTGGTCCATAATACAAATTCATTTAATGGTAAACACTTATCTCCAAGACATTGTGAGTGACATAATGGTCTCATTTATTTCAAAGACATCGTGACACAATGGTCTCGATTACCTTTCATGACATTGGAAGTGATACAATGGTCACAAACTCTTTTGGTTCACATTACTATTATTCAGCACTATTATTTACTTAAACCTATGAACTCACCAACATTATTGTTGGCCGTTTTAGCATGTATTTCTCTGGTAACTAGCATGGATTTCATCATAGAAATTTACCTTACTGCACAGCATCATATTTTGAGGACTTGGTCATATTATCGTACATTCATTGGGACCATTTTGTTTTTTTTTCATGTGTGACATGTAACTTAAAACATTGTTGTTGAACTATGATTTCGTAAACCTGAATGTACCTTTTCAATACGTCTCATATAGAAGAAGTTCTCTTATATCTTGTGTTCTTATATTATGTCGTAACACCCTCAGATTGCATTATGCTGCGTGAATTTTAGGGTGTTACAAAACCAAGCTGGATATAAAGAAGGATGTTGGCATAAAGAGGAAATGTGGTGCTGCTGCTAAAGATAAAGCTTCTCCACAAGCAAGTAATCTGATTTATGCCAAGTTTCTTACTCCTCGTCTCACATTTTGTTCTAAATACCATATGTATATGTCTGAACTTAGCATTTTATTGTCACATTATGTTTCTTGGTACTCTACCTTCAATCTCCAACTCGATCAAAAGTATGTAAAGCTTCTACATGATTACAGTGTGTTTTTCTGCCTTATATGTAAAATTCATATATTGGTATGCTTTGGATTTATTTTAAAATGTAAATAATTAACTTTTCTTATGTCACAAATGTTGGAAATTGCTCGTGTCATAATAAATAATTATATAGCTAGACATATGTGAGCCTATGGGACACACACTAATACACAGAGATACCATTTTATAGATCGTATTTATCGTATTTACAATATATAATCATCTATGTAACTCGGGATCGAAAACAGGCCATTAAATGCTATGTAAGACTTAGTATTTTTAGATTTGACCAACAATGGGAAAGCCCATTGTGGGCCCACTATATGGTTGGCCATAGGGGGAATGTGAGGGGATATCGAGCTTTTCTAGGGTGTAAAGTGTAAGTTGGATAATGATAAGATTAAAAGGGATTTGATCAAATCAAACACACTTATCACTTAACCTAATTAAAGAGAAAATGTCTCCCTCCCCCTCTCCCCAAACTCACGGCAAAAACATAACACCCCTCTTGGGTTTGTGTTTTCCCATCTCTTCCTTGTTTATCTATTGTAGGTGATTCAAGGGTTAAGGTTACGTAGCTAGACTAGCATCGGCTGGTAGTCAAGGACGTGTAGTGTGTTTCTATCTTGGGAAAAGTACAACCTTATTGGTCTTTTGGTTTCAAGCATCCATACGTGTGGTGTTTTAGTGGTGAAACCGGAATCAAGCTTCAAAGGTATAAATTAACGTTATTATTTAATTGATTGATCATATGGCTATATGGATCCATTGTTGGTGATGTTTTCTGCTGCATTTATTTGTTTATTATATGTTTATAACATTTACCATCACCTATAGTGGTATCACGAGCCATCATATGTGCCATATGATTATCGGGTATGCGAAAAAACAGCCAAAACGCGTGTTTTGAGCGATTTTGGAAACCACTTTTAAAACATCCCCGAGGGCTAATTTCTACAAGGATGACCTACTATATATTATTCTTATCATCTGTGATTTTTGGTCTCATGGTCATTGGTTTCGCATACAATAATTAAAATAGTTACCGGTACGCGTAAAATGGCCCTAAAACGCATTATTTTAATCGGTTTGTGAAACAGTTTGAAATCAGCCCTTGTGGCTAAAATTTCTGTGGTGAAATGATGTTTAGGATGTCCTAATATTAGTGGGTTAAGAACCTAAGGCCATTTGACACGCGTACCAATTGGGGTTTTAATTCTTGTTAATTATTTCTTCGTGTCGTTGGCTAATCATTTAATTCTTGTTATTTAATTTGTTTTCATGGCAAATACATGCATGTTTGGCCATGGAATTAGCCAACACCTTGTAATGTTCATAATTTTATGGTATTATTGTTTATATGCAAAGCCTATGAAAACCTAGACCACTTGTACCATGAATTGTTGTGATTTGACGTTAATTTCTTGTTTTTGGGGTTTGCCATTGTTTCGGCTTTTATGTATGAATTTTAATTTGGGTTTGCCATTTTTTCGGTTTTTATGTTGTATTTTACTTTCTATATGATGTAATCAATGCTTGGAATGGGATGGCAAAAGAGTTAAAGACATAAACGCGGAAAAGGGCTGCTGGAACAAGCTTCAGTAAAACGGGCTTTTCTAAAGATTGGTGAGGTATTTGTTTCCAAAATTTTACGTGTAGGTACACAACTCATGGGCCTACAACTTTGTAGTTTGGAGCTAAGCTCAGGGATGTCTCCTTCTAGGCCTTTTGGGCCTCCGAATGCTGAAATTCTGGGTTGGCAGATTCATTTTTCATGTGCATAATGGGCTTCTACTTGTCCTTGCTTGGTCTTGGAGCAAGTGGGAGTCCTCCGTGTGGTTGTGGTTTATGTCCCTAGTTGACTCTTGGTTCTCGTGATGGCTCAAGAGGCCAAGCATAGGTTTTTTCATCGGTTGAGGCTTTGCATATTGTGGTTATGTGTTTGTTGATTTACTTCTTATGTATGCTATGATTGAATGTAAATTACAAATTGTTTTCTAAAAACTTAAAACGCACCACAAACCATTTTCAAACCAAGTCGTATGATTTAGTTTAACTAAGTTTAAATACGGATTTAACTTAAAATCATTGTTTTCAAAATAACACTTAAACTTGTTATGTATGTTATTCAATATATGTATTGTCCAAACTATCTATAATCCACATAGGATATATATTAGTCATGAAAATAGACAACCCGACACACATAAATTAAAACAATTATTAGACTTAAGTTAAGAAGATTTTTTAACTTGTGTTACGAAGAATGAATGCATGCTTCTTCCGTACACTTTTTTATTCACATTAAAAATTTTACCCGACACAAATTTAAGTCATGCCGTCTGTGGAAAACTAGAAGGGGGGTTGAATAGTTTTGCCGCTTTTAAGTTAGTTTCTAAAAACTTTAGATTCGATGTTATGTGAAATCATATGAATGAAGATAAAGTATAGATCTAAGAGTAATGAAAGTAAATAAAGTAAAGCAAGGGAAAGAAATGACACAACCGATTTATAGGGGTTCGGCTACAAGGACACCTTCCTTGCCCTACTCCATTCCCCGAGTCACCTACTCGAGAGTTCAAGCACTATGTCAACAAACTTCTTCAACTTGGCGGAGAAGCCTTCACAACGTTGCTTACACCTTTTTCCGGTACAAAGTTAAATACCGAGTCCGTAACACGGAGGACCAAACCAACACAACTATTGCACAACAACTATGTGAAATATCAAGTAAAATATCTTTGCTACAGAAATCTTGTGGAGGAACAAATCAATCAAGGACCCCTTGCTTGGATGACTTGTAGTAAGCTCGTGATCTCGCCTTACAGAAGGACCTATATGAGAATCACAATAGAAGAAAGAAGAACAACTCTCTAGATCATGTGATCTTTTGTTAGAAGAGAGTAAGAGTATATGAGAGATTTAGAAAGAAGAGGGGTGAAGAGAAATGAAGAAATGACTCTCTATTTATAGGCAAAATCTTGCCTATGTTCCACGGATCCCTCCCTTAAGGGATCCGTCTAGTGTAAACCCAGGGATTCGTGGGACGTTCCTCTTTGCCCATGGGTTTTTTGGTTATGGGTCATGGGACATGGGTTATGGGTTGGTCCATGGGTATTTCATTAGATACAATGTATCTAATAGATGCAATGCATCTAGTCAAATGGGTATGGGTCAATATCATGGGTTATGGATATGCTCCATGGGTTGTGATTTTTACCCATCCTAATAAACTATTACAACAAATGATTTATTACAACAATTTGTATTAAATGACTATATGTAAATGCTTCACAAAAATAACACGTATCCTTATAATTTTACTTATGATAACATTATATTTGTTATCAATAAAACACAAAGAGATCGCTAAATATTAATAAACGTTTTTACGGTTTATTTGTATTAACAGTCTCCACCTTTTTGTTGATGACAAAACATAATGTTATGATGAGTAAAACTTAAGATTAGATGTATGTTTTGAAAGCTTAAGTTTTACTTCTTCTCTCCCTTTTTGTCGAAACAAAAAGTTAACCCAACGAAGAAATAAAATGTGGAAAAATAGTCCACATATCGCTTACTCTCCCTTGAAGGTAGCTCCCCCTAGATTGGGGCGTCAAGTGAGAAAAATAAAAATCCTACAAAGAAAGGGTTAGTAGTCACGTGCATAAATAATCTTGTGATCGACGAGAATCAAGATTGGGAGCCAAGGTATGTAAACAAGGCCTTGTAATAAAACAGCAAAATGTAGTGGTATTTATGCCACATACAAGCATGTAAAAGTAAGAACAAGACTTGTTCTTAAAAAAAATGACTCAAAATAAAAATACTAAAAATAAAAATAGTAATAATGATTCCTTCCATGCTTGCATAAGGTTATGGATGGAGGTTTTGATGAGTAATGATATTGATGCGATCAAGAATGAGGTTGAGTATGACTCGCATTTCTTCTCTAATTTCTATTGCAATATCCCTAGTGGATTGGCAATGTTCACAATTTAAGTGATGTGGGTAATGAGTGCGGAAGTTTTCCGAATGACTTTGATTTGTGAGATGCGGAAGTTGTGGTGGAAAAGATTGAAAAAGCGGATCAAAGTCCGGAATGTTTGGAAGTGGTGGTGGAAAAGAACCTAGATGTTCTTGTAATAGAATAGGAGCTAAGGGTGGTGAGGTTTCAAGGTCTTTGAAAATTGTGTTTGGAGAAGTGGAGGTGTTAAAAAGACTATTTCTTTTTGTTTTGGTTGTTGAGATCTTGTTGGAGTCTTAAGGAGTTCCAAAAGAGTGACCTTAGGTGGTGAGTTGATGGGTGATGAAGTTGGTGTACTTGTTGGTGATGAAGGAGGTGCTATGATGGAAGCATCTTGTGGTGAAATAGTGGTTGGTGATGAACCATTCGATGATGGTTTTGCTAAACAACAAGGCCGGATGCTAATCCGTGCGGATTTCCTAGATTTTGATTGTGGTATTTTGGAAGGTGGGAGGACAAAATTTTGGATTTCTTGAAAGGGATTGTTTGCACTAGGTGATTCATCTAAGTTGGAAGATCTTTTGGATGACATATTGGTGTTTGTTTGTGAAGATGAGATGAATATCCAAGCATTTTGGGAATCCTATTTATAGAAAAATAATGCATTGTAATGAATGCTTGACCCAAAATGTGGATTAAAATCTAATGATTAGATATGAATTTAAGGCATGTGATCATGAGAACACAAGCATTAAAGAACATACTCCAAAAGAAATAAAAATAAATGATGAAAAATATTGAAGTTTTCATCCAAAGTGAGAAAAATAGAAGATAAAACTAGCTTCTGTCTCACAGATCCCACGGATCCTTCCCTTGAGGGATCCGTCCAGCATTAAGGCTGGGATCCGTGGTACTGGTGATTCAGGCAGCTCAAAATTTTCCTTTTGGAAACATTTGTGCCTAGTGTGTGCCTATATGCAAACCATTTGGAGTTGCGGTTATCTCGACTCCTAAAAAGAAAAGAAAAATAAACTAGAAGTGAAAAAGCACACTATTATGTGAGATAACCCGAGTGCTCCTAATTCATTGTTGCTTAAATGAATGTACCCGAAAACACATATTAGTTATGTGTCCTCTTTTGCATTCAAAAGACATGAGATGCAATGAAAACGGGTTTTAACTTTGTATTAATAATGAAAAAGCGATTTGTCCTAGACGTGAGAAATGGATTTTTTGAAAGTGATATGGGAAGAGGTATCTTTTTAGAAAACATTTTGAAAAGAGGTTTCTATGTGTAAATAAAAACGTTTATCCTTTGAAAAGAAAATGTGTATGTAATTACGTGTTTGCAACTTGTACTTATCTTGAAAAATAAGAGAAAACTATGAGTTATAAGTGAAAACTTATCTTGGGTTTTGAAAATTCCCGTATTGCTTGTGAGTTGTGCATGAAATAGAGATCCTAGACTCAGAAAGAGGAAGGCTAGTGTTTACATACCTTGTAGTGTTAAAAAGAAAATTACGACGATTGTTCCATGAGACCAAGACCAAGACGAAGTAGGTTGAATTGTTCCCGCTTCAGCGGTTTGGTGAGGACGTCGGCTATGTTGTCTTCGGATGCTACCTTCTCAATAGAGATGTTCCTCTTTTGAACATTGTCTTTTAAGAAGTGATGACAGATCTCTATATGCTTTGTGCGAGAATCTAATACCAGATTCTTGCTTAAATCGATGGTACCTTTGTTGTCACATAGAATGGCTATGTCACTTAGATGAATGTCATAGTCAACTAACGCTTGTTTCATCCATAGTGCTTGTCGGCATGCTTTGCCGGCGGAGACATATTCGGCTTTGGTTGTTGATATTGCTAATGCCGTTTTTTTCTTTGAAAACCAAGATGTTAAACAACATCCCATAAAAGTACATACCCCACTTGTACTTTTTTGGTCAACATAATCACCTGCATGGTCAGAATCTGCATATACAATTGTTTCTACTCCTGTACCCTTAGGATACCATAATCCTAATTGAGTTGTACCCTTAATGTATCTAAATATCCTTTTGATGGCTTCTAGATGTGATGTTTTAGGATCTTCTTGAAACCTAGCACATAGACAAACGCTAAACATGATATCCGGCCGACTAGCCGTGAGGTAGAAAAGACTACCAATCATGCCATGATACTTTGTGTTATCAACGGATTCGCGGTCTTCATCTTTTGTGAGTTTGGTGTCGGATGACATTGGTGTCCTAATTGGTTTTGACTCTTCTAAACTGAATTTCTTTAACATCTCCTTTATGTATTTAGATTGATTAAAGAAGATACCATCTTCTACTTGTTTGATTTATAGACCAAGAAAGAAACTAAGTTCTCCCATCATACTCATTTCAAACTCGTCATGCATGATTTTAGAGAAATCATCACACATGTCTTGACAAGTAGATCTGAATATAATATCATCTACGTATATTTGAACAATGATTATATGTAACTCCTTTTTCTTAGTAAAAAGTGTGTTATCAACTAACCCCATGGTGTAGTTGTGTTTGATTAAGAATGACTCGAGTCTATCATACCAAGATTTTGGAGCTTGTTTAAGACCGTAAAGGGCTTTCTTTAGCTTATATACATATTTAGGTTTTTCAAAATCGATGAAGCCTAGAGGTTGAGCTACATATACTTCTTCATTAATAAAACCATTTAGAAAAGCACTTTTGACATCCATTTGGTAAAGCTTAAGATCATTAGCACAAGCATAATCAAGAAGTATTCATATAGACTCTAATCTAGCCACGGGGGCATAGGTCTCATCAAAGTCTATTCCTTCTTGTTGATTATACCCTTGGGCAATGAGTCTAGCTTTGTTTCTAGACACTACACCGTTTGCATCTAACTTGTTTTTATATACCCATTTGGTTCCTATAATGGTTTGATTATTAGGTGGAGGGACAAGTGTCCAAACATCGTTAGAAACGAATTGATTTAATTCTTCTTGCATAGCCATTACCCAGCTTTTATCTTTTATGGCTTCTTGTGTATTCTTAGGTTCTATGTTTGAGACAAAACAAAATAGGCTACTTTGGTTTGGACTTGAGACCTTAAGGTTCTTTCGTTTAACTTTCCTATGACCTTATCTACGGGATGATCTTTGGACTCTTTAATATTTATGATTTCACTATTTAAAGGTTCTTCTTCTTCAATTATCTTTTTCTTTATTACAATAGCTTCACTTTCGATAATCTCGTCATCGACAAGAGGTGGAGTGGGTTTGGGTGGACTTTCATCAAATTTTACATTTAATGACTCTTCTACCTTCATTGTTTCTTTATTTAATATGACGTAAGCTTTGCTATTAGGAGAATAACCTAAAAATATACCTTTGGTTGATTTAGGATCAAATTTAGTAAGGTAATCTTTAGTGTTAAGAAGAAAGCATTTGCTACCAAAGACTCTAAAGTAATCTAACGTAGACTTTTTGCCTCAAAGTAACTCGTATGGAGTTTTACCTAAAATTGGTCTAATTAAGACTTGATTAAGTATGTACGTTGAAGTATCAACGGCATTGCACCAAAACTTTTGAGGTATGGATTGCTCATTTAGCATTGTGCAACTCATTTCTTGTAGGGTTCTATTCTTTCTTTCAACTACCCAATTCGATTGTGGAGTGCGAGGAGCCAAGAAGTTGTGAGTAATACCATTAGTGTCACAAAAGGCTCCAAATTGCACTTCATTATCGAATTCCCTACCATGATCCGTTCTAATAGACACTATAGGACTTCCTAATTGTCTTTGTATTTTCTTACTTAATATTTCAAAGTAACTGAATGTTTTAGTTTTGTTCTTTAAGAATTTAGTCCATGTGTACCTAGAATAATCATCCACTATAACCAAAGTGTAGTAGTTGCCTCCATAACTTTGGATAGCGGATGGACAAAATAAATCCATGTGTAGTAACTCTAGACACTTAGTTGTAGACACCATGTTTTTAGCTTTGTGACTAGAATGGACTTGTTTTCCTATGTTACAAGCATCACAAAAGTGATGTTCATATTTTAATTTTGGCAGATCTCTTACTAGATCTTTGGATGATAGAGATTGAAGAAGTCGCATATTGGCATGACTCAAACTTCGATGCCATAAGGTCGAAGTATCATCCATAGAGGTAAGACAAAGTTTGTCTTTAGGTTCATTACCAATTTTAATGACGTATACTCCATGTTTCCTAATTCCTCTACCTATGGTGATGCCGTTTTTTAATATCTTACTACCGGTTTCTGTAAAAAGTACATTGCACTTTTTATCACATATTTGTCCTATACTTAAGAGGTTAAAGTTTAGGTTCTCTACGTGACACACATCGTTAATGGTTAGAGATTTGTTAGAAATCGTACCTTTACCGATGATTTTGCTTTTGCTATTTCCAAACACCACATTTCCTCCATTGAAGGATTCATATGTAGAGAATAGATCTTTATTGCCGGTCATCTGCCTCGTGCACCCGCTATCCTTGACCCATTCATCTGGATCTAGGTCGACCTTTAAGCACACCTAAGAAAACAATTAACTCAAAAGTTTGGTCCCCATTTGTTCATGGGTCCATTAGTGTTAAACATTCCATTCATGTTAGACATGTATGGATAAGGTGAATATGCATTCCATGGTGCAAAGTTTTGAAATGGAAAACCATTTTGCATATTTGGGTTCCATCCCATTTGATGGTTACTTCTCGAGTAAACATTATTAGGTCTCCTAGATGTGTTTGATTTTGAAAATGATGGACCTTTATTTTTTACAAAACTTTGATTATATCTTGGTGGTGGTTGTCTAATGGTAATTTGAGTTGGTTTCTTCTTATTAACGATGACAAAATCAGTTCTAGAAGAGGAAGCTATGTTATACCACTGTTTGCTTCAGTAGACCCACGGATCCCTGGTAGTACACTAGCCGGTTCCCTTTTTGTGGGATCCGTGGGATCCGCCACAATAGTGGCTTGTTTTTCTAGTGCCTTAACGAATTGTGTTTCTTTGTTTTCGCTAGTTGATGCATTAGTTTCCTGAAAACCTAGACCTTTTTGGTTGTTTCCTGTTTTAACACTATCCAATATCATATCTAAAGTATTAGTGTTCATTCTAGCAATCTTAGAATCTAGATGATCAACTAGTGTTTGAAGTTGAACGCAAAGTTCACATTCACCACTTGCTATTTTTTCCTTTTCTATAGGTTTTAATTTTTCCTTTAACTCTATGACTTCCTTTTCTAAACGTTGGTTTTGATTTTTCAAAAACTTATTTTTGTTGATTACTTTTAAACTAATTTTGCAAAGTTTATCGTATTCATTATGCAATGAGTCATCATCTAATGATGAGCTACTATAGTATTCGTGACATACCTCGTCATTTGCCATGAGACAAATTTCTTCGTCCTCCTTCTCGCTCATTCCCCACGAGCCGCTCACGAATGCCTTTTGATCATCGCGTTTGGGACACTTACTAATAAAGTGATTTGGGTCCCCACATTTAAAGCAAGCACGATCATCCCTTGGCTTCTCGTCCCCTTTGCTTTTCCTGAATCCTTTCTTGTCGTCATACAGTTGTGTTGGGAAATATGCTTATTGGAGTTAATACTTATTTTAGTAGAGTTAGTACTGATAGTGTCTTATGATAAGTATTAACTAATTAGTACTGATAGTGAGAAAGTTGGTACTGATAGCTTTAAGTTTGTACTGATGTAAGTAAGGAATGTCGTGTAAGAGTTGTAACAACATATCTTCTATTCCAATAGAAGATATGATATACTTAGTCCATAGTTATCTCTGTAAGGGATCTCCTTAGTGTATAAAAGGAAATCCTAGCTAGGTTAAACATATATCATACATTCTAGCCGTCTTAAGAAGAGCTTCAAGGTTGTAAACCCTAGTACTAGGAGAGTACTCGTATTATTGCTTAATAATATTGAAGCTGTTGGTGCTACATTGTTTTTGCATTAATCTTCTAAGTGCATTCAAGTAGATTCCGCATATTTGTGTGCATCTACAACAAAGTTTCTCATTGTTTTTTTGGAACCATCCAAGGCAACTAACACGTTTGCAAGCTAAGTGTTCTAGATCCAAGGTTTGGGACTTCACAAGTGGTATCAGAGCTTGTGTCCTGAAGCTTTGTTTTTAGAAGATCCTGTGTGACAGATCTGAAGAAATGGATTTTGACAAATCCAATGCAGTTAACAGAGTTCCTAAGTTGCAGCCAAATGAATATGAACTTTGGAGAATGCGCATAGAGCAGTATTTCTTGGTACTTGATTTCAAGCTGTGGAACATTGTGCTCTATGGAAACTCTTTCAAATCCACTGTCACTGAAGAAGTTAATGGTAAGACAGTTGTTAAAGAAAAAGGTGATCCTATCACCAATGAAGAAATGACTCTAAGAGGCAATGATCTCAAGGTCAGAAGTCTCTTACTCATGGCAATACCTGATGATCATCAACTCACCTTCAACAAACACAAAGATGCTCAGAGTTTGTTCAAAGCCATTGAAACCAGATTTGGTGGAGATTCTGTCACCAAGAAAACTCAGAAGACTCTTTTGAAGCAAGAGTTTGAAAACTTCACTGCTGGTGCAACTGAATCAATTGACTCAGTTTACAATAGGCTTCAAAAACTTGTTAGTCAATTGGCAGTATTGGATGTGGAGCTCTCCAAGGAAGATGTCAACCTCAGGTTTGTTAGAAGTCTTCCATCACCAAAATGGGACACTCATGTCATTGTATGGAAGAACAAGCCAGATTTTGAAACCATGAAGTTAGACAATTTGTTCAATAGCTTTAAGGTGATTGAACAAGACATGAAGAGAAAAGCAGTTGCATCTTCCAGTTCTGGGTCACAAAACATAGCCTTTGTGGCTCACCCTGTCCCTAGCAATGATGTGGATAGTTTTGATGTTAGTACTCCTAGTACTAATGTTAATACTGATGGCTCTGTACCCACTGCAGCAGGCATCAATGAAGGCACAATCTATGCTTTCATAGCTGAACAGAGTCAAGGATCTCAGATCACTCATGATGATCTGAGACAAATCCATGAAGATGACATGGAAGAGATGGTCATCAAATGGAATATTTCCCTGATCAGTATGAGGGGAAAAAGGTTCATGAAGAAAACTGGAAGGCAGATTAAAATCAATGATGGAGATGTTGCTGGGTTTGACAAGGGAAAGGTTGAATGCTACAATTGTGGCAAGCTTGGACATTTTGCCAGGGAATGCAGAAGCCCTAGGAGCAAGGGGAGAGACACTGATGCTGACAAATCATCTTCAAAAGCAATGGTGGTTGTTGATGGTGCTGGATATGATTGGAGCTTCATGGTAGATGAAGAAGAGACCCCAATCAACATGGCTAGGGTATCTGAGGTACTTAATTGTTCAGATACATGCATTCCATTAGACAAATATCTAGAGCTAAAAACCAGGTTTGATAATGTGTCTGAAGAACTTTCTAAAACTGAGTATAACTTAGCAAATCATAAAAGAGGCTTAGCAGTTTTAGAAAAACAAATTGTGCACTATAAAGAAAATGAATCAAAGTTTACTGAAACAACAGTTGTGCTTAATAGGGAAATCTCTTTTAAAGACATCACCATAAATGTGTTAAAAGAAGAACTAGAGAAAGTCACTACAATCAAAGATAATATAGAGTTAAGTGTTGAGCAACTTGCAGATTCACAACATTATAACTCTGAGAGAGTTAATAAATTCCTGGAAAAAGCACTGGTTGGCTAAGCCAAATCCGGTATGGGATATAAGACCACCCCACCACCATTCAGAGGTATCCCATCACCTCCTGGTATAGACCTTGCCCATACTGGCTTAAAAGAGTTTCAGGAACTCGCATTTGTAAGAGGCCCTACAATTAAAGTTCTTTTCCTGAAAAGACTGATAAAGTGCTTGAAAGTGCTAGTGACACCTCTTTACCTGAGGTGTCTGAATCTGAAAATAAAAAGGCTAGTGTAGACTCCAGTGAACCAAAGCAACAACAGGCCACTAAACCAGTAAGCTCATTTGACAAACCTGTAAGAAAGCCAGTAAAATATGCTGAGATGTATAGAAACAGGTTATCCAGTCCTAGAGGTAACAAGAGAAACTGGAATCAGTTAAAATCTGAACAACTAGGAGATAAATTTGTCATGTATAATAAATCTTGCTTTGTGTGTGGTAGTTTCTCTCATCTGCAGGCTCATTGCAGACACCCTTTGAGACCCTAACCCATCATGACCCCCAGAGCAGTTCTTCTCAAAACTGGCATAAAACCTTTGAATAATGCAAGGCCAGTCAATACTGCTAGACGAAAACCCAGAGTATTTGATGAAAGATCTAAAAGAAACTTTTCAAAATCATCATCTACTTCACCAAGGTCCTTTAAATGATCAAAAACCTTTAACTCTTATGATGAACAAATCAAGTTTTACAAGAAAAAGGTTAATACTTATGAGCCAAGACTTAATAATGATGGGCCAAAAGTTAATACTTTTAAGCCTAAAATGAAATATACTGGCTCTAAAGTAAATGCTACAAAGTGAAACAAGGGCAATGTTGTTAAGCCCTCAGCTTGTTGGGTGAGAAAGACCACTCAACCCAACAGTGCATCAGTTACTCTTAAAAAATATGATTATATTGATGCACGAGGCAGATCCAAGTCAGTGATGGCTTGGGTCCCCAAAAGGAACTAATTTCTTTTATTTTGTGTGGAGGGACATTCCAACAATAACGATGATCTTGGCTATTCAGACAGTGGGTGTTCCAGGCACATGACTGGAAATCTATCCTATCTTTCAGACTTCACTGATTTGAATGGAGGATATGTTTCTTTTGGAGGTGGAATAGGTGGAAGGATTACTGGTAAAGGCACAATCAAGACTGGTAATTTGGACTTTAAAGATGTGTACTATGTGAAAGAACTCAAATACAATTTGTTCAGTGTGTCACAAATGTGTGACAAGAGTGTTGGGTTTTAGGTTCCTTGAATCAAGAATTACTCTAAGTGCTGGAACTACGGACAGGTTTGATATAACCACGGACAGAAGATTGTAACCGATGATGAAGACAAACCGCGGCTAGTAGTATTGTGTAACCACTGATATTGATATTTAACCACTGCTAGTCTTGTATAGTCGGTTTAGTTTATTGTATTAGATAAATATGGAAAAGATATTTATCTTGTAGGTTACGTATTATATAATGTAAAGGACTCCTTAGTCTATAAAAGGAGGTCCTAGGCTAGATTAGATATATGTAAGTTTAATATCTAAGGTCGATACACTTCAAGGTTGCAAAACCCTAATACTGGTTAGAGTATTCGTATTAATAATAATATTGAGGTGTTGAATGTTTATTGTTCTTCTTCTTAAGATTAAGTGTTAAATTCCGCGTAACACTTAATAAACTTTTGTTCTAAGTCAGTTTCTATATTAGATCGTTTGCTCAACTGGGATCAACAAGTGGTATCAGAGCTTGTGATCTAGAAACTGTAACCAAGAAGAAGTTCTACTCAAGAAAGCTAAGATGTCTGACGAAACTCACATGGTGACTGCATCAAAGGTTCCCATGCTCAGGCATGATAAGTATCAAATCTGGAGAATGCGAATGAGGGAATACATTCGTATGATTGACTATGCCATCTGCGATATTGTTGAAAAAGGTGATACTCTTCCTTTGAAGGGTGCTGATGGCAAAGCCATAGAAATTGTAAGTGAAGTTGATAAGGCTAGAAGGAAACTGGAGATTAAAGCTCATAGTATTCTGTCTATGGGAATACCTAATGAGTATGCTTTGGACTTTGAAAGATATGAGTCTGCTAAAGAGTTACTGGATGCTCTTGAGATAAGGTTTGCTGGTAATGAAGCTACAAAGAAATCAAGGAAGAACATGCTCAAGCATCAGTTTGAAAACTTCACTGCACTCAGTGGAGAAAAACTTGATGGCACTTATAACAGGCTTCAAAAACTGATTAGCCAATTGAAGTCAGTGGACTATAATCCTATTCAAGAAGATATAAATTTGAAGTTCATTAGAAGTTTATCTCCTGAATGGGCTCTTCATACGATTGTGTGGAGAAATAAGGAAGACTTTGACAAGATGACTCTGGACAATCTCTTCAACAACTTGAAGGTTTATGAGTCTGAGAAAAACGTTGCTGGTGCATCTTCTACTAATCAAAACATTGCTTTTGTGTCCACCAATAATATGAGTTCACAAGATGTATCCACTGCTGCTTATGGAATAACCACGGCTATTGCAAACAATACCACTGTTAGTGATAATGTCAGTGATGGTGCAATTTGTGCTTTTCTGGCTGATTTAACTACCAGCGTTACTGTTTTAAATCAAGATTTAGATCAAATTGATCCTGATGATCTTGAGGAGATTAATCTTCAATGGCAAATGGCAATGTTGACTCTCCAAGCAAGGAAGTTTCTGAGGAGGACTGGAAGACAGGTTAGGTATGATGGTCAAAGGAGAGCTGGGTTCGACAAAAGCAAGATGGAGTGCTTTAACTGCAAGAAGAAAGGTCACTTTACAAGGGAATGTCGAGCTCCTAAGAGAATTGAAGGCATGAATAAGACCACTGAAGAGTCTGCTCCTTCTTCAGCATTGGTGGCTCAAGATGGTCTTGGTGATTATAACTGGAGTGATGAAATTGAAGAAGGACCAAATGCAGCTTTTCTTGCTAGTGAAGCTTCAAAAGAGCATAACTTTGCTCTTATGGCCTATGCTTCATCTTCTGGTTCAGATTCTGAGGTATCTAATGAGTCTACTTGTTCTTTTAAGTCATGTCATGATAACTTGGAATCTCAAAAAGCTATCACTAAGAGTATGAGGAAAGAAGTAGAAAGACTGACTATGGACAACTTAGGTTATAGAGTTGGTCTAGAGAGTGTAGAAGCAAACCTAAAATACTGTATTAAATGTGAGTTTGAGTATGTAGATAAGATCAATATCCTAGGTGGTGAAATTGATCTTAAGAATAGAGAGATGCTTAAAGATAAACTAGCAGAGGCAGAGAGTGTAAAACAAAAGGCCCTAGAAGAAAAAGAAAAACATGTTGTTAGGGTTGCAAAAACACAATATGCTTCTGATCTGGTGAATAAACCAATAGGTCAAAAATTGTTCAAAGATGGTACTGGCCTAGGTTACAATGATATGCCACCACCATCACTAATGAAACATGCACCAGCTGCAAAAGAGCTCTCATTTAGCAGTGAATTTAGCTTCAATAAACCTGTAGGTGAGACTAACAAAATTGAATCACCTAAGATAGATTCTGATAAGTCATCTGATGCTCCCATCATTGAAGATTGGGAATCGGATTCTGAGGAAGATAGATATGAATCAACTCAACCTGAAAAGATAGAACATGTTAAGAAAGTTGATTCTAAACAAGTTAACCTTGTACCTAGATTTGGGGCTCAAATTGCTAAAAGAGTAGTTGAGTACAAGGAAGTACCTAGGGAACAGATGAAAAGATATATACCTAGGGGAAACCAGAGAAACTTCAATGGACTAATTTCAAATAGATTAGGAGATGAGTTTCAATGTGTTAAAAAGGCTTGTTATATATGTGGTAGTTTTGAGCACTTACAGAGAAATTGTTATAAAAACAGACCACAAGTTTGGAATCATTGGAGGAGGGTAAATCGTCAAAACTTTTCAAAGAAAACAAACCCTCATCCTAACAAAAACATGATTCCTAGGGCAGTATTGATGAGGAATGGGAATACAAAATCAATAGTCACTACTGCACCTAAATGGGTTCCAACCACTGCTAAGCAAACTGTAAACACGGCTAAGCAGAATCAAACTACTGTTAAGCAAAATATCACCACTGATTCAAAAGAAGTTTTAAAAATTCCAAAGGTGATAACTGACACAGTGGTTGGAAATCATTTTTATGTTGTTAAGGCCTCAGCTAGTTGGCAATGGAAGCCTAAGACCAAGCTTTTACCACATGTCAACTGTGCATCAATGGACCTAAAGAAATTTGAATATTTTTATGCACGTTGTAGGCAGAACCAAGTCAGTATTGGCTTGGGTCCACAAAAGGAACTAATTTGTGTAATTTCATGTGCAGGGCAATCTACAAAATAAGCTAAAAGATAAATCTCAAAAATTCTTTCAAATGAACACCTACTAAGATTATAAGAAACATGTATGCCTGAATTCTTAATAATCTTCATCAATACATTCCTCATCTGTGCAATTAAAGGAGATTTCTTTCTTATAACTTGCTTCCTTTCTTTACCAACCTTCCTTGCCCATTCACCCAAAAGTCTAGCTTTTTCCTCATCATCCAACAAAGCCCATTCTTATGCAGTATACTCATCACTTATTAATTCAGAAGCTTGAAGATAATTTTGTGATTCATACCATGTAGCTAACCATCTCTGACTAGCTTCCTCTTCATCTTGCTTTATTTTCTCTAAAGTTGCTTGATCTTCAGCTACCATGGTTTTAGCATACTCTGCATCATAAGCTTCTTGTTCTGCTTTAGATTTAAACTTCAGCTCAAATGTACTGCAACCTCTTTACCTTTTCCACATCGATTGAACCACTTTCTTCTTCAAAGGTTCACCAATAACTAAACTTTTTCCTTTGGGTTTAGTTGCAGTAGATTGAACAGATAAAACAGGTGCAATGATAGGTGTAGAGTTAGATGAGGTTTTGCTTAAATTTATCAATGTACTTGCAGCTTCTTTCTCAACTTCTTTAAACTTAGGTGATGATACAGAGAGAGTTGTAACAATAGTGGAAGTGGTTATGATAGCAGTGGGTATGATAGTAGTGGGTATAAATGCCATGTCTGAAACTGCAGCAGTGATTACAAGAGTACTAACCGTGGTTTCAGACATACCATCAGTGTTTGTGTTCTGCACTACATCTTCCACAACATTCTTCACATTTTCAAGAACTGCCTCATTCCCATCTTTATCAGATACCAAAAATTCTTGATCTCCACTATCTTCTTCCATAGTTTCATCAGCAGCCTCCCCTGAATTCATGCCTTCACTCCTCCCCTGTTTGGATACATCCTTCATATTCAGAGCTGTAGAGGAGTCCACCTTCTTTTTCTTTCTTCTCATAGCTTTCAAACAAACCCAGTCGTCTTACTTTTTCCAAAACCAGCACTCTGTGCTTCAAATCTCTAATATCCTTACCGGAAATACAGTAACTCTCGTACGAAATTGTAGCCTCCATTTTAGCACATTTTGCGTCAATTCATTAAAACGCTCAAGAATAGCCTCCCCACCACTCACGTGTTAATTCGGGTAGAGGTGGTTCATTGAAAAGTCATCATGTACCAGCCTTAAGATCCGCTAATTCATGTTCATGTTCCAATCTATCCTCATCACTTCGAGTTTGTGTTAAGCGCCCGAGAGTGAATCCTTAGATATAGAAAACATAGCATCAAACCTAGTCTCAATGCCTATGCACCCCGTAGTAGCCAATTGGCTAGGGATTCCTCCACATGTGTTAAGTTCCAAGGAACTCTCCACATTAGGAGTTGCCAAAGAGTGGGTCTTATTGATGTTTCCACTATCCCCGTCACTGCCTTAAGCATGAATCAAGAGTGGAATCCCTCCCAATCATGTCACCTCTACCACCTTGCATGACCTCATTAGCAATTTCCACTAGCACTAGCCCGAGGTAGCTTAGTGCCTTCTGTCTCCTATCCACAATAGGTGTAATAGTGGTTTGGGTTTGACTAGAAGTAGGTTGAGTTACACTAATGCTGATTGCAAGTGTACTATCGATGAGTCGGCGAGTGCACTAGCAAGGGGTTCTGCATGTACTAGAAGTGGGTTCGGTGACTAAAGGTTGAGATTTCATATCTTCATCAAACTCGGGATCAGAGAAAATTAAGCATATAAATAAAAGGAACATCTCTAATTTGTACATTCTATGGTTGATTCCTCATATGTGCAAAAACCTTAGGAAGCATATGATGAACTTCATACTCCCTAGAATGCTCAACGGGTTCATTGATTTGGCTTTCCACAATAAGTTGAACAAACCTAGGATACAAATAGTATTTACCCTTCTTCCTGTTTTTGTACTAACCTCCATAAATCATTCTTGACCAATTGAACTTTCTTCCATCAGACAAACAAATTCTGGCAGTGAGCAATTTTGGAAGGAAAGTCATTAAACCCGGAAGTTATCTATTACTCATACACATCCACAAGGTATGAATAAGAAACTTCCATTGTGTTGAAAACAAACTCTTAAAAATTGTACCTTAGCACCGTGTATATCCTAACCACCTTGTAAACCGAGCCATAATCTCAAATCCGGAAAGAATATCAATACCATCAAATCATCAAACTTTAACACATCCTAATGATCCCAAGAATATAAATAGTATGCTCATCCACAGCAAGTGCTAAACACTTGACTCCATCAACCTCTTCCAAGCTTAGCATTCCTCTAGAATCGATGGATGTAGGCTTTAAAATGGTTGGTGTGGCAGCTAAGGCATAGTGAATAGACTGGGAACAAGGAAATCAATCATTTGATGAAAACCCTCGATCGATCATTCTGGTGAGAATAGCAACAAGGTTATGTGTAGTGGAATACTTTTCAGCCATTGTAAGTAATGATGGGTATGATGTGGGTTTTGTGAATTATGCAAAGATAAGTGATTAGGGTTAATGTTGAGCGCCAATTGAAAGTGGTTTGAAGATCAAATAAATGATCCATCCGTGATTTGGGGGAAATAATATACTTTTGCAAAAGTTACCAATCAGCCCTGTGGTATCCAACACTAATCAAAAATGCAATCCGGGTTCTGTAACGTATCCGCGCTTAGACACACACCATCCGTATATGGATACATAGTAGCACTTCAACCAAACGCCCAAGAGTTATAGCAAGTAAGAAATCATGGTCATAATAAGAGAGATCTCACAAAATATGAAGGATTACACAATTTTTTTTTTTTTAAACACAAGCAGTAACACACCAGCCCTATGTACACAAATCCTTCATACCGCAAGACAAAATACAAAACAAACACAGAGAAGAAGGTCATTGTTGTCAGTGGTTAGAAAGAGCTAGAAGTGGTTCCAAATGACCTATCCGTGGGTTTAGAAAGTAAGTCAATGGTCAACTTAAGTTAATATTAGTCCAACGCCAAGAATCTCATTAACTCTCAACCACATTTAACCCTGCCCCTCATTTACTTCCATAACCCATAACTCGCTTATAAAAGAACCCAAATCTCATATAACGCGCACATTAAAAATCAAAACCCTAATAACCCCAAAATCCACAATCAACTTCAATCACCATGTGGAACCCTAGTTGGAATAAACCAGAAGTTGTTGATCTAACATCCTCCTCATCCTCATCATCATCAAGTGAAGATACTAACCCATGGCAGTTTAAATTTCCTCCATAAGAACAAAGACCAAGAAAATCCCCATTTCTTCCATCATCTGAAGATGATAGTGTGGTGGATCCAAGTGAGGCATCTGAGGACTCTGATGACTCCTCAAAGAAGAGAACTTCAAACCCCCAACCTTCATCATCCCAATCCCAACCAAGACCATGAGCAAGAAATCCACCACTCCCAAAAGACAAAGAGGTGGTTCTTGGTCTTCCTGCACCAAGTTGTGGTGCTTCATCACATATCGTAAGTGAGGAAACAGAAGAAAATGGAATGATGCTTTTGGTGAAACCTAGGTAGATACAAGTATGATATGACTATGTCCTTTGTGCTTCATCTATCAGATTCATCTTCATCATCTTCGTTTGCATCAATCCATCCTTCCCATTTTGATCCTTAGCTTATCATGCATATCCAAATACCGAGGATAGTAGTAGGAAATCATGTATGAAGTAGTCTTTTAATTTGCAGAGACTTCATTGTAAGTCAGAACCTGCTTTGATGAATGAATGAACAATTAACTTCAGTACTTATTTAGCTTCTATAATGAACTTTCTTGTATCTCATAAATGGTTGTGGAAACACGTATCAACAAACTGCTGGTTTGAACCAAACTATCGTGGTTAGAAACAAGAATAGCAAAACTAAGATTACATAATAACAAATTCAATACTTATACAAACTTGTACAAAACAATTTGAGAGTTTAGAGATTTATCATTCCAATACTAACAAGGTACTGAAACCTCCCCACATCAAAAGCTTTGGTGAGAAGATCACAACATTGAAATCGATGGATTTTACTACCATTTGAATCGGTCTTTTCTCATTACAATCTCTTATAAAATGATGCCTTATCTCAATATGTTTAGTTCTAGAATGTAAATGAGATTTTTAATGATGCATATTGTACCATATTATCAATGTAAATCTTATTATGCATAAAATTGTACCCAAAATCTAGCAATTGATTCTGAATCCAAAGAACTTGACCACAAAGAACTTCAGCAGCTATTTAGCTTAGCTTGTAGAATTTGCCACAATAGTTTGCTTTTACACTACCATGAAATAAGTCGCTTCCCAAAACGACATCCTCCAAGAGTAGACTTCCTATCCAAACTAGCACACAAGAGATAGTCACTATCCGTAAGCCACCAAATCAAAAGGAGAATCCTTGGAGTACCAAAGGCCCAGTTTAGGATGACCTTTAAGATATCGAAAGATCCTCTTAATTCATGTAGAGGTATTAGGTGTGACTTGAAATCCGCACACACACGAGGCATAATATCCGCCTAGATGCAATGAGATACATCAAAGATCCAATCATGGATCTATAATTCAAATCAACTTTAGGACTTCCATCATTGCAGCAGGTTTCGAAGTTTCCATAGGTGTACTTGCACTCTTTACATCTTGAAACCCAAACTTCTTCAAAACATCTGGTACATACTTGTCTTGACTAATGAAAATACCATCGTCCTTTTTTAACGGGCAGAGTCTCAGAGAAAAGTGAGTTCTCCCATAGAACTCTCCCAACTTATCATGCATAATTTTCTCAAAATCCTTGCATAGCTCCTTGTTTGTTGAGCCAAAGATGATGTCATCTACATAAACCCGAACCAATAAAATATCATCTTTGTGCTTTCTAATGAACAAAGTTTTATCAATCACCCTCTTTTAAACATTGTCCATCAAATAAGTAGACAGCACCATACCATGCCCAGAGCTTGATGCAACCATACATAGCCTTTTCTCACTATAAACTTTGTCGTGATATCTTGGATCTTCAAAACCGAGAGGTTGACAAACATAAACCTCCTCATCAATTGTGCCATACAAAATGCACTTTTAACATCCATTTGATACACAAATAAAATTCTTGAATGAAGCACTAAGCTAAAAACAATCTAATTAGTGTCCTATTTTTCCTTTCAACCACCATTTTTGTTGTGGTGTTCAAGCCAACACTAAATGTCTCTATACCTTTTACTACACAAAATCGATTCATCACAAAGATTCTAAACTCGGGCCCATTATCACATCACGATTATCTTTACCTTATAATTTACTAGATTTTCTATCTTAGTAATGAAACTCTTGAGGATCTCACTAGTCTCACTCTTAGTTGCCAAAAAGTATACCCAAGAAAATCTACTATAATCATCAGTGATAACTAGGCAATCGCTTATGGTTTAAACTCTAACAAATGTAGGTCCAAATAAGTCCATATGAAGCATAAAATAATGGTTGTGTTATGGTGTTGACAGCTTTTGGTTTTACAAGAAGCTCTATGTTGTTTTCCCTTTGACAAGCCACACAAAGTTCCTTACACTCAAAACCTTAGAAGGTAACCCTCTCACTAAGTTGCCTTTTACCAGTTTATTGATTGTTTTTTGTAATCGAGGTGACCTAGCCTTCTATGCCACAACTTAGACTCATCTACAGATGCTTTAGCAAACAAACATGTTAAGGACCTATTTGGAAGAACATCTTTTAGATCAAAACAATATATATTTTCCTTCCTAGGTACCCTAAGTTGTATAAACTTCTCATCAGCATCTTAAACTCGAGGAGACAACACCACACACAGCTTCCCCAAAAGTACCCGCTTTTCTTATCACACATTTGAGAAACCTAATAGATTATACTTAAGTCCTCAGACCAAATAGACTTTTCAAAGTCTAAATTCCCTTTTGATTGTGCCTCCCGCTAAGTATCTTTCCTCCTTTTGGATCATTGCCAAATGCCACATATCCTCCATCAAAGCTTTCAAAATCTTCCAGGTTGCTCCCATCCCAAGTCATGTGCCCAGAGCAACCACTGTCAAAAACTCCTTTATCAGAGATGGTTAGCTACATGGTATGAATCACAAAGGATAAAGCAGAACAAGAAGCTTATGATGCAGAGTATGCTAAAACCATGGTAACTGAAGATCAAGCAGCTTTAGAGAAAAGAAAGCAAGATGAAGAGGAAGCTAGTCAGAGATGGTTAGCTACATGGTATGAATCACAAAATTATCTTCAAGCTTCAGAATTAATAAGTGATGAGTATACTTTAAGAATGGGCTTTGTTGGATGATGAGGAAAAAGTTAGACTTTTGGGTGAATGGGCAAGGAAGGTTGGTAAAGAAAGGAAGCAAGTTATAAGAAAGAAATCTCCTTCAATTGCACAGATGAGGAATGTATTGATGAAGATTATTAAGAATTCAGGCATACATGTTTGTGATAATCTTAGTAGGTGTTCATTTGAAAGAATTTTTGAGATTTATCTAAGATGTATGAAGATTAATAATGATGATTTCTGTCCAATGAATTCTGAAAAAGAAAAAGAGTGGATTAAAAAGGATGAAGAGTGGATTCAAAGTAAACGAAAGAGGAAATCTGAGGTTCAGGAGACATCTATTCTAAAAAGATTGAAATTAGTTCTGCGATGGTAATCAAATTATTTCTTATGAGTTTGAGCTTAATGAAGTGAAGGAGTTTGAAAAATTAAAAAGACTCAACAATGAAGTTTATGAGTATAATAAATTTTCACTGATGCCTTCAGATTTTGAAAGAGATGATTTGATGAATCTTTGGATACTTTACAATAATAAGTTTGGTGAAGTACATCCAAATGATTATCATGAGAGGCTGGTTTATCATCATATGAAGATTTTATCTGAGCCTACTCATGATGAACCTGAATGGCAAGGACTCTACAATGGTCATGTTACAAGATGGTTTTTATATCAAACTTGTGGAGTTCATGTTTTAACTGTTTATGGAAAGATTATTCATATGCTTGTAGAAGGTGAATATCCTCAACTGAATAAGTATCCAGGAATTATTGCTCAGATGTTAAAGCCCCAGTTTATCAAGATGTTGTTACCCTATGATGGTCAAGCTTACATTTGTTTGTTAGTCAGCATGAGAATATTCTTAAGGCTAGTAAGTGTTTGGCTACATCCTCCAATCCGCATGTTTTGAGTTTATAAAGGAAACTTGAGAATTTTGTTGGAATGTATCAAGTTTAGGGAGGATTGTTGGGTTTTAGGTTCCTTGAATCAAGAATTACTCTAAGTTTGGAACCACGGACAGTTTGATATAACCACGAAGATCGAAGATTGTAACCTGATGAAGACAAACCTGCTAGTAGTATTGTGTAACCACCGATATTGATATGTAACCACCGCTAGTCTTGTATAGTGGTTTAGTTTATTTTTGGGTAAAGGGAGTAATCCAACACTCGAAAGTATATTAACCAAAAACAATGAAGTACAAATGGATGAGAGTGAGTCCATCAATAAATTCCTTAGACACTACTAAACCAAATAAGAATGACAAAGCCATTCTTATAACTTACAAATCCAAATAACTAACAATGACTAAAAATAAAAATATAATACGCCACAACTCAAGTAAACACTTGAGTCTTCTTGTCATCTTAGCGATCCAGATCTTGTACATGAAGAAACCCATAACCAAGTTTCCCCAACTTCCAAGTGTATATTCCAAACCAAATCCATTTTGATTTCTATTAGTATTATGCATGAAGCATAATCTAATAACCTAATAAGAGTGGAATCCATAGCAAATCGACGGCAGCGCATAAGTGTGATACTCAGCAAGAACATATAACATAGGGTGCCAACCCTAAGCGTACATCCATCAGAGGTATATATCAATCCCTACACCGCATATAACTTCCATCTCTCCCCAACCCACGTACACACTTCATCTATCCGATAAACGAACCGCGACCAACATACAAACCCTATAAAGGGATACTGTAAAGAATAACGTCGATAAGACCATAATCATAAACAAATTCGAAACCATAAAAGGGTTTCTTATAGCATTAATGACCAGCAAACATAACCAAACCGTACTCACATATATATGATAAGCTTGATGAGGCACAAACCAAACATAAACATACCAAAATCCCAAGCAGAATAACGACAATCCTAACAAATAGGAAAATCGATTGAGAAAGAATTTTAGGGTTTCGCATCAAAACCTGTCATCGTACATTAAAGATATAACCTTGTAGAATACCATACGATTGAACCCAAGATCGATTAGGGTTTAAAAGAAAAGAGGCAAATCGAAGATGTAGTGAATTAATATGTACACACACTTGCCCCGAAGATAACTACCTTTAATCCGATTGCATATCATTCACAAGAACAATAGAGACGAATTAAAGGCAGTTTTTTGATCGGAAAATAAGGGATAGGGTGGCCGGATTTCGCCTCCTAGGGGAGAGAAAGTTAGGGTTTTTTTAGCGATAGTCGGTTTAGTTTATTGTATTAGATAAATATGGAAAAGATATTTATCTTGTAGGTTACGTATTGTATAATGTAAAGGACTCCTTAGTCTATAAAAGGAGGTCCTAGTTTAGATTAGATATATGTAAGTTTAATATCTAAGGTCGATACACTTCAAGGTTGCAAAACCCTAATACTAGTTAGAGTATTCGTATTAATAATAATATTGAGGTGTTGAATGTTTATTGTTCTTCTTCTTAAGATTAAGTGTTAAATTCCATGTAACACTTAATAAAATTTTGTTCTAAGTCAGTTTCTATATTAGATCGTTTGCTCAACTGGGATCAACAAAGAGGAATTTTGTTCTATTCAAAGATACTGATTGCTTGGTTTCATCTCCTAACTTTAAGTTGCCTAGTGATGATCAGGTTCTACTTAAGTTTCCTATGAAAAGCAATATGTACAGTGTCAATATGAAGAACATAGTGGCCAAAGACAATTTTACATGTTTAGTTGCTACGTGCTCTTTGGATGAATCTAAGTTATGGCATAGAAGGCTAGGTCATGTGAACTTTAAGGTAATAAATCTTTTAGCTAAAAACAACCTTGTAAGAGGTTTACCTTCAAAAGGATTTGAAAATAAACAGACTTGTAGTGCTTGCCTCAAAAGGAAGCAGCATAGAGCCTCTTGTAAGCCCAAAGTTTTTAACTCTATCACCCAACCACTTCATATTGTAACATATTGGATTTCACAAACACATCAAATCATGATTACTATTAGGCGTATAACTTGAGGTTTTAGAGAGAGAAAGAGTTAGAGGTTTGGGAACTTAGTGAGAGAAAGTAAAAGTATTATTATAAACCACCCTCTACCTTGAGGAGGTAGAGGGTATTTATAGTCTTATAAAACGCCACCTACTGGTCATGGATCGCATCATGGAGTAAAGGAAATCACTCCTCCACTGTTACTTAACTAAATACTACATAACATAAAACCTACTTACTATGAGCTTTCTCGACGATTATATACTTGAGGTGACTACACTTTAATAATCTGATTTACTAAATCCTAACAATCTCCCTAAGGGAGGTACCAAAATATAATGAATACAAAACAGATATTATTAAGATTTTTCTTGGATTCTTGTTAAAGTTCTTTGCTCAAGAGCCGTAGTCATTGATTCTTCATTTTTGCATGTTTGGTTAAACCCAAGTGGAGGTCTTTAATGATCCACGTATAATGAGTTTTGAGCCAAAGATTGATATCATCGTATAACATAAATCTCGACTTTCCATTGTGGTGTTGATATTATGTGATGTTGTGATTTTGGACCGACATGCTCACATTCCGATCATGAAATCTTATCATTGAGTAGCGGAAGCTATAGGGGATTCATGATATTTGCGGCCATGTGAAGTATGGAGTGAAATATCGAGTCGTTGATGCACGTATCATGATTTCTTTAGAAATGAATGTGTTGTGTGAGCATGCGCCTATGGATTGACCTCTCCATTCACGTCCGGAACGCGTCGCCGATACTGCATACAACGATTAGCAATAAAGCGCACGAAAGTGTCTTTGATCACTTCATTGAATTGAGGTACCACGCCCACGTTCCTCGCTGATCAAGATAAGTACCGCCAGCGATCGTATAATTCGTAGAATCTCCTGGACAGGTTTATGTTGCTTAGTCTGTTCTCAAACCGGACGCCTCAAAGAAGACAACACGGAGAGTGAACCAAATGAATTTGAGATTCACCGATTGATAAAGGAGATTTGAAAAACAATCGAGTAACGCCTAAAAGTTTGCAATACGAGGGTTTTGAGAAAATCAATTATCAATCATAAACACCTTTATATTTGAAATATTAATACACGATGTGCTAAAGAAAAGAATTTTAAGCACAACGACCCGGTTTTCAAAGGTATCCGCCAATCCATAACCTTGAACCAGGATTGATTCATATGTTTGAATCGCCTCCATTGTTTCTGCTTCGCTTGTCACATGGTTGATATATTGGATAGATCTCACATGCCACCTACCAAGAGCTTGTTTGATGTTGGCTCTGGAAGGCTTTCCATCTTCATTGTGAATATGTTTGCATATCACTCGGATGTTCCGCAATACCACAAGGATAATGCATAGGACTCAAGATATAATCTCTTTCCACATTGTGTGAAACAGAGAGTCTTCATTGATGAAGTCCTAATGAGATTTGTTTGATGATCTCGTGGCTCTAGACTCAATTGTGCACATTTGGTTCTATGTGAGACTATGGAGAGGGTCTCCTTCTTCAATATCAACAATCTAAGAAAGAGGATAGATTGATTATAGGTTCCCTGAGAATGAAACAAGTCCCTTTAAGAGAAACTTGAGTAGCTTGGGAAGTTGTAGTGCAAGATCGTCCTTTGGGTCCATGATGTCTTGTCTTCAATACGTGCCTTAGTAACAACCAAGAGTATATGTATTGAACCCGTTTTAAGTAAGGTTGAATAATTGAGGGCTATTTATTTTCACACTTTTCTCATTCAATTCTTTTTTCATTCTTCACCCCCCGCTTACCAGACTTCATAACTATAACCTTGTTGGGATTATTCCATTCTAGCTCTTTACCTCAGCACTCTTCCCATTTATCATTTTTCTCCTTTTTTCATCATACCTAAGGACTCTACACTATCTAGTGGATTGTCCCCGGTAGATCCTCTACTGGCCGGAAGGATCGTGGGAACTAATACCTAACCTAACCATCCTTATATCACGATACATAAAGTAAATTTGGTCGGTCTATTTGGTATTGTTCATCCGCCATTGGAACCAATTGAAAACCATTTGAAAATCAATCAGTTAGCAGATATATTATCAAAGCATTTTGAACTGAATTGTTTTGATATTTTAGAAAAAGACCTCCCTCTCAACATGTGCATCATGTATTTGAAATCGCTTTTAGCGGAGGCAAGATGAAGGATTCACTTCTTTGATTACCATTTTCTAAAAGATATCAACATCACTTTCTTGATCAAAATTAGCATTTTTCATACTTTGTTATGGGTATTTTTGGAAGGAGGATGTGGTTTTCAAAAAGTTGCTCCCCTCAATATGTGCATAGAGATTTGAAAGTGTTTTGCACATATTAAGGAAAATACTTTTGAAAAAAATCAATCACATTTCAATCCTTTTTGTTTGAAATAGATGCTCCTCCTCAACATGTGCATGGAAAAATTGAAATCGTTTGGCACATGTGGGAGGAGAGCTTGTAAATCATTATAAAACCATTTATCGAATTATCGGTTTAAATCCAATTTAAATCACAAATTCTCCCCCGATCACAATTTTCAAATCATTTGAGATTTGTGATCTCCGTAGATTTAAATTGATTTTGAAAGCTTTTGAGGAGAATTGTGACTTGTTTATGAAAACATTTAACCGATAAGGATCAGTTGGACTTTAAACTCCAAAAACATGCTTGATCTTTTGAAAACATGACAAAACCTTGGTTTGAACCAGTTGTATGATAAATAACCTTTTGATTTAAATGAAATCATTCTCCCCTTCAATCAATGACATAAGTTGTTGATTGAGAGATAGAGATTTTGACCAATGTCAAGCCTGATGATTTTCAAAAGGAGAGAAGTTATTTTTATTAGTTTTCAATTAGATAAAAAATATTTTTCTAAGAATTTTTAGAAGGAAAAATACTTATGAAGGAAACATTTGTCGCTTTAGTGACAAACATTTGTTTTAAGAATGAGCATGAGATATGAAAATAAGATAAAGCAAAGGCTCGTTCTCTCTTTAAAACGGTTATAGACCTGAAATGACTATAAGTCTTTGTTTCACTTTCTCTCAAATATATATATATATATATATATATATATATATATATATATATATATATATATATATATATATATATATATATATATATATATATATATATATATATATATATATATATATATATATTAATTTAAAAAAAATTATGTACATTCAAGAACATCTAAAACATTGATATTCTTCAATGTCAACACAAAGTCCGTAGATGATAGCGAATAGGGAAAACATGACAAAATGACAATTTTTTTTTGAATAACTATTTACAAGAGATGGATGAAGAAAAACCATTTACTCATCTTCTTCCTCTTGAAGACTTTTAAGTGTTTCCGGTTGTAGACTCTTTGAGCCAAGTCGTGGAGGATAAACTCAAAACGTTCTCTAGGAAGAGCTTTGGTGAAGATTTCGCTTAACCGGTATTCGGTCCTCACAAAATAAAGTTCCACCACACCGCTTTCCACTTGCTCCCTGATGAAACGATGTCGAATGTCGATGTGTTTTGCTCTTGAGTGTTGAACGTTGTTGCATGAGAGAGCAATGGCACTTTGTTATCACAATACGTAGAGATTTGTTTAATTCAAACCCATAGTCAGATAATTGGGATCTCATCCATAGGATTTGAGCACAACAAGATGACATGGCTATGTATTCGACTTCACAGAGGATATAGAAGTACACATTTGTTTCTTAGAAGACCAAATCACAAGCTTATCACCCAAAATGAGCACCTCCAGGGGCGTGCTCGGCCATGTATCTTGACATCCCGCGGATCGAAGGCATCTCGCATAGAACGTTAGAGACATACCGGTGTCCTTCGGGTACCAAAGTCCCATATTGATGGTTCCTTGGAATACCGAAAAGACCCGCTTAACTTCAAGGTGCGTTTGGTAGGCTTAGCACGTATCCGCACACATACATACTGGCAATGAAACGTAATATCTCGCTTCATCTTGCGGAGGTACATCGGGGATCCATCATACTACGATATTTCGCTTGATCTACCATGATCCCCGAGTGGTCCTCATCCAGTTTAGTACGCCTATCATGGAAGTGTCAATGGTCACATGAATCAAATCCAAATTTCTTTAAAATTTCATTTGCATATTTAGATTGATTTATATAAAACCTCCTGACTTTGTGAAATTTTTAATCCCAAGAAAAATAACATTTGTCCCATCATTGCCATTTGAAATTTGGAACCCATCTCCTTGAAAATGGTCACTTATTCATTGGAATTGACCGAGGGGCAAAAATAATATCATCAACATAGATTTAAATGTGAATTAAATGTTTTGACTTTCTCAGTGAACAATGTCTGATCAATTGCTCCTTTCAATCAGAGTAGATAGAGAAACTTTGATAGCGTATCATACCACCATGCCTTGGAGCTTGCTTCAAACCGTAAAAGAGCCTATGGCGATAAAACATGAGTGGGTACTCTAGATTCACAAAACCTTCAGTTGGGTGATATCACGACTTTAAAGATCTCCTTAGAAAAGCCGCCTTTACGTCCATCGATAGACTACCATGTTCTTACTTGTAGCATAGCCAAGAAGATTACGATTGCCTACGTCGAACAGACAATACAGATTTCTAAAATTCACAAAAGAAGACAAAATACCCTTATGATCAAAAGCAAGAATAATTAAATAAAACACCAATGAGCTGTAAAATTGAGAAGAAAACATAAGAAATATCACATATGATCCAAATAGATTTGAATGACTTTGTAAAGTTAATTTTATAGATTATAATTTTATAAAATCATTTATGTATTTTATTAATTAGCCGAATATATTTAATTATTTTTATAAAAGAATTTAATTAATAAAAGCCCAATATAAATTTATATTATTAAGAGTCCATTTATTTTAAGTCCAATACATTATTAAGCCCACAAGAAAATTGGAAAAGTGTATATATACATAATATTCGGTTCACATTTATCCAAATCCGGAATTTTGCAAACCACGACTCCCAAAACCCCTCCCTAATTAGATTTCCGTTTCGAGCTTGAGAGATATTTTCTTGGACAAGATTTGAAGGTAAACAAGGTGGGAAAAATGAGCATCGAGTTCCAAAGTTGTGTTTAAAGCGTGGTGAGTTTTGAGTGAATTAGGGTTTTAACAGTAGTGAGGTTTTGTGCTTCTTTGTTCTAACGATCCAAGCTCATCAAGGGTAAGTTCCTAATGTTGATTTCAGTCCTATAAGTCATATAGAACACATAAAAATTAGCCATGCATGATTTATAAGTCGTATGAAATTATTGAAATCTAAAACCCTAGAAATCGTGATAAAAATCAATTAATGGGTGTATAATATTTTTAGAGATCATGAATTGATTTTTCCAGAATCTATTACATGATATAAGACCTGAATAAAATACATATTTGTGAATTCGAAGCTTTCGTGAATTGTTTTGAGTTTTATGGTTCGATTAAACATGGAAAAAGGAAAGATTTAAAAAGGAACGATTAGGGTTTTGCATGAACTAGGGTTTCCTTGTAATCATTAAGGTGATGTGATAGTAATGATAAGCTAATGATTGGTTAAACCTAGGTTTAGGGCTTGTACTTGAATTATGTCTTTTCGGTCCTAAATAAAAGTTTTGGGTTGGTTTTGTAAACTATGAAACTTAAAGGTGATTTTTGGGAACAGTAAAATAAAGGTATTAAACGTATAAAAATAAATTGTGGGGTTAAACATGTAATTTTGATATTTAAAGGGCATTCGGTTGTATTTAATTTATTAGGGTTACGCTTTGTAAATTCTAAAACCTTTGGGCCAAAATATTAAAATCCGATAAAAGTAAGGTTAGATTGTGAAGATAAAGATGTCAAGGGTGTAATTTGAAATTCTGAGCAATTATGGGTTCAACAAGTGTGAAGTTGATTTTGTAGAGAGCGTGAGTTTAGTTGGTTTCAGCTTTGTTATCATTTACGTTCTAGTTAAATTGGAAATCATTAAAAGAAGTAATATGAATTTAATCGTATTTAGTAATATTTAAGAGTTTGGGAAACCCTAGAATCTAAATAGGAAGTTGGTGAATTAATGAGGAATACTAAAAATGTGTAATTTCAGTCCATTACTAAAATGAGAATATTGACAACTCTAAAAAGTATTAATGCTTATAAAATCCGTTATAATATTAATGATGCTAAAATATTAAATAAATCATAATCAGCGGTAGAGTCGTTGGGAAGACCAGACGCTACATCTTCGTGATTCTACATTCGTTTCTTTCTCACCGATTGC
>OU343221.1:349219964-349309781 GCA_910596185.1 Chrysanthemum makinoi | reverse complement strand
AAAAAGATTAACTTTTGACTTTCCTACATGTCAAGAAAAACGTACCTTTTTGCCTTTGCAAAGTTTCTTGAATGGTATAAATACTTCTTCGATTTGTGACTTATAGTCTTTTACATACATGGCCACCACATTGGCATCAAGCTCCGTAATGGGGACTTGTTTTCCTGCTGTCAATCGATAAACGCTCATGAATTTAAACTTAGCGTTTTCTCAATATTGGAGGATTATTTCAGAAACACTTCAATTGGCAAGATCATGTATTCCGGATCAAGGTACGGAGTACCATAACAAAGCCAATTCAAGATGAACACTACTATAACAATGTTTCATGTTTCACACACTACAAAATTGTCTCAGTGTACCCACACCGTCCTAAATGGTCATGGCATACTATATTCTCTATTTTCTACAAACTGAAATGTCATGTCCAAAACTTCAGAAACACGTTGGTTGTTCATAAAAACTATCGGTTGTAACAGCTAGTTATACATCACGCGAAATCATAGTAATAACGTAAAAGTTACATCTTTCTTCAACCATAAAAGTATCCATTTTCATATCTAATATCTATAGATAAAGTAAGTTTTACTTCCTACATTCCAATTACATGATCTAGGCTAGTGTGTAAACTTAGTACTAGATCATATTTGAAACCACCAAATCGACTTAAGTTCAATCTAATTTTACATAATTGATGCTCAAACTACATCTTTATTCCAAATAATTGCATTTCAATTGAACAAACACTCAAATTTCTAACCATGATTAACTTAATCATATAGCCATATACTATTAGCAAACCATCACCAAATGACCAATAGTGGTAAGGCACTTGACATCCATTTGGTATGGCCAAGGAAGGGTCGGAAACAGTCAGGGGATACCAAACCCGTGGATTTTCCTAACGTAGTGTAAAACTATGTAAAATATACCGATTTTCTAAGAATGCACATGGTCCCTAATTTTTGGGTTACGATTTTTCTGTACGTTTCATAAAATGAACCTCATGACCTTTGGTCTTGGGTCCGCCACTACACCCCAGTTAGGCCGTGTACAAGTCAAAGACTCGCCATCTCCCTGAACAAGAAAAACCTCGTCCGCCTAACAAAAGACCCAAATCATTGCAAATAAACTCAACTAAAAACCTTCTAATTCTTAAAAAAAAACATGAATATATTAAGGGGGTGTTTGTTTAAGCTTATATGTGGGCTTATCAGATTATTTGTATATTTCATAAGCCTCAATTTTCCGGCTTATTTTGAGACTTAGGGGATTATATAAGTTTATCATATAAGGGGTGTTGGTTTAAGCTTATATGCGGCTTACGAGCTTATTTGTGTTTCGGCGTATATGTCATAAGCCCTAATTTTTCAGCTTATTTTGAGACTTATGGGCTTTATAAGCCCATAAGTCTCAAAATAAGCCGGAAAATTAGGACTTATGAAATATAAGCTGAAATCAAATAAGCTCGTAAGCGCACATATAAGCTTCAACAAACACCCCATAATGATAAACTTATATAAGCCCGGAAGATTCAAATAAGCCGGGAAATTGGGGCTTATGAAATATAAGCCGAAAAACAAATAAGCTGACAAGCCACATATAACCTTAAACAAACCCCCCCTAAGAAAACAAAAGCTTTACCACACAACTAATAAGATCATTAAAGAGTACATACAAGGAGTAGGTACAGAAGTAATGGGTGTTTGTTTAAGCTTATATGTGGGCTTATGAGCTTATGCGGCTTATATTTTTCATAAGCTCTGGCTTATTCGACACTTATGGGCTTTACGCGTATAAGTTTATCTAATAATAAACTAATATAAGCCCACAAGTTTCAAAATAAGCCGAAAAATCGGGGCTTATGAAATATATTAAGGGGCCGTTTGTTTAAGGTTATATGTGGCTTGTGAGCTTATTTGTTTTTCGTCTTATATTTCATAAGCCTCAATTTTCAGGCTTATTTTGAGACTTATGGGCTTATATAAGTTTATCATAATATGATAAACCTATATAATAAGTCTTAAAACAAGCCGGAAAATTGAGGCTTATGAAATATAAGGCGAAAAACAAATAAGCTCACAAGCCACATATAAGCTTAAACAAACGGCCCCTTAACATATTTCATAAGCCCCGATTTTCCGACTTATTTTGAAACTTGTGGGCTTATATTAGTTTATTATTATATGATAAACTTATATTGTATAAGCACATAATTCTCAAAATAAGCCGGAAAATTAAGGCTTACGAAATATAAGCCGAAAAACAAATAAGCTCACAAGCCCACATATAAGCTTAAACAAAGGCCCCCTAAGAAAACAATAAAATAAGATGATGAAAAAGTACATACAAGGAGTAGGTACAAAAGTAATATAAGGAATAACATGAACCAAAACCAAACAATAATCATGACCATCATCATCAGCTAACAACAGATTCTCAACTGCCCATTTAACAGCTCTCCTACTTCCTTTCCCGCCAATTCCACCTGTGTTCCCACCTTTCACCCCCACAGCTACCACCATGCTCCTTGACTCCATGTTCTTCACATCAAAATGAACAGTTTTTTTTTTTTTTTTTTTTTTTTTTAAGGATTAATATTGGTTTTTTTGACTTTTGTTTGCAGTTTTTTCGGGGAATATCTCAACGAGTTTTTAAGGAAAACCAAAGTTGAACTTTTGATCCTTGTTGTGTTTTTTTTGAAGTCAAACATATGAAACTAGGAACATGTGACATGTTGAGATAAATTGTCGTGTCATTTTCCTAATTTTTTTTTTTGGGTAATTATGATAATGCATCTTTTGCTCAAGGTGTCATCACTTTTTAGGAAAAAAGTTTGGGTATTTCCAAAATAGACTTTGAGACTTGCGACTTTTTCCTTCCAATGTAAGAGTGACAAGTGTCCTGACACTTTTCAGATTCCAATCATTTTCGTACCTATGATTTTTACTCGACTAATATCCAGCGAGTTTTTAAGATTCGAGCGACTTTTTTTTGATATTTTCGAGGAAAAAGTCAAACTTTAAAAAGTAATATTTTATTCCTTTTGCTCCTTCCCAATGTCGAGCGACTTTGCGAATTAATTTGAGCGTTTTAGGCAAATAGTACCTTGTATCTTGTATCCAATTTTACACCACGGTAAAAATAGTTTTTACTTATCACATATCTTTCGTAACAAATGAATTAGAATAACACATACATTACACCCCCATTACAAAATTTCTCCTAGAAGTCAAGAACCATCGTCTTCTCGAAATCCTGCAAAAAAAATGTTTCGTATTCGGGTATGTATTTTTATGTTGATATATATAAATTGTTCGTATATTTGTTTTTCCCCTTATTTATTTGAAATTAATCATGTTTAATAGTAGTTTTGCAACAACAATTTTGTTTATTTAAGTTAGCAAAAGGTTTTAGATTGTGTTTGGGTTTGTAATTTATCTGGTGTCTGAGATGTGATTCTTTGTTGTTCTAACTTTTTGAAAATATATTTGGTATTTGTTACAAAATTGTAGTGTGAGGCTTGGATGATTGAATGCAGTTTTGTTACTCATTTTATTTTTTCATTTGTAGGAATATGAGGCGAAAATCATCATCAGAAGTAAACCAAACTACTTTTCTTTAATAAAATCCAAGTTGGATAAAAACGGGAAGTTGTTTCGCAACTTGTTTCGGTAAATGGTTGTACCTTTCTTATTTTGACCACGAAGCACATATGATAGATTATGTTTTACAAAAACAATGTTATCCGAATGAAAATCATTATGATATGCCGATTGGTATTATATTGATGACCGTCCCCTACATTTCGGTCGCCGAGTTTTCGGTTATCACTGGTTTTAATTTTGGAAAAGTAAGTTTTGAAAAATATGGATCTGGACACTTCAATTTTATGTCAAGGGTTTTCCCAAAACATTCAGGTTCAAAAATTACAAACTTAGATATTCTTGGCTTAATTGAGGATGAAGAGGCATTTGGTATTATATGCGACGAAAATGCAGTACGTCTTTGTCTATTGTTAGCTTTGGAGGTTATCTTCATGGGCAGATTATTGGTTCAGGAAGTTGATGTTTCTCTCATGCGATTAGTTGAAAACCTAGATGATTGGGATGCCTTTCCATGGGGAGAGCATATTTGGAGGCATTTGTATGATGAAATTTTTGATGTTGCAGATAAACACAAGTGGGATTTCCTTCAAGGTATTAACAAAGACCACAAGTTTGTTCCAACCTATACACCGTCAGGATTCGCTTTCAAGGTTAATATTTTATATATCAATATAAACTGGATTCATTTTGTGTATCAATATTTTATGTTATTATTTTTTATTGAAATTCCAAAATCCGTATAGATTTGGATACTGGAGTCTTTTGAAAGAAGCATTCTATGGTGGAATAAAGTTCCTGATATTATGCCAAGAGGAGTAGCGTGGTCAAAGAATACACCCTTCAAAAGATCTGATTATAAGTTTCTTTTTGGAAAGGTAAAAGTAATATATAAAATTTTCTTATTAATGCAATCTTTATTTCTACATTAATGCAATCTTTTATTGAACATTATTATTTGTTTTTTAAGGATTCGAATCCTGTCAAAGAACTGACACCGACAATAGCTGAGAGGAGATCTGATTGGTATATAAAGTTTACGGCATTTTTCCATGATTACATACCTAGAACTCCACCAGTGAAAACAACACATCTCTATGACGAGTGGTTGAAGAAGGGCCGCAAGACGCAAACGGCAAGACTGAAGGAAACATTTACCTATTATACGCAGAGTGAGAGCGATAATAGAGATCAGCATAACACAGGATCGTGTTATTACAGAGTTAAATAAGCGTTTGTTCAAACTTGAGACAATTATTCAGGTTATTTAAGCATTTGTTCAAACTCATAGACCCATCAATAATCACACGACTATTGATAATAATAAACGTACCTTTTTTCAGGTTCTTGCTCGAGAAAGAAATGGGGTAATATATCCTTCTTCTTTTTTTTTATCGTATATATACTTTGACATTATCAGGAAGCTGCTAGCAGTGGATTGAAAACCACTAGCAGTGGTTTCATATACTCTAGCAGTGGATACACGAAATTTTCAAAAACAGCCCTTCCATTATCCATTATCAGGAAGCTCGCTAGCGTGTGGATTGAAAACCACTAGCGTTGTTTTCATATACACTAGCAGTGGATACACGAAATTTTCAAAAACAGCCCTTGAATTATCCATTATCAGGAAGGCTAGCAGCAGCATTGAAAACCACTAGCAGGGTTTCATACTCTCTAGCAGTGGATACACGAAATTTACAAAACAGCCCTTCAATTATCCATTATCTTTCGTATATATCCTTTTTATAAATACTTATTTTCATTCTTAGGAGAAATTGGAGTTAAGTAATGATCTACGGCATCTTAGTGCACAGTTTTGTGATGAGCTTAATCATGATTTTCTTGACTTGTTTGAGTCAAGTCAGTCAAGCATTGATACTAGTTCATCAGCGCGGCTAGATGAATTTTCTGATGACGATCTTGCAAATTTCCGTACCATAACGTATCATAACGATAGGTTATTTATAAACGCTGACAGGAATTTATTATCCAAGAAGAATTAAGGTTGCGACATGAAGAATTAGAAAGTGCGTTAAAAAAGCAGAAGTTGATGCAAAAAGAAGAGGTTAAGGATGGAAGAGGACAAGTTGATAATGAGGGAAGAGGAAAAGAGGTTGTAGTATGAAAATGAACGAAAGAAAAGGGGAGAAGCAATCATGAACTCAGATCATATGAAAGCCAGTAGAGCGCGTTTTGCAGTTTCCAAGAGGAGTGAACAACGTTCGGGTGAAGCTAATTCGTATTATTGGACCAATGCATATGCTGAAAAGAAAAGACGATGCTCTAGCTTACCTGATCCAGATATGAGTGAAAAACTTAAATTTGTCACGCCTTGGGTTGAGGTATGAAAAATACTTCTTGACAACCTTTTAAAATATATCTTGTTAATGACAATTGATTATAAGTTTAATCGTTTCATATACTAGGATCTTGCACGCTCCACCAATGCTGTCAACAGAGTTCATTTTACAAATGAATTTGACGAATTTCTTGGACAAATAGGACCACTTAACTGCAAGTTTCCTTGGTCTGACGATGTGTGTGTGGATAGAAGGTTTTGGGAAAGTTTGGTTTGCTTAGACCCGCCTAGGAAAGGTTGGCTAAGGGATGAGGCAAGTACTCATACAAGTGTACCTACAGAATTTATTTCTTATAACGTTTATCACACTCATTCATGTTTCGAAATTTACAGCACATAGAGTTGTGGGTTAATTACCTTTGGCATGTTAGGCCCGATACGGCTAATTGGGCGATGGTTAGTAGCTATTTTGTTCAAATTTCATACAAAATTCTTTTGCCGTTGTGGTATGCTAATGGTGAAAGATACTCTATTCCATGGTCTGACGTTAAGCACGTAAGTAACGATATATATATATATATATATATATATATATTTCATAATACTGATTAGCTTTTGCCATATATTGATATTATGTTTGTGACCCAAACGTTGTAGGTTTTCATGCCTATTAATGAAACTGAAGCTCATTGGTGTCTTGCCCGTTTGGAGATAGACACTGGCATTGTTACCTTTTATGGTAGCGGTCAAACTTTTGAAGAGGAATGGCGAGAGTTTTATATCAAACTGAGGGAGTGTTTAAAGGTTTCGCTATTTATTCATATGTCATAAGAATTAATACATGACCGTTTAACCAGGTTTTAAAACATTAGATTTTTTAAAACAAGGCTACTTTTGTCCACAGCTACAATTACCGAGGTCCTAGCACAAGCAAGTATTTGAGAAGAAAGGCATTGATCCGCTAGTTATTTCATTACATTTACTATCGTGAACAAGTACCGGCAGGCCGATATTTGGTGATTGTGGTATTTGGGTATGTATTTTTTTATACCGCTTGGCTTTTGGTCTACCATTGGATGTGAAGGATCGTATTCAGGCTGCGCTTTCATACCGTGAACAAATGGCTAGGTTTTTTTAAACACCGTGTTTGTGTTTAGCTATGTTCTATTTTTGTTGATGTATTACTTGAAACAAATTGAAAACCATATGCTCCCTTGAATGGTTTTGTATTCAACATTTTGTATTATAGTTGTGTTCAAACTAATGTAGAGACGTTCCAAATTTGTTTACTAGTAATATTTTTCTATAAAAATAAGCAAAAAAATATTAACCACACACCAAATTATGGATATACAAAGTAGGCCAAACCCATGCATGCTAGTTTACAAGTACTGTCCATTTGGTATGCATTATCCAACATTACATACTAGGCGACTTTTTTTGGGTGAGTTTGACTATATCTTAGATATATCATTTGAGTATGGCTGTAATGTACTTTTTAGACACTTTTTAACTGTTCACTTTTTTGTACCTTTTGTATATTTTGTACCTACTATTAACCAAAACTACCCCATATTTTATCTTACATATATTTTCGTTTTTCAGGGACTACTAAATATGGCATCGAAAAACAGAATCAAAGGGTGTTGTTATTAATTATGGTATCAAGAATGGGTGTAAGTTTGTCCATTTTATTTTTCTCTGTTAAATTTTATCTTAAATATCTTTTGTTTTGCTGAATTATTTCCATTGTTACACGAATGTTGAAAACAGTCAAGATTTTGGGTTTGATGTTTATCATGGCAGTCAGTTTTTTTTTATCCCTTAAGTTATTTAGGTGGAGATGTTTTACATTTGAGGTTACCTAGGTTGACTAGGTTATCGTATTCTCAAATATGACATCTTGTTGAAAGAAATTAAGGAGGATATTTGGGCTTGGTATTTTTGTCTTCCAAGTAGTAGTCTGGAGGAAGGGTTGACCCTTGTAGAAGATGATAATGATGTCCAGAAACTGTATGACATGGCTGAGCTCCATGGTCTAGTTGAGATCTATGTTTGTCATCACCACGGTTCATTTAGTTACCTACTATCACAAGAACCTTGATTCCCCAGACGATGATCGACATTTAAAATTATAAGTCACCGAAAAGAAAAAGATGTCGATGTCTGTCGTTTGAAGAACTAATGGCATGGGAAGAAGAAAAAAATTCACCGCCTACCTTAGGACACCTTATATAAAGCCTTTTATTAAAGCTAATTTATTCAGAGGAAGGTCTGAACTTGGTGGTATTAATGACCTTGACTACATTCCTCCTTGTTTAAGGACTACAGTCCGACCTTATGTGTCGAATGACTTTTAAGATTCTTGGACACAGAACTCCACTGTTACCGAGTGTTTGTCAAACGAACGTGGGTTGGAGATTAGTCCGTTAAGAGGTAAGAACCTTTTAACGACTTTGAGGTCTGATAATCATGACCTTCAGGATCCACATTCAACAATATGTATACTCCCATCTACTCAAAACAGCCCTTTAAAGTGTAAGAGGTTTTTTAATGACATTGATGGCCTTCCTACAGTTGGAAGCTCAACTGTAGTTCATTATGTGTCCAAGAAAAGTCGTTTTGAAATTGGTACCTTGAAATCTAGGAGATTATTTGATGAATTTGAAGAAGTTGGTAGTAATCAATCTGATGATATCAAGGGTGATGAGGCAATCAGTTTGGTTAATGATCAAGTGATAGTTGCAGACCACACTGATGGTTCCATGTCATACCCAACCTTTCTCCAAGTAATTCGAATGTATGATGAAGGCTACCATGTGGTAGTTATTTGATCTTCCAGGGTGGTATGTACCCTTTTAAACAATTTGTATTTTTGTTCCTTTCCATGCATGATGACTAGTTAGTGTATGTTACAAACTACACTAACTAGTCATCATGATGAAACAATTTATTTTCAGTATGTGGTGAAGGCTTGTTAGTGTATGTTACAAACTAGTATGTGATGATGGTTCTACTACCATGTGTATGTTACATTGCTATTATTTTGATTATATATGCTGATGTCTATCAGCACAACTATCTCGATAACAAAACTACAACAATCATCTCAATTTTATACAATTTTTGTGTGTACTTTTTTGTCTATGCATTTATATAATTTTATACAATTTTTGTAATTGTTGCACACCGGGACATTCCGGACCATTTTCTTCAGAATCATCCTATGCATTTTATCAAAATGCACTTTTAGAATGATGAAGTCGAATACATGATGCAAATTCAGATTGACTATCATAGAGACAATCCATTCCGGGTGAATCATGTGAATGCATTAGGTGACTGGAACTACTTTTTTGAAGATTGTGAGTTTGATCATGGAAAGATGATAAGGTTTAAGTTCATGTATGTAGAGTCTTATGATGGTTTGGTGTATCCTGTTTTCCATATTTGTTAGGAAATCGGATAAGGTTTAATTTCATGTATGTAGATTGTTATGACATTTTCTCTATTTATTTTGTTGGGTTACATGAACAAACTTTTCAGTGGTGGGTGTGTATATACTTGTATTCGATTGGACTGTTTAGACTGTTACAAATTTTAACAGTTTATGGTAAGGACTTTCACAACACAACCATTATGTTGTAATCCTTCATATTAGTTCATAATATCACTATTTTTCGACTACTTTTGGTAGATGTAATCTTGGTGAAGAGATTGGAGTGTGGTTGGTGTATCCACTGCTAGGACATTTCAAACCACTGCTAGAGTTGATGAAACCACTGCCAGAAGAATGAATCCAAAGCATAAATTAAACCACTGCTAGAGTTGATGAAAACACTGCCAGAAGAATGAATCCAATGCTTGAATTAAACCACTGCTAATAGTGTTTTTAACCACTGTAGTATATTGGAAGGCTGGTCCCGGCCTGAATTAGGACTAATCGACACCTCGCGCACGTCATTTTTAACATAAAATAAAATTTCATTAATAATTAAAATTTTACAATGCTGAATAAAAACATTCCGAAATACATAAATCATAAATCTAATCTCAATGCTCTCTCGCATGCATAGTCATACGAGGGAGTATGAGAACGAGCAAATCCCTCGAACCGAGCCAAATCTTCCTCGTCTACACGATCGTCTACACCATCGTTTTGTTCTCCGATAGCTCCAATTGATTTGGTGTGCTGGCGTTGTTCGTTGTATTCGAAACACACCGCCACAAGTTGTCAGCAACCTCGCGATCTTTGCGTGCTTGATCTTTCAAAAATTTGTCGATCACAGCTTTTCTTTCAGTAGTAATGTCGTTGCAACTATGGTAGTTTTGTCTCATTTGTTCCTTTTCCGCCTTTGCCTGGTCAAACAATTTGATGACGCTTATAATAGCGTTTTTTTCGGCCTCATCATCGATATTGCATTGATTTTGAACGCATTACACTTGCATATCTTCACAGAATGGGGGAGACAACAAACCATATTAAATCTTGTGTTGGGAAGTATTTTGAGCTTCAATTGTGTTTGAAATTGTGTGTTAAAAATGTGTTTGATGTGAAGTTGGTATTTATAGAGTGGTAAAAATTGTTTTGAAAATGTTTTATTTTTTGTTTTTTGTTTTTTTTTTAAATTTAATGACCAACTGTAATGTACTATCACATATCCCAAAATATACTGCAACTTTTAAAAGCCTTTTTCAATTTAGCGATTTATGATACACTAATCTTGTCTTTTATCTTTTTGTTCCCACATTCACTCCTACCAACCGAACCCTATCTTCTTAATAATCTAATACAACTGCCGTATTCGTTGATTATTAAAATTGAATTGTGCGAAAGGTTCGTCATACTTTATTGTCATGGTCCCCCATATCAATTTTGTCTATATTTGATGTTTCAATATTCGAATCTAATTGGGGTTTACATTTAAAATTATTTATATTTTTTAAAGTATTGTATTTTACGTGTTCCTGTAATGGATGGCACCTATTTGGAGTTCGGATCCTCGCACCGTTTGACGTTCATATTTTGGGGGAGTTTTATTTCCAACCGTTGAGGTATGAAAATGGGGGTGTTTTTTATTGGAGTGTGTCCAAGGATAGGAAGGTGGACTATAATAGTATGTGCCAGCCGAAAGAACATACTGAACTAAATTTCCATTCGTTGTTTTTCTGTTTACCACAATGTCAATTAGAGGTAGGATTGAAACTAATAGAGTGTGATAGGGATGTGGCTGCCATGTATGACCTGTCATCGATATGGGAAGTTAATGATGTATATGGCACATAATCCCAAAACTTATTTGATTTTTATTATAAAAATCTTAACTTTTATGATTCTGATTATACAACCAAATTGATTATACATGGAAGAAGATTAAAAGATGCAAGCAATATGACATATGATGAGCTTATTGCTTTAGCGAAGAAGAAGCAAGCATCCTTATTGATGTTGATGTCGATATGTCTCATAGCCATAGGGATGTAGTTGCTAAGCCGAAGGTTAAGCGTAAGTTGGTTTTCATTGAAGAGCGAGATAAAGCCTTTGCAAGTATGGATAAAAAAATTAATGGTGCAAAAAAATAAAAATAAATAAATAAATAAATAAATAAAACAACGCTATTTCTGACATTAGATTCTACTTTGTGACACATAAATCTATAATAAACCGTGCGGTCACAAAGTAGTACAAAGTGTTTCAAAGCAATATCGCCGCTTTTTGTTTTGTTTTTGTTTTTTTGTTTTTTTTATTTATTTTTTGTTTATAGCAGACACTTATATTTTACCCTGCGTAAAGTTACCGATTAATTCATATCACACTCCGACCAATGCACATATCGATTATACTTTTTTTTGATGATGTAGGTTATGTTTTCAACACTACGTTACAAGCCATATCAGGAGCAAGTTATAAACACGGTATGTTCCACAAAAGTACTTAGACAAACATAAATAAGTAAGTGCATATATTAAAATATCCAACAAAATTAACCTTAATAGGTTTATAGAACATCCATAAGCATAAACATAAACATCATACATTCCTAAGCATATATTAAACTGAAAATACATGTTGGAAAATTTAGTGCACTTGTGGGATTAGTTCACACCTTGAAATGGGTTAGGAGGTACGGAGTGTACACCCATAAGGTCCATGAACACCCTGACTCTAATAGTGGTTTGTATTGGTAGTGCTAGTAGAAAGTACTGCCTGAAAGTTGCTTGAGGAAAGTACCGCTTGAGGAAAGTAATTGCTTGTGGAAAGTATCGCTTGTGATTTTCAATCGATAAGCGCTTTTTCCAGCGATAGGCAAGTTTCCATAATGTGGTGTATCCATCGCTAGTGCTATGAAAGTAATCGATAATCAGGCTTCCAGCGATAGGTTGTATTTCCACTGCAAGTGAAAGTACTGCTAGTGGAAAGTACTGCTTATGGAAAGTATCGCTAAATGGCGTTACAACCGCACTATGACATTTAATTGGTCATGTAACCACTAACGGCTATAATGGGGATAATTATGAGGCTATTAATGGGCGATTAATACTCATAATTTCATTGAATAGCTCAAGAGTAACCTCCTATAAATAGAGATATGATAATGCATGAAGGACAATACGAAAACGTAAACACTTATTAGCGAAAGGGTTATAGAATTGTGCCTATTCTCTAAGCGATTTGGTCTTATCCCAAGTAGATATTCGTGATACCCGTGCATTAGGTTTAATAGTTTACTTTGGAAATTGATCACACGATTCCAAGTGATATCCGGTAACCACCTAGTGGTATTACATCGCTATTGATTGTCTTAACCCCGCTCGGGAGCATCCACCCAACAATCAAAGTAAACTATTTTGTGATAATCAATGGCAGCGGGCCACGAATGAACATATGGCTTCAAACTTTGCTAAGCCGACAAGTTTGAAGGGGTGGACTTAAGGAGGTGGCAGAAGAAGATGCACTTCTTGCTGTCAAGCATGAGTGTGGTGTATGTGCTAACCACACCCATTCCTGATGATGGTGATGATGCTATGTGGAGCGGTCGGAGGAGGAGCAAATGGGAGAATGATGACTACATATGCAGGTCTTATTCTCAATGGTATGTCGATTCTTTGTTTGATATTTATCGAACTTTGAATCTTCCAAAGAACTGATTCCTTGGATGCCAAATATATGCTGAGGATGCATCAAGTAAGAAGTTCCTTGTTAGTAATTTCACAAATTACAAAATGACCGATTCAAGACCAGTTATGGAACAATACAATGAACTTCTTGGAATACTTGGAAGGTTTACACAACACCAAATGAACATGGATGAGGCTATCAAAGTCTCTTGTGTCATTGACAAACTCCCTCCTTCATGGAAAGATTTCAAGCATACCTTGAAACATATGAAGGAGGAGTTAACTTGTTGAGTTGGTAGCTCATCTCAAGACATTGAGGAATCTCTCAAGGTGCAGGATAATGACAAGCCAAAGAGTGCAATGCTATGGTGCATCATTGTCAATATGGTGGAGCATAATAACTCCACCAGGTACAATGACAACAAAGGCAAACGTAAATATCATGATAACACAAGGGCAGATCCAAACAAGAAGGCAACACCTACTTGTTGGAAATGTGGCAAACAGTCACATTAAAAGGGACCGCAAGGGTGTTAAAATTGGTGGTAAAGGCAATGGATCGGGCACTAATGGTTCGTGGAGTGGTGGTTCGACCAACTCATGAAAGGTCCGAATATGTTTAATAAGTCTTTTCGATTTATTATGTTACATATGTATCCAATCTTTTATGCTGGGGATGATGATGTTTGCGTGGTGGGTTGACTCGTGCAACAAGTTCATGTGTGTAAAGATAGAAGCCGGTTCAAGACTTATGAGTCACTGAATGATGGTTCTATTCTTCACATGGGAAATGAGTCAAACCTTTGTGCATGGTCGTGGTCATGTAGATCTTAAGTTTAGTTCTGGAAAGATTGTAACTTTGTTTAATGTTATTCATGTTCCCGATATAGGAAGAACTTTCAAGTAGTGTTTTGAATAATCATGGATATAAACAAGTTATTGAATCGGATAAATTTGTTCTTTCTAAATGTGGTGTTTTTATTGGTTTTGGTTATTTATGTAATCAAATGTTCAGGCTTAATATTACCACCGGTGTTATTTCAAATGTGACTACATATAATCAGAGTGATTCTAACCTTTGGCATGCTAGACTTGGTCATGTTCACTATAAAAGAATGCAAGATATGTCTAGGATGGTTTAACCTTTTGACATGGACAATGAAAAGTGTAAAACTTGCATGTTGACCAAGATAACCAAGAAACCCTTTCGGGGTGTTAGTCGTGAGACTAAGATCTTGGAGCTTATTCACAATGATCTGTGTGATTTGCATGCCACTCCTTCTTTGGGAAATAAGAAGTACTTTGTGACATTTATTGATGATGCTTCTAGATTTTGTTATGTCTATATTTAACATACCAAGGATGAAGCATTAGATAAATTCAAAGTGTTTAAAACTGAAGTTGAATTACAACTGGGGTCTTTGATCAAAAGATTAAGGATGATAGGAGGTGAGTACATGGATACTCAGTACTTTCAGTCTATTGGTATTATCCATGAAACTATCTGCCCTATACTCCTCAGCAAAATGGTATTTCCGAAAGGAAAAACAGTGGTTGCTTTGAAGGAGATGGTTAATTCCATGTTGTCCTATTCAGGACTGAGTCAAGGGTTCTGGGTGAAGCTATGTTAACAGCTTGCTATTTATTAAATAGGGTTCCAAACAAAAGGAACAAGGTTACCCCTTATGAACTCTGGACTAAAAGAAAACCCAACCTGAACTATCTCAAGGTTTGGGGTTGTAGGGCTGTTGTAAGACTCACTGATCCAAAGCAAAAGACTTTGGGTGAAAGAGGCATTGACTGCATCTTTGTTGGATATGCTGAGCATTCCAAGGCTTTTAGGTTCTATGTTATTGAACCTAATGAATATGTTTCAATTAACTCCATTATTGAATCAAGGGATGCAAACTTTGATGAGAATAGATTCTCATCAGTTCCTAGACCAAGTCAGAGGATTCCTAATGGAACTCATGACACTGGTGTATCGAGGTACTAATGATGAACCATCGTGGTGCCTCGATGAGGTTGGAGTTCAACAACTGAACCTGTGCTCAAAAGGAGCAAAAGGGTCAGGACTCCAAAGTCATTTGGACCTGAGTTTCAACTATACTTAGTTGAAGGTACAAGGGATGAGGTCTCAGACCAATACTCCTATTGCTTCATTGTTGAGGATGACCCAAAACATTTGAAGAAGCAATGAAGTCCCAGGATATTGCTTTCTGGAAAGAAGCAATCAATGATGAGATGGATTCCATCATGGGCAACAACACTTGGTTGTTGGTTGATCTACCTCCTGGTTGCAAACCTTTGGGTTGCAAATGGATTTTCAAAAGAAAATGAAGGTAGATGGAACTATTGAAAAGTTCAAGGCTAGACTAGTCATTCGGGGCTTTAAACAAAAGTCAGGAATAGACTATTTTGATACTTATGCCCCTGTGGCTCGTATCAGTACCATAAGACTGCTGATTGCTATGGCATCTATTCACAACTGGTTATTCATCGATGGATGTGAAGACAACATTCTTGAATGGTGAATTGGAAGAGGAGGTTTATATGAACCAACCTCAGGGCTTCATCTTGCCGGGCAATGAAAACAAGGTGTGTAAACTGATTAAGTCTCTTTATGGACTTAAGCAGCCACCTAAGAAATGGCATCAAAAATTTGATGAAGTGGTTTTGTCTAGTGGTTATGTTCTTAACCAAGCTGACAAATGTGTATATAGCAAATTTGATGAATCGGGTAAAGGAGTCATCATTTGTCTATATGTTGATGACATGTTGATCTTTGGCACTGACAAAATCAGTTGACCTGACAAAGGAATTTTTGTCATCAAGGTTCTCCATGAAGGACATGGGGAGGCTGATGTTATCCTTGGTATAAGGATTAAACATGAAAGTAAAAGAATTTCTATCTCTCAGTCTCATTATATTGAGAAGGTAATGAGGAAATTCAATTACTTTGATTGTACTCCAGTGAGTACACCTATGGATACTTGTGAGAAGCCGATGCCTAATCATGGCAAGGTTTGATCTCAACTTGAGTACTCTAGGGTAATTGGTGCCTGATGTATGCCATGACTTGTACAAGACCGATATTGGTTTTGCAAAGGGGAAAATTGAGCGGGTATACTAGTAATCCTAGTGCTCATCACTGGCAAGCAGTTCAAAGGGTAATGAAGTATTTGAAGAGAACTATGGATTATAGTCTCTCATATACGGTTACCCATCGTGTTGGAAGGTTACACTGATGCAAGTTGGATCAAGAACATCAAGACAATTAGTCTACCAGGGCGGGTATTCCTACTTGGTGAAGGTGCAATTTCTTGGGCATCCAAGAAGCAAACTTGCATCACCAGTTCAACAATGGAATCTGAATTTGTGGCTTTAGCAGCTGCTGGTAAAGAAGTTGAATGGTTGAAAAACTTGCTTCTTGAGATTCCATTGTGGCCTAAACCTATAGCACCTATTTCTATCCTGTGATAGTGCACTACATTGGCTAAGGCTTATAGCCAGATGTACAATGGTAAGTCTAGACACTTAGGTGTCGGACATAGCATGATTCGTGAGCTTATCATGAATGGGGTGGTATCTATAGAGTTTGTGAGATCTCAAAGTAACTTAGTGATCACTTGACGAAGGGTTTGGCTAGAGACTTGGTTATAAAGTCCGCTAAAGGGATGGGTTTAAGTCCAACTTAGTCAATGAATGCTAGGACACCCAACTTCCTCCTGAGGAAACTTAGGAGTTGAGTTCAATGTGTAAAGCTGAACATTCAGTGGACTGGAGCACATGTTTTATTTACATCCCAAGGTTGTGCTCAACCTTGAAAGGAGGATGAAGTCCTTACTTCTTAATGGTTAATTTTCTTTGAAAAAGTGCTTAGCAGGAGCATGACTAAAGAGGAACCACCTATGTAAATGTTGAAGTTTTGCCGCTTCAGAAAGCTTTGGACTTTTAGCTTTTACAACATTTATGAATTTGGATATGGACACATGGCTTGTATAGTGTCAAGAGTTGTTAAGTGTTTGAAAACTTGTGTGTATTTATCTTCATGTATTCAAATGGGTTGAAGGGTTCAATTCTTAGAACACCCTGATTCTCGAATATTTGAACGTGTAATTACTAAGATGGAAATTCAATCCACATGACATTTTCGTTTATGCACATGTTTTGCTTGATGTTTATTTTTCATGCAAAGGAAGTGAACTAAATTTGGGGAGGATTGTTGGAAAATTTAGTGCACTTGTGGGATTAGTTCACACCTTGAAATGGGTTAGGAGGTACGGAGTGTACACCCATAAGGTCCATGAACACCCTGACTCTAATAGTGGTTTGTATTGGTAGTGCTAGTAGAAAGTACTGCTGGTGAAAGTATTGCTTGAGGAAAGTACTTGCTTTGAGGAAAGTACTGCTTGTGGAAAGTATTTTGTGATTTTCAATCGAGCAAGCGTTTCCATCGATAGCGTGTTTCCAAGTGGTGTATCCACTGATAGTGCTATGAAAGTACTGATAAGCAGTGCTTCCACTAATAGGCTGTATTTCCACTGCAAGTGAAAAGTACCGCTAGTGGAAAGTACTGCTTATGGAAAGTACTGCTAAATGGCAGTTACAACCGCATTATGACCACGTTTAATTGGTCATGTAACCACTAACGGCTATAATGGGGATAATTATGAGGCTATTAATGGGCCGATTAATACTCATAATTTCATTGGAATAGCTCAAGAGTAACCTCCTATAAATAGGAGATCTAATAATGCATGAAGGACACACAGAAAACGTAAACACTTATTAGCGAAAGGGTTATAGAATTGTGCCTAATTCTCTAACGGCATTTGGTCTTATCCCAAGTAGATATTCGTGATACCCGGGCATTAGGGTCGAATAGTTTACTTTGGAAAGTGATCACACGATTCCAAGTGATATCCGGTAACCACCTAGTGGTATTGCTACTGTCATTGATTGTCTTAACCCTGTTCTGGGAGATACCCACCAACAATACATATGAAAAAAAACCAGAAGAAACCAGTTCAGTACACCATAGACTTGAGCTTCTCAATGAATGACATAAGCTCCCTTGTTCGCTTCTGCTTGTTCACAACCTTCACCAACATGTTTGCAATGTCTGCCAAATCTTCATTTTGCAAAATATTCAACTGTGAAATACTTTGCACACCTGAATCAAAGGGATACAAAAGCTCCAACTCTGCAATCACGAAATCCCTCTCAGTAACACGAGCCCTAATATCTTGGGCTTTTTGGTTAATTCTCGCGTCCACCCTAGTGACAGTAACCTCCCTACTAAAATTCTCCACCATCATGTCTCTAACGAGACTAGAACCAGCAGCAGCAGCTAACTCCTCGCAGAAAGGCATTTTTGTAGTCATTTTCTTCTTTTTGGTTTATGTTTTTTTTTAAACAAAACAAATAGCTACATTTTTCCTTTGGTTTATGTGTGTTTTTATAGTAGTTATAAGCTCTTTTGATTTGATAGCCACGCATAGTAGTTATGGTGTTTTTACTTATAAGCCATATTCATTTGATAGCCAACTTGAACCAAAATAAGTATACTAGACTACTTGATGAATTTGTTTATAAGCCATATTCATTTGATAGCCAATTTGAACCAAAATAAGTATAGTACAATACTTGATGAATTTGTTTAATTGAGGAAATTTTGAACCTTTGTTTTTCTTTAATTTGACAGGTTTCCATGCCTGGCAGTAATCGTGACATTAGGAGACGTGTTTAAACGTATTGCAAAAGTGCATGGACTCACAATAGTTGTATTGCTAAATTGTATATTCGACAATTGTATTTAAGTGGCCTAAATTTATATGTCTTTATTTAGTTTAGTTCCCTTTATTTTAAATTGTTAATCGAATAATTTTACTTAGTTTTTTAAACAACTTTTTTATGCGTTATTTTATAAGCAATAAACTTGTTTATAAGAAAGTATGATCTTTATATGCAATAAGACATTTTTGCTACCCAAAAATATATATGAAATAAGACATGTGTTTAATAGTACTATCACGTAATCCAATATATTGTGAGCGACATTTTTTAAAGCGCCTTTTTTCTTCTTACCGCTTTCTGCCCACTATCAGACCGAAGCCCGACAAGAACTCTACATTTATTTACAAGTCAAATGCAAATCTTTTCCGATTTGAGGTCAAACAACAATAAGTGTAAAAAAGTATTATCACACAAACCAATGTATGTATCATGTCAAGTACTTTCACATAAACCGATGTATTCCAAGCGACCTTATTAATGCGCCATTTTCATCTTACCAACTTAAACCTAGTAGACAAACATATTTTGTTTTACTAACCAAAAATTGCATACAAGGATTTATGTGGTTACTATTTTATTTTATGTTTTAATTTTAATTATGTCGATTATGCGATATAATTTTGTTTTTTTAATTCAACGTCAATGTAGGTTGTTTTGTAAAACACAAAGACAAATAAGATTAAGATTGACAACGACATAAACAAAAGTAGTTACACTTATGTAGTACACACATAACCCACCATAACTAACCTAAACAAAACATAAACCTAACATGAAGGGTTCAAAAATTCAAAGGACCATTGACTCAAGATGTTCAATGAAGGATAACAAAGAAGAAACGCGAGCACGCCTTTCTAAGATGGAGGTCTGCTTCCTTACAATCTCAGCCCTATCTTCAATTTGCATCCTTCTCATGTGCCAAAGACGCAACAATGACGAGTTAGTTGGACCCACAACCAACAGCTCTCCAATAAGCACATCCCTACGTTGTACACGAGCAGTTAGCTCGTCAATCTTCTCTTGCAGATCTAATTCATCCCGAACAGTATCCCTAACTTCTCCCCAATATTCCACAATCATCATAGACTTTACAGATCGAGAGTTTGTTGTACGGGATAGTTGATCCAAGAGGGGAAGACGGGGGTTGGACATTGTTGTTGTTTGTTGAGATACGTTTTTTTTTAGAGAGGATTAAAAATAGAGTGTGGAAATATAAAGTGATAACCACAAAATGTGTTGGTAGTTGTGATAGGAGTTGTTAAATAGAGTGGAATTATAGTTGTTTTAAAATAGAAGTGTAAAATGTATATTGTTTAGAAGAAAAAAATTGTATACTGTTTAGAAGTTATCATCATTTATGTTTTGACTGTTAATTGATATTTGTATATAGTTTAGAAGTTTTCATCATATACGTTTTTGTTTTGTCACAACAACACAAGTTCGTTAAACATAATTTCTTATATAAGCATCAATCGATAACATAAAATGTGTTTACAAAATCACCAATGGTCCGAAAACTATACCTAAGCTACGTATAAGCAAATGTTCAAAAACTATACCTATAATCCATTTAGCAGTAATCCTAACCAAGTTATTCTCTACAAACATATCGTAACACATAAGGCGCGAACTCGTGTTAACCAGGGTCTTTTGTCAGTAGACTTCCGATGTCTCCTGCTTCTTGAGTTGACCAAAGCTTAACCTGCGTATTTTAAATAGCTTAGGGTTTTAAGTAATGAGAACTATCCAATCATCGGGTATTTTAAATCCTTTAAACCATTAAGCTCGAGTGGGTCATTTTAACAATTAGGGTAGGAGGGTAGGATGGTGGATTTTTTGGGACATAAACCAAGATCCTGGCAGGGTGTTGGGGTCCACCCCCTTTCATGTGTAATAGCACTTTAACAAGGATAATGAGATCATGTTGTGTTCATATGCTTGTGATACACGAAATTTGATCGTGTTTGCATGCGACTATTTGAACAGTGTGTATATGGTTGAGGGATCCTGAAAACAAAGGAATGATGTTAGTGTGTCTGCTTAAAGTTATATTATACCATTGCCCACACCATCCTTATCTTTTTACAATGATCACCCCAAAATCAAACCAAAAATTCTCTACTATATTATGAACCAACAAAATTGAAGTTTGCGTCTATGACACGTGGCTTCTTTGATGGTTCACGGCGACGAGGTACACGGTTTCTTGGTCCAGTAGATACGGGAAAGTGTACAACACGTTTCTTGTTACAGTTTGTAATGGTTACCTAATGATGAGAGTTGAATCTTGAAGGGTAGAAAGGTAGTGCAAAGTGGTTTAGCCATGCGCGAGAGTTCATAACCGTGCTTGTGTCCGCTTTTTAGTGTCGTTTGTTGTTGAGAAACTCCATGTTTCTGTGTAACAAAGAGATGTCAGAGATTATAAGAAATAGATGACATGGTTTTGTAATGATAGTGATGGCGAGTGAAGTGGAGTTAATGAGGCACCCTCAAAAACACTCGTACGCTTCGCCACCATTATATATATATCATTACCAACCATTTCATCTATCTTGTTATCATCTATGATCTCATACCACACGGAAACATGGAATTTGTCACCAAAAAAGACACCACTAAAAACACAAACTCAGTTAAACAATCTCAAAGCAAGCTAAACCCTTATGCACCACCTTTCTACACTTCATGATTCAACCTCTTCATCGGTAACTTCTACATACCGTAACAAGAAATGGCTTTACACTTTCCGGTATCTACCGGACCAAGAAACCGTGTACCTCCTCGTCGTAAACCATCAGAGAAGCTACGTGTCATGGTCGTTGATTTCTATATTGTTGTTTGATAATATAGGAGAGAATTGTTGGTGAGTTTTTGGGAAGATCATTGTAAAAAGGAGAATGAAATGGTGTTGGGCAATGGTATAATAGCACTTTAAGCATACACACTAACAAAGATTCTTTTGTTTTCAGGAAGCCTCAACCATATACACACTGTTCAAATAGTCGTCCGCAAACACGATCAAATCTTTTGTATCAGAATCATATGAACACAACATGATCTCATTATCTTAGTTAAAGTTCTATTACACAAGAAAGGGGTTGGACCCCAAAACCCTGCCAATAATTTGGTTTATGTCCCAAAAATCCACCATCCTACCCTCATACACTAATTGTTAAAATGACCAACTCGAGCTTAATGGTTTAAAGGGTCTTTTTTAAACCCGATGCTTCGATAGTTCTCATTACTTAAAACCCTAAGCTATTTAAAATACGCAACGACATATCTTACCTTTTGGCCCCGACTGCGGTCACGGCTTGGCCTCGGATTGGAACCCATGACACCTAATCAATTTGAAACAAGTATAAAAGCAAATCATATATTCCTACAACTAATCAATTGCATATACTATATAACAATACCTAATAAACAAGAGATACCCAGTTAAGATTAAAACTATATAACAAAACCCATGTAGCTTTTTACGGTCAGTCAAGCGTATTTATAAAAGTAGTAAACGATACCTGCGCGGTGATGTAGTGGTGGTGGAGGCGGCGCTATGATGTAGTGGTGGTGCAGTGATGAAGATGAAGATGAAGAAGTTGAGGTGAAAGCAGTTGAGGTTAATAATTGGGGTATGTGTGATATGGGTAGTATCTGAGTTATAGGTTCTTAAATAGAAGTTAATATGGAATCATAAATTAATGTGGGGAAGGTATAAGTTGTTGAGGAGTAAATTAATTGGTTGACTTTGGTATTTCATTAAGTGTTTGGTTATTTGACACGTTGCAAATTATTTAAAAAATCGTATATTACAAATTATTTTAAAAAATTACAAAACGAGACACGTATATTACAAATTATTTTAAAAAATCGTAAGTCGTACATATAAGCACGTGATTTTCATTCTTTCTTGTATACTTGGGGGGCTGTTTTGTAAATTTGATGTATCCACTGCTAGCGTCTATGAAACCCCTGCTAGTGGTCTTCAACCCGCTGCTAGCAGCTTCCTCTTAATGTATCATTTGAGGGGCTGTTTTGTAAATTTGATGTATCCACTGCTACCGTCTATGAAACCCCTGCTAGTGCCTATCAAACCACTGCTTGTGGTTGTCAATGCACTGCCAGTGGTTTTCCTGATAATATATACTTGGGGGGCTGTTTTGTAAATTTGATGTATCCACCGCTATACTTTATCAAACCACTGCTAGTGGTTTGAAATCCATCGCTATCGTTGCATGGTAATGCATACTTCAAGGGGGTGTTTTGTAAATTTGGTGCAAACTTATTTTTCCCCCCAAATCACTGCCAGTTGAAGTAATTGATATTTGATGAGTGTGTAAATACTCATCATTTTTGGTCAAATCGGAACTGCAAAACGTTTAAAAATGCTCAGAAATGCATCAAAATACTGAAAATATCTCAAAATTGCATTTTATATGTTTCAGATGCAAAATATTCAAAATCAGATGAAAAACGAGCAAAGTTTGCATAATTGGCAGTTTCAGTCCCCGACTTTCGTAAAATGGCAAAATCAGTCCCTAGGCACTTATTTTATAAGAAAAATCACCAAATGTCCTTTTTAAATCATAAGTTGTCAAATTTAGTCCTTTGGTGAAAAGTTCCAAAAGTTTTGAGAAATTTCAGTTTTGGTCCCTGGATTTTTAAAATGGTCATATTTAATCCTTGGAATTTCAAAAGTGTCAAAATTAGCCTTGGTCTATTAAAGATTGGCAAGACCAACCCTTGGACTACATCTTCATAAATTACAGTTTGGTCCCTGGAATTTCAAACTTTACACCTTTGGTCCTTGTGTTATTTATATCCCAAATATAAACCGGATCCTATATAAACCCAAGCCCAAATAAAAAACCCTTGGCCCAAATCTTTTTCCCGGTCCAAACCCGAACCCAAATACCCACGCTTAAAAAATATTACCCGCCCCTTTTCCCTGTCTTCCCCGACACCCTTGTCTGCAAACCACCACCAACACAACACCACCTCTAACTCCACACTTTGTCCCCCTACTCCACATTTTGTTCCCCCTCCTCACCTAATGTACCAAATGCATTAAATGCAACCTTTTCCCTGTCTAAGTTTTCAAGACCAGTTTTGGCGCCAAAATGCATAAACGGCCAAGATTGCTCTAAACTCATCCAAGGGTCCTGAAAATTGCTGGGATTTGAAGAGAGAGGTGAGAGAAGGAGTTTGGGTGCATAAAAGACCAAGAGGAAGCAACAAGAAGGGAGTACTTAGTTTATTTCTTAAAATGAATGTCGTTTTTAGTTATTAAGTCTTAAAATAGATTCATAGTTGTTATTTTAAGTTTCCTTGTATCAAATTACTGTGTTGAAGTGTATTACAACTATTTTAAAGTATCAATTCCAGTTTGAGTTCATTTTCCAAATTTTAAGTTAACTGTTGAAATTTGCAATTTCAAACTCTCATGTATAGCTTCAATTAGCTTATTTATAAGCTCAAACAAGCTCATACTAGTTCATTATAGCTTTTTGTAAGCCTGTAATCAAGTTTCAAACATCTTTAGAATCTGGTCAACAAAAGTCAAAATGGGGCAAATCTGATGCAGGAATGGAATGGGTTGATTCAGACATGTTCTTGGGGTTGAATTAGAAGCAATGGGTTGGTTTATATAGGTTAGTGGTTACTGTGGTTCTGGTTTGATTGATGGCAAGCCATTGTGGCTAGGGACTATATGTAAGTTCAAGCTCACCTTTTAGCATAATCTGTTTTTGTCGCCATAGCTAGTTCTAATCTGTTCATTAAGTAGTGTTTATGTTATTTAGACTTAGCTTGATCATTAAAATAAGCTGGTTCATTGTCTAAATCAGTTTTGAGTACAAATCAGTCAAGAAAAGGATGTTTGGATTTATAGCTTAAAATGTGTTTGAGGTGTATCCAGTGATAACTTCTTATTGTTTTATGTTTGTTAAGCTCATTTGAGCTCATATCAGTCAATAACTTGTGTCTGCAAACTCTAAAAGTCAACATTTCACAAATCTGTCTCAACTGCCTCACTGTTGTGATTTTGGATTTGCAAACTCTTGATTTGTGTTTAGAAGTCTTAGACATTGCTTGCATTGTGCTTGTTCCATCATATTACATCAATATCAGTCATAAAATTGGAATCAAAGTTCACATTAGTCAAACTTTTCTCAACTGCTTCAAAAGTCAAAAGTGCAAAAGGTCATTTTGGGCTCAACTGGTGAGATTTATCTTGAGTTCATTTCTGGGACATAATCAGTGAGACTTGGTATTTCATAAACTTCAGCTGGTCTAAAATCTTATTCCCATTTTTGTTGATTTTTGTCAAATTTTTATAAGCTTCAAATAAGCTTGTGAAGTAGGTCCTAGTTGCCCTGCCACAAGTCTCAGCCAAACTGAAGTTTTTCTCGCTTTGTGCAGGATTGCACAAGGCTCATAAAGAGCCTCCCAAAGTCTGGTCTTTGGGTTATAAGTAGCTACCTAGGTCTAGTTTAGGTCTCAATATTTGGATTTTGATTTTTAGCTTATTTGAGTGCTTATTTTGTGGCTACAACTGAACACCTAAAAACTGTTTTAGCACATTAGTCAAATTCATCAAATCTGTGTAGATTGCTATTCAGAAGATAAGTGTTGTTGTTTTTAGTTCATTTAGAGTAACTTTAGCATATTGTAGCTTCTGTAAACAGTTGGTGGCTTATTGTGGTGTTTGGCTTATTCAAAGTGCTTACTTATAAGCACTTCCAATAGCAGTTGCATATTCCTCCACACAAGCACCTGTTTTTCCATTTTTCCTAGATTCCTAATATAATTTTAGAGTTTTTCTGAAATTTTCAGATTTTTCCAAGTCAGTTTGCTATTTTTCTTAATTTAAATTAGTTTTTAAGCATTTTTAATTAGGATTTAATACAGATAATTAAGAAAAGTTTCAAAAAAATAATTTTTCAATTTTCTTAAGTTTAGATAAATATAAAAAGCCAAAAAGTATTTTTCTAGATTTTTCTTAGTTAAATTTGTATTTTTAAATAATTTAATTAGTTTTTAATAGTTTTTAATTCCTAGAAAATACAAAAATATTCAGAAAAATACAAAAATAGTTTTGAAAAATTCTCTTTTGTTATTTTAGACTTTTCCAAGTCATAATTTTATTTTTCTAGTTTTATTTCCTATTTTCTTGTATTTTAGGTTAATATTAAATAGTTAAAAATAGTTTTTAATTAATAATAATTAATTAAATAGTTATAAAATTAATTTTCTTTTTCTATAAATTTTCTTTTATCATTAGGTTTGTAAAAATATCATTTTCATATTTTTAGGCTTAATATTGCTTTAGTTTCACATTTTTATTTGTACGTCACGTAGTTTTTAAATTAAGTTTTATAAAAACATAAAATCAAAAACATCATTTTGCAAATAGTGATAGCGTTTATTTAATATTTTTTTTTATCTTTTCCATTTTCTTTAATTTGCATTTAAGCCTTTGTAATTATAGGCTATTTCTGTAGTTAATAATCACAAATCCTTTTTCTGTTCAAATTCATCGATCACTATACGTTTGGTGATCCATTGCATAGCTCGCTGGGACATAACGACCCGGGGAAACACTATACTCCCCATATCTTCATTGCATTTGTGCTTAAGCCGTTTTAAGTTTCTTACAGTCGGCCATTCACAAGTGGCCAGCTTGCGTGAGAAAACTTGACGGTTTTGCGCAGATCAAATTTTTGGCGCCGCTGCCGGGGAGCTGTGCTGATTATCCTCCGTTTAGCAGATTAGTAGTTTAAATACTCACTCTTTGTTTATATCATCCATATCTATCTATATATATATATCCATATTTTCTTATAAAAAAAATCCAAAAACCCAAAAAATTAAAAACGTATAAAACACAAAAATATTTTTTCTTTTGTTTCTATATATGTATCAAAAATGAAAATACAAAAAGATTTGTCGTTTTCTTTAATAATAACAACTTAAAAGATTACCACCGCAAACAAAGGCAGTGTACTACCTAATCGGGGTACGACCATAATAACTTCCCGAACTAAAGATTTAAAACTTGCCTTTGTGTCCTTGTGATTGGTGTACCTTTTCAAAGAAGCCATTCATCTTGTGATTATTGGTTAAGTTCACTGTTGTTTTGCCTCGAGTTTGTTTTAATTGATTTTGTTGGTATATCTACTTGTCAACCGTAAAACCCATAAAGATTCTTCTCACCCCAAAATTTTATAATTCCCTTCATAATTCCCATTTCTCTCCTTAACTCGGAGGTCTCTTAGAGTTAACTCTAGTGTATGCGCACTCGCTCTTCTAGATCTGTAAGCCCATTTCGTGAGCTTGTCAAGATTCCAAGAAGGCGTGTCCGTAGACTTTCTGCTCCATCAGTCGGATCTGAGATCCGGACTGCTCACATGATGCGCGCCAAACAGTCAAGCTAAATCACACAAGCCCGCCACTTGTGAATGGCGGACCATAACCAGCTTAAAACTGCTTAAGCACGAATGCAATGAAGATCTGGGGAGTATAGTGTTTCCCCGGGTCGTTATGTCCCAACGAGCTATGCAATGGATTATCAAACGTATAGTGATCGCGAGATTTGAACGGAAAAAGGAGATTTGTGAATTATTATAACTTCAGAAGAAGGACATAAACTACAAGGGTTAAAATGCAAATTAAAGGAAATTAAAAAGATAAAAACTATTAAATAAACGCTATCACTATTTTAAAATGATGTTTTTGTTTTTATGTTTTTACAAAACTGAAATTAAAAACTACGCGACGTACAAATTAAAAAGTGAAACTAAAGCAATATTAACCCTAAAAATATGAAAATGATGTTTTTACAAACCTAATGATAAAAGAAAATATTTAGAAAAAGAGAATTATTTTTAAAGCTAATTATTTAATTAAAAACTATTTTTAACTATTTAATAATTACCTAAAATACAAGAAAATGTGAAATAAAGCTAAAAAAATAAAATTAAGACTTGGAAAAGTCTAAAATATCAAAATAGACTTTTCAAAACTATTTCTGTATTTTTATGACTATTTATCTATTTTCTAGGAATTTTAAACTATTAAAAACTAATTAATTCACTAAAAATTACCAAATGAACTATGAAAAATCTGGAAAATTACTTTTTTTACTTTTTATATTTATCTAAGCCTAAGAAAAATGAAAACTTATTTTTTTGAAGCTTTTCTTAATTAATTGTATTAAATGCTATTTAAAAGTGCTTAAAAACTAATTTAAAATAAGAAAAATAGCAAAACAACTTGGAAAAATCTGAAAATTTCAGGAAAAGTCTAAATTAATGTTAGGAATATAAAAAAAATGGAAAAACAGGCCCTTGTGTACAAGATTATGGAACTGATGTGTCAAGTGCTTAATAATAAGCACTTAAATAAGCCAAATGATTAAGACAAGCCACCAACTGTTAACAGAAGTTCTAATAAGCTATATTAACCAAAATTCAACTAAAATCAACAAGCTACAACCACTGATATACAAGTTACCAAGATTTGATGATTTGAGATTAATGTGCTAAAACAGTTCTAAGTATCACTTTGCAGCTTAAAAATAAGTCACTGGATAAGCCAGAAACATAGAACCAAATATTGCAATCTCTAGTTGACCTAGCAAAGTGCATGTAAACCAAAAATGAGCCACTCACAAGCTCTTATGAGCTTGTGGATAGATCTCCAAGTTTCTGAGAAAATGGATATGCAGTGCACAGGGGAAATGTAGCTACTTTGAAGCTTATGCACAGGCTTATCTAATGAGCTTATGTGGGAACCAGCACTGTGGACCTCAAGACCACCAACCAGATGACTGCTAACCCAAAGCTCAGACCCTAACTACTTGAAATGAAAACTGCAAGTGTTCTGCAAGTTTTGAAGAAAACTGATTTGTTGCAAACTTTTGACTTTATGAAAGAAATGGAAAGTTGACCTTCTTGAGTTTTGATCCTAATTTATGAGATGACTTTGATGTTATATGATATATTAAGACCACTGCAAACTAGCTTAATGATTCTTGAACACAAAGTAAGTGATTTGATTCACAAAAATCCAACAGTGAATCTGTTACAAGCAAATGACATGGATTTTGACTTATGATGTTTTTTAGGCACAAACTTGGACAGATAAGTACTCAATAGGCTACACAAACTTAAACAAACAAATGCTATATACTGAGCAAGCTTTAAGGACAGATATATCAGCAAACCAAACACCCCTAATACACTGATATACAAGTTTAATGAAGCAGACTACTGACTTAACCAATACCCATGATTAAACTAAGTTTTCTAGACCTAAAAACAACTTTTTAAACAAATTATGACTACTTATAACAACAAGAGCAGATATTGCTAAGAATCTTGAAATATGCACTTACAATTGGTCCAATAGCCACTATGGCTTGCCAATCAGTGAAACAAGGAACCACTAACCTAATCCAACTCAACCCATTGGCTTCCAATTCAACCCATTTTCACTCATGAATCAACCCATATCATTTCTGCACCCATTATGCTCCAAGTTTGACTTTTGTTGACTTTTAACAACTTTGATTGAAACTGCTTTGAAACTTAAAAGTGAGCTCACAAAAGCTATGATAAGCTAGTTTGAGCTTGTTTGAGTTTATAAATAAGCTTTTTGAAGCTTATTCATCAGATTTGGATATTGAAAATTCCAACAGTAACACAGAAACATGAAATTGTGACTAACACTTGAATTGAGATTTAAACTGAGTTGCCATACACTTGAGTAACTTTGTTTGATACAAATTGACTGGAAAAATACAGTAAAAACTAATTAAGACATAATAATTTTAGAAACGACATACATAATTGAAAAATAAAAATTAACTATGTCTTCATGCTTCCTCTTGGCTCTTTTTATGCTCCAAAGTCTCTCTCTCACTTATCTGAGTGGATCCCAGCAACAATCTGGGCCATTGGATTGTTTTTGAGCCATCTTGACCGTTTGTCTTGTTTTGGCGCCAAAATTGGCTTTTGATATTAGAGACAGGAAAAGGTGTGCATTTAATGTGGTGAGATGTTAGGTGAGGTGGGGGGGAACAATGGGTGAAGTAGAGTAGCTATGGGAGGTCGGTTGGTGGTCGGTGGTGGGAGCGTGAGAGGTGTCTGGGGACAGGGAAGCGGGTTTTGATTATTTAAATCGTGGGTTGGTCGGGTTGGGGTATTTGGACCGGTAAAGATTTTGGGCCGGGGTTTAGGTTTTGGGCTTGGATAATAAATTAGGTCCGATTGATTTGGCTAAATAATAACATAGGGACCAATTGTGTAAAACTTTAATTCCCAAGGACCAAACATGTAAGTTATGAAGATTGAGTCAAAGGGTTGGTCTTGCCAAGTTTAATAATCCAAGGGTTGATTTTGACATTTTTGAAATTTCCAAGGACTAGTTTTGACCAATTTTGGATTTTCAGGGACTAAATTGTAATTTTCTCAAAACTTTTAGATTTCCCACCAAAGGACTAAATATGACAATTTATGATTTTAAAAAGACCTTTGGTGACTTTTCTTTTGAAATTTTGGCTCAGGGACTATTTTTGACAATTTTATAAACTTGGGGGACTAAAACTGCAATTTTTGCAAATTTGATATGTTTTTCATCTGATTTTGATATTTTTGCATTTAAAACACATAAAACACTGATTTGTGATATTTTCATCATTTTGATGTATTTTTGAGTGTTTTCAGATGATTTTGCAGTTTATTTTGTACAAAACTGATGAGTATTTAGACACTCATCAATCCCCCACACTGAGATATTGCTAGTCCCTAGCAATGATTTGAGAAAACATAATGGATTTGAAACTCTTTACCAAAAGCCATTACTTCTGGAGTAGCCAAATGTTTTAGTTCAAGTAAGAACCATGGTACACCGATAACCATCTGATTTATTGGCAAATCATAAACCATATAACGGATTTGATGTGTCTTTACCAGAAGCCGTACCCTTCTGGACTAGCCAACTCTTAGATAAATTATCGATATTATCTTTGGTGAGCTGATTACCAATTATGGATTTTCCACTGCCTTTACCACAAGCCATAACCTTGCGGGCTAGCCAACTCTTCACTTTTTAGGACATGGTGAGTTGAGAACCATACAATTTTGGGCAAATTTGCAAGCCATATAAACGGATTTGAGAAATCTTTACCAAGAGCCGTTTGCTCTTGGATTAGCCAATCCTTTTGTTTATTAGACAAGGCGGATCGATAACCAAATGAGAAAGTGTAAAACACTTACTCCAAAAAAAATTTTGGCCAAAAATGGGGAATTAGGCGGTATAATTACATGATAAAATTCGTGAGAATTCCCCCCCACACTTAGAAATGAATATTGCCCTCAATATTCAAAGTACCGCGCGGTTATGCCGAAACAAAGAACGTAAAAGGGAAATATTACGGCCATTATTTAGAAAGGTTTTTTGAAACTTATATATATACAACATGTGGGGCAACCCCCCCACACTAGGGTGGTAGAAAGTAGAAAGAAGTCAAAAATATGGGTGAAAACCCATATGGCGTGCTACTGTTTTTGATTCCCGAGTCGCTAGCTTGACTCGACCCCGAATTAATTTGTTCATGGGGAAGTAAAGTGGAAGAAACAATCTCCATCGGACTTTCATTCAAGATGTTTGGATAAACATTTGAAGCACGAGAAAGTTCCACACCGATGAGATATACATAGAAAGACCCGGCTCACAAATGATAACTGAAAATGCCGGGGTCAAAGATAGTGTCCTCACTCCCGAACGAGTGAAGAAGAGAGGAAGTCACCGAGTAGGCGAAGAAAAGAAGGAGAATCATGATGACAATCATAACTAGATCTTCTTCCTCGGGATTAAGTGCAGTTGCACTCGTTTGGATTATATCGGTTGAGCTCTTTGGTTTGGAAAGCATCTCGGGAGGGAGGGTTGGAAAATTTGTCATAGAAATACAAACTCTCATGATTGAGAACTTTTCCCCCCGATCATGATTTTTGCCATCCAAGCAATCATACTCCGGCGGAGTCATGATATGAGAGAGTTCACCGGCGAACTCCTCATGAAGAGAATCATTCACATGATGTGAAATAGTGAACTCTTGTTCCATTGTGGGCTCATCACTATCCTCAATCTGAGTATCAAAGAGTGGATTCTCAGAAATTGAAGTGAATTCAGAATTGAATTCAAATAGAGGATTGGTGAAAGTAGCTTTGAATGTTTCGGGAACAAAGTGATCAACATTCTCAATTGGATTGTTGGGATAAGAAGTGAGTGATCGATCATTATCAAGGAGACTTTCAGTTTCTCCTAGATCGGCTTCGAAATCAAAGAGTGGATTGATGTGAGTGAGTTCACCGGAGAACTCCTCAAGAAGGGGATCAGACTGTGGGAGTGATGCCTCGACATACTCAATGTCTCCATGGGAAGCACAATCATCGCTAAAATCGGAGAAAGTTTCCAAATGATCATTTGAACACTCAAGAGGGAAAGAAGAATCACACATATGATCGAGAATTCCCTGTGACTCTCTCGGGATTGGGACAAGGTTCTCAACACTAGACTTTATGGAGTCATCCGATTCCTTTTCAGAACAGGTCAAGATGCTCGCCCCCATGTTTAGAGAGTGAGTGGGAATATCGGGTGTGATAGCAGTTGTTTGAGATGGAATCTCAACTGCTGGGATATCAACCGACTGAGGAGGTTGAGAAATATTATTTCTAAAAGGATAAAACCCTCCTCGCATCATCATATAGAGCTGTCTTAAGAAATTGGGAACGCCTTAGAGCTGCATGCTCTAGGGCTAATAGTTCTTCCTCGATTGGCGGGCTCACGCAAGCAATTCTCCCATGGTATTTTCACCACTCACTTGATTCTTAAAGTTACTCATCATATCCTCAAGTGTTTTCATTGTGGTTTCAAAATCTTGGGAGATTTCTTGAGACAACGGCTCAGGTGGAGTTTGAACCGTATAGTGCTGTGGAGGTTGGAAATTGTCAAACCTGTGAGAGTCATGATTGTTACAAGGAAATGGATTCCCTATTTGACAATCAGAGCTGAAATGGGGACCTCCACAGTACTACAACAAGAAAACTGTTGAGTCCGAATGGTGAATCATATGGATTTTGGTCATAACCAAAGTTCTGAGCATCAATGGGAAACTGTTCATAGACAAACGTATTCCCGGATTGACACTCAAATCCTTGGTGAGGACCTCCACAATATTCACAACAAATATGTTGGTTATATGATGATAAGTCGGGCTGTGGTGGGTAATTGGAAAAGTTTGAGGGGTCGTTAAATGAGTTCTGATTAGGATCATAATCAAATGAATTCCTCGAACCACAAAACAAACAACTCCCGTTATGGATATCATTACCACATTGTACACAAGTACAAAGAACGACAGGGTGAACCAACAAGAGGCTCACCACAACCGACACAAGGAATAAACGATTGCATTTGAGAGTTATGAAGAGGAATCAGTTTATTCAAAGAATCAACAAAACCAACATGGTGATCCGGATGACTATCAAGTCTCAAAGAACATTCAGAAAGATCAGGAGGTGGGACAAGTGGTGTGCTCTGAGAGCTAGCAATTTCCACCACTCCGTTATGGTCTCCGATTCTGGTTCTTGAGAAATGTGAAGATTAGGCAAGTCATTCTTGCTAGTCACCGGTGTTTGAACGGGTTAATCGTAATCAATTCTAATTCTCGACCTTTTTTCATCGGCTTGAATTTGTTCGATTAGATTATGGGCTCTATCTTCAAAGAAAGTGTCCCCGTAATCCTCGGTGGGTGCTTGGGGTAGCTCCGACGTTTGAACTGGTTTGTCAAGATTAGAATGTATTTCAGGTTGTGGCGGGTGGTCGAAATAACTTTGAAAAGAATTTTTGATGGATAATTCGCATGAATTGCAAAATTCGCTGGAACTAGGCCCTCCACACCGCTCACACACATTTCTGACGATGAAGTTGACGAATGTCGACATAAGAATTAAACATTTAGAGGATTAAGAAGAGAATCAAATGTTTGAGAGGATACGAAGAATAGAATTAAACGGCAAAAGAGGGTAAGAGAAATAGAATCAACGAATAAGAGGAATAAGAAGAGTGTTTTTGGTATTTTTGGATAAGAAAATATAAACATATACAGATGGATGGTATGAACAAAGAGTGAATATCCAAATCACTAATCTGCTAGACGTAAGATTATCAGCAAACAGAGCGGCGCCAAAAATTTGATGCGCGCCAAACAAATAAGCTAAATCACACATGCCCGCCACTTGTGAATGGCGGACCGTAACCAGCTTAAAACTGCTTAAGCACGAATGCAATGAAGATCTGGGGAGTATAGTGTTTCCCGTCGTTATGTCCCAAATGCGAGCTATGCAATGGATTTATCAAACGTTTAGTGATCGGGAGATTTGAACGGAAAAGGAGATTTGGAATGATTATAATTAAGGAAAAGGACATAAACTACAAGGGTTAAAATGCAAATTAAAGGAAATTAAAAAGATAAAATCTATTAAATAAACGCTATCACTATATTAAAATGATGTTTTGTTTTTATGTTTTACAAAACTGAAATTAAAAACTACGACGCATAAATTAAAAAGTGAAACTAAAGCAATATTAACCCTAAAAATATGAAAATGATGTTTTTACAAACCTAATGATAAAAGAAAATATTTAGAAAAAGAGAATTATTTTTAAAGCTAATTATTTAATTAAAAACTATTTTTAACTATTTAATAATTACCTAAAATACAAGAAAATGTGAAATAAAGCTAAAAAAATAAAATTAAGACTTGGAAAAGTCTAAAATATCAAAATAGACTTTTCAAAACTATTTCTGTATTTTTATGACTATTTATCTATTTTCTAGGAATTTTAAACTATTAAAAACTAATTAATTCACTAAAAATTACCAAATGAACTATGAAAAATCTGGAAAATTACTTTTTTAACTTTTTATATTTATCTAAGCCTAAGAAAAATGAAAACTTATTTTTTTGAAGCTTTTCTTAATTAATTGTATTAAATGCTATTTAAAAGTGCTTAAAAACTAATTTAAAATAAGAAAAATAGCAAAACAACTTGGAAAAATCTGAAAATTTCAGGAAAAGTCTAAATTAATGTTAGGAATATAAAAAAAATGGAAAAACAGGTTCTTGTGTACAAGATTATGGAACTGATGTGTTAAGTGATTAATAATAAGCACTCAACTAAGCCAAATGATTAAGACAAGCCACCAACTGCTAACAGAAGTTCTAATAGGCTAAATTAACCAAAATTCAACTAAAATCAACAAGCTACAACCACTGATATACAAGTTACCAAGATTTGATGATTTGAGATTAATGTGCTAAAACAGTTCTAAGTATCACTTTGCAGCTTAAAAATAAGTCACTGGATAAGCCAGAAACATAGAACCAAATATTGCAATCTCTAGTTGACCTAGCAAAGTGCATGTAAACCAAAAATGAGCCACTCACAAGCTCTTATGAGCTTGTGGATAGATCTCCAAGTTTCTGAGAAAATGGATATGCAGTTACAGGGGAAATGTAGCTACTTTGAAGCTTATGCACATGCTTATCTAATGAGCTTATGTGGGAACCAGCACTGTGGACCTCAAGACCACCAACCGATGATCTGCTAACCCAAAGCTCAGACCTAACTACTTGAAATGAAAACTGTAAAGCAGTTCTGCAAGTTTTGAAGAAAACTGATTTGTTGCAAACTTTTGACTTTATGAAAGAAATGGAAAGTTGACCTTCTTGAGTTTTGATCCTAATTTATGAGATGACTTTGATGTTATATGATATATTAATACCACTGCAAACTAGCTTAATGATTCTTGAACACAAAGTAAGTGATTTGATTCACAAAAATCCAACAGTGAATCTGTTACAAGCAAATGACATGGATTTTGACTTATGATGTTTTTTTAGGCACAAACTTGGACAGATAAGTACTCAATAGGCTACACAAACTTAAACAAACAAATGCTATCTACTGAGCAAGCTTTAAGGACAGATATATCAGCAAACCAAACACCCCCTAATACACTAATATACAAGTTTAATGAAGCAGACTACTGACTTAACCAATACCCATGATTAAACTAAGTTTTCTAGACCTAAAAACAACTTTTTAAACAAATTATGACTACTTATAACAACAAGAGCAGATATTGCTAAGAATCTTGAAATATGCACTTACAATTGGTCCAATAGCCACTATGGCTTGCCAATCAGTGAAACAAGGAACCACTAACCTAATCCAACTCAACCCATTGGCTTCCAATTCAACCCATTTTCACTCATGAATCAACCCATATCATTTCTGCACCCATTATGCTCCAAGTTTGACTTTTGTTGACTTTTAACAACTTTGATTGAAACTGCTTTGAAACTTAAAAGTGAGCTCACAAAAGCTATGATAAGCTAGTTTGAGCTTGTTTGAGTTTATAAATAAGCTTTTTGAAGCTTATTCATCAGATTTGGATATTGAAAATTCCAACAAGAATACGTAAACATGAAATTGTGACTAACACTTGAATTGAGATTTAAACCGAAGTTGCCATACACTTGAGTAACTTTGTTTGATACAAATTGACTGAAAAATACAAGAAAAACTAATTAAGACATAATAATTTTAGAAACGACATACATAATTGAAAAATAAAAATTAACTATGTCTTCATGCTTCCTCTTGGCTCTTTTTATGCTCCAAAGTCTCTCTCTCACTTATCTGAGTGGATCCCAGCAACAATCTGGGCCATTGGATTGTTTTTGAGCCATCTTGACCGTTTGTCTTGTTTTGGCGCCAAAATTGGCTTTTGATATTAGAGACAGGAAAAGGTGTGCATTTAATGTGGTGAGATGTTAGGTGATGGGGAACAATGGGTGAAGTAGAGTAGCTATGGGAGGCTGGTTGGTGGCTGGTGGTAGGAGCAGACAGAGGTGTCGGGGGGACAGGGAAGCGGGTTTTGATTATTTAAATCGTGGGTTGGTCGGGTTGTGGTATTTGGACCGGTAAAGATTTTGGGCCAGGGGTTTAGGTTTTGGGCTTGGATAATAAATTAGGTCCGGATTGGATTTGGCTAAATAATAACATAGGGACCAATTGTGTAAAACTTTAATTCCCAAGGACCAAACATGTAAGTTATGAAGATTGAGTCAAAGGGTTGGTCTTGCCAAGTTTAATAATCCAAGGGTTGATTTTGACATTTTTGAAATTTCCAAGGACTAGTTTTGACCAATTTTGGATTTTCAGGGACTAAATTGTAATTTTCTCAAAACTTTTAGATTTCCCACCAAAGGACTAAATATGACAATTTATGATTTTAAAAAGACCTTTGGTGACTTTTCTTTTGAAATTTTGGCTCAGGGACTATTTTTGACAATTTTATAAACTTGGGGGACTAAAACTGCAATTTTTGCAAATTTGATATGTTTTTCATCTGATTTTGATATTTTTGCATTTAAAACACATAAAACACTGATTTGTGATATTTTCATCATTTTGATGTATTTTTGAGTGTTTTCAGATGATTTTGCAGTTTATTTTGTACAAAACTGATGAGTATTTAGACACTCATCATCACACTACTTCCGTTACCATGGCGGGAGAACGCCCTATGTGTGAGCTTCTCCAGGCACCCATCGACGGGTATGGAGATGCTATTGTTGTACCAGCCATTGTGGCTGAAAATTTTGAACTCAAAACCGGGTTACTGAATCTTGTAACCTCAAATCAATTCTACGGATTTGAGCGGGATGATCCTCATGCTCATATTCGATGGTTTAACAAGATTGCATCTACCATCAAATACAAGAATGTCCCTACGATGTGTTAAGCTTCTTCTGTCCCATTTTCTCTCGAGGGCAAGCCCGGATTTGGCTTGAAAACAACCCCTCACAATTGAGACATGGGAAGATCTAGTGAAGAAATTTGTGAATGAATTCTATCCACCTTCCAAAACCACGAGTCTAAAAAATGAAATCATCAAATTCACTCAAAAGTTTGATGAACCCTTCAGTGAATCGTGGGATCGTTTCAAGGAATTGCTTCGCAAATGTCCTCACCACGGTTTCTCCGAGTTGATGCAACTCGATACTTTCTACAATGGAGTGAGTCAATCTAATCAAGATTCTCTAAATTCCTCCGCGGGAGGAAATTTCCTAAGCAAAACTGTCAAAGAAGCTTTAGCGATCATTGAAAACAAGTCTAAAGTCCGCACTGCACGAAGCAAGCCGGTTGTTTCCCAAGTCAGTGTTGGTCCTTCTTCATCGCTCGTGAGTCAATCTAGCACCGATGCTAAGATTGACAAACTCACGGAAGCTATCCAAGCTTTGGTTCTCTCCAACCAAAAGAAAGTCTTTTTTCCACAAACTTCACCTCCTGCTGAAGATAAGAAAGTGGAAGTCTGTGTTACTTGTGGTGGCCCCCATGCTTACTACAATTGTATGGCCACCGACGGTAACCCTTTTGAAGCCAATGCTGTGGGCGGGTTTTCTAATCAAGGAGGCAACCAATATCGTGCTCTATAGACCAACCACCGCCCTAACCACTACCCTGGACCTCCCGGTTTCAATCAAAACCGTAATCAAAATCAACATAGACCAAACCAAGGTTTTCAAAACCAAGGTAATTTCAATCAAAACAACGGTTTTCAAAATCAGAATCAAAATTTCCAACACCAAGGAAATTTCAATAGAAACCCAGTGTCGGAAATTTCAACCAAGGCTACTTTCATGGCAATAATCAAGGGAATTTTCAAAATCAAGGCCCTAATCCAAACAATAGAGGCCAGAATTTTCCTCGGTAAATCAAGCCATTGTTCCAACCGGACCATCATCTGATGAGTTGTTGAAACAATTCATGAAATCCCAAGAGGAAATGAATAGGTTGTTGGTTAGCCGATTGCGACATTAAGAAGTCTTTAAATGATCGACCCTCGGGCTCAGGTAATTTACCTAGCAACACGATCGCTAACTGAGGGGCGATGCAAAGGCGATCACAAACCGTAAGTGGTGCTTCATACGATGGACCCGCTATTCCTACTACCTCTTCTTCTTCTCTCCCGAAGGTAGTGGAAAGTGAACCTGAGGCAACAAAGGACCAAGTGCAACCTACTAGCTCACAAAGTACAGCACATGTCCATCCTCAGGTTGTCCCGAAACCCAAAACCAAAACTCGAGTTGTTTTGAACCTCCAGCTTGATAACCCTAAATCCAAAACTTCTATTCCTTACCCCTCACGCTACATGAGCAAAGCTCCAGAAAGCTAGTCATCAACTGGAAAAATTCTTTCAAATTTTCCAAGAACTTCACTTTGACATAAGCTTTGCGGATGCTATCATGTTGATGCCCAAGTTTGCATCGACTCTAAAACACATGTTGAGCAACAAGGAAAAGTCGTTTGAAATGGCTAAGACTCCTTTGAATGAGAATTGCTCAGCAGTGTTGTTAAAGAAGCTTCCCGAGAAGCTAGGAGATCCCGGAAAATTTCTTCTTCCTTGTGTTTTTCCCGGAATGATTGAATGCTTTGCCCTTGCCGATCTTGGTGCAAGCATCAATCTGATGCCGTATTCAGTGTGGAAGAAACTTTCTCTTCCGGAACTTATTCCTACCTGCATGACTCTTGAGCTTGCAGATCGTTCTATATCGGCCCCTCTGGCATCGCCGAGGACGTATTTGTGAAAGTAGGAAAGTTCCATTTTCCAGCTGACTTTGTGGTTGTTGATTTCGATGTCGATCCTCGGTTCCCTCATTGTTGGAAGAGGATTCCCGAGAACGGGCCGCTTTATTGATGTATTTGAGCAAGAAATCACTTTACGTGGGTAATGAAGTGTTACCTTTAACCTCGATCGACTTCGAGGTACTCCTCAAATTATGACATCAATCGTTAATCGAGTCGATTTAATTGATATTGCTTCAGAGGAGTACTCTCAAGACTTTCTTGGTTATCTTCATAATTCTGAGGGTGGGGATTCCACCACATCTTCTCAACCTATCATTGCCGACTCTTTCCCCTCTCTCACTCCGTTTGAGGGAGGTGACTTCCTTCTGGAAGAGATCGATGAATTTCTTGTTATCGATGAATCAATTCCGTCTGGAATTGATGGTGTTTATGATTCGGAGGGAGATATTCTTTATCTTGAGCAATTTCTTAATGAAGATCCATTACCTTCACTCCCTCCGAAAGAAATCACGATTGAGGAAATCAAATCAGTACAAACTTCTACTGAAGAATTTCCCGAGGTTGAACTTAAGGACCTACCTCCTCATCTCGAGTATGCATTCTTGGAGGGTGATGATAAATTACCCGTCATAATTGCTAAAGACTTGACTGAGGAGGAGAAAACTGCTCTCATAAAGGTTTTGAAGTCACACAAGCAAGCAATTGCTTGGAAACTCTCCGACATTAAGGGTATCAACCCTGAGTTTTGTACCCACAAAATCTTAATGGAGGATGACTTCAAACCAACAGTCCAACATCAGAGAAGGGTGAATCCTAAGATTCATAAGGTTATCAAACAAGAGGTTCTCAAACTTCTTGATGCCGGTTTGATTTACCCGATCTCCGATAGTCCTTGGGTTAGCCCAATTCATTGCGTTCCTAAAAAGGGTGGCATTACTGTTGTCACGAATGAAGAAAACGAGTTAATTCCAACTCGATTGGTTACGGGATGGCGTGTGTGTATTGACTATCGTAAGTTAAACGAAGCCACCCGTAAAGACCATTTTCCTCTACCCTTCATGGACCAGATGCTTGAGAGATTAGCAGGAAACGAATACTATTGTTTCCTTGATGGTTTCTCGTGTTACTTTCAGATCCCCATTGATCCGCTGGATCAAGAAAAGACCACATTCACCGCCCATACGGGACATTTGCCTATACACGTATGCCTTTTGGCTTATGTAATGCTCCTGGCACATTCCAAAGATGTATGATGGCAATTTTCCACGACATGATCGGGGAAACTATGGAGGTGTTTATGGATGACTTCTCGGTCATTGGGGACTCGTTTCATACATGTCTCTCCCATTTAGACAAAATGCTAAAACGGTGTGAAGACACCAATCTATGTCTAAACTGGGAGAAGAGCCACTTTATGGTCAAAGAAGGCATAGTCCTTGGCCATAAAATTTCCAAAAACGGGATTGAGGTAGATAGAGCAAAAGTTGATGTTATTGCTAAACTACCTCATCCTACTACCGTCAAAGGTATTAGGAGTTTTTTAGGTCATGCCGGGTTCTATCATAGATTCATACAAGATTTCTCTAAAATCGCTCGGCCTATGACCCATCTTCTCGAGAAAGATGCTCCTTTTATCTTCTCTCCTGAGTGCATCGAAGCTTTTGAAACACTTAAGAAAAATCTTACGGAAGCACCCATTCTAGTTGCCCCCGACTGGGATTTACCCTTCGAGCTCATGTGCGATGCAAGTGATTTTGCTATCGGTGCAGTCTTGGGGCAACGAAAAACCAAACATTTTCAGCCTATCGACTACGCAAGCAAAACTATGATCGAAGCTCAAACCCATTACACCACTACGTAAAAAGAACTATTAGCTGTGGTGTATGCGTTTGAGAAGTTTCGGCCATACCTTATCTTGAACAAATGCGTGGTGTATACGGATCACTCGGCTCTCAAATATCTCTTTGCAAAACAAGATGCAAAGCCGAGATTGCTCCGCTGGGTTCTCCTCCTGCAAGAATTTGATATCATTATACGTGATAAAAAAGGAGCCGAGAACCTGGTCTGATCATCTGTCCCGATTAAAGAACCCTCACCAAAATGTGTTCGAGAAAAAGGAAATAAATGAAACATTTCCTCTCAAAACACTCAATGTGGTTTCTTTTCGTGGAGACTCTTCTACCCCATGGTTTGTTGACTTTGCAAATTACCATGCGGGTAACTTTGTGGTGAAAGGGATGTCGCCCCAACAGAAAAATAAATTCTTTAAAGATGTGAAACATTACTTCTGGGACGACCCCTACTTATTCAAAATTTGCGCGGATCAAGTCATCAGGCGATGTGTATATGGTCAGGAAGCCAATGACATTCTCAAGGCTTGCCATTCGACCTACCGGGGACATCATAGCCTCAGCTACACCGCCAAGAAGGTGTTTGATTCCGGATTCTATTGGCCCACGATCTACAAGGATGCCCATGAATTTGTCAAAACCTCGGACGCTTGTCAACGTTATGGAAATATCTCACAAAGAAATGAAATGCCGCAAAACGCCATTCAAGTGTGTGAGATTTTGACATCCGGGGCATCGACTTTACGGGCCATTTCCTTCTGCTCGCGGTAATAAGTACATACTCGTGGCCGTTGACTACTTGTCAAAATGGGTTGAAGCAAAAGCTTTGCCCACCAACGATGCCCGAGTTGTTGTGAAATTCTTAAAATCTCTCTTTGCTAGGTTTGGAACTCCACGAGCCATAATCAGTGATCGTGGTACGCATTTTTGCAATGACCAATTTGATAGAGTCATGCAAAAGTATGGTGTAACTCACCGCCTCTATCGCGTACCACCCCCAAACTAGTGGGCAAGTGGAAGTTTCTAACCAGGGGATAAAAAGAATTCTTGAGAGGACGGTCGGCTAAAACCGTGCTCTTGGTCGGATAAGCTAGATGACGACTGGCCTTCCGTACAGCGTATAAAACACCCATCGGGTGCACTCCATACAAGCTTGTATACGGGAAGGCATGTCATCTACCGGTTGAGCTCGAGCACAAGGCATACTGGGCCTTGAAACATGCCAACTTTGATATTCAGACAACTGGTGATCACCGGAAAGTTCAAATGAATGAATTAAATGAACTCCGTGATCAAGCATACGAGAACTCTTTGATCTTCAAACAAAAGACAAAGAAGATTCATGACTCAAAAATCAAAAACCGTGTTTTCAACGCCGGTGATCGAGTCCTTCTTTTCAACTCAAGATTGAAGATTTTCTCGGGAAAATTAAAATCCCGCCGGTCCGACCATTTACCATCACTAAAGTCTTCCCATATGGAACCATTGAGTTATCTCAACCCGATGGTCCAAACTTTAAAGTGAATGGTCATCGAGTGAAGCATTACTTTGGAGAGGACATTCCATCCATGGTTGTCCCGGACTTACAAACTTTCCCCATGAACCAATGAATGCGGGGATCGAGTCAAGCTAGCGACTCGGTAATAAAAAACAGTAGCATGCCATATGGGTTTTCACCCATATTTCTGACTTCTTTCTATCTTTCTACCACCCTAGTGTGGGGGGGGGGGGGGGTTTGCCCCACATGTTGTATATATATGTAAGTTTTCTAAAAAAAAAAAAAAAAAAAAAAAAAAAAAAATGTTGCTAAATAATGGCCGTAATATTTCCCTTTTACGTTCTTTGTTTCGGCATAACCGCCGGTACTTTGAATATTGAGGGCAATATTCATTTCTAAGTGTGGGGGGAATTCTCACGAATTTTATCATGTAATTATACCGCCTAATTCCCCCGTTTTTGGCCAAAATTTTTTCTGGAGTAAGTGTTTTGCACTTACTCAATTGGTTATCAGTCCGCCTTGTCTAAAAAATAAAAGGATTGGCTAATCCAGGAGCAAACGGCTCTTGGTAAAGATATCTCAAATCCGTGACGGCTTGCAATTTGCCCAAAATTGTATGGTATTCAGCTCACCATATCTTTAATTAGTGAAGAGTTGGCTAGCCCGCAAGTTTATGGCTTGTGGTAAAGGCAGTTGGAAAACCATAATTGGTAATCGACTCACCAAAGATAATATTGATAATTTATCTAAGAGTTGGCTAGTCCGAAGCAAACGGCTTCTGGTAAAGACAAATCAAATCCGTTGGAAGCCGGTGGTTTGCTCAAAATCACATGGTTATCAGTGTACCATAGTTCTTACTTGAACTGAAACATTTGGCTACTCCAGAAGTGATGGCTTTTGGTAAAGAGATTCAAATCCATTAAGTTTTTTCAAAAGATTGCTAGGGACTAGCAATGGTTCAGTGTGGGGATTGATGAGTGTGTAAATACTCATCATTTTTTGTCAAATCGAATCGCAAAACGCTTAAAAAATGCTCAGAAATGCATCAAAATACTGAAAATATCTCAAAATTGCATTTTATATGTTTCAGATGCAAAATATTCAAAATCAGATGAAAAACGAGCAAAGTTTGCATAATTGGCAGTTTCAGTCCCCCGACTTTCAGAAAATGGCAAAATCAGTCCCTAGGCACTTATTTTATAAGAAAAATCACCAAAGGTCCTTTTAAAATCATAAGTTGTCAAATTTAGTCCTTTGGTGAAAAGTTCCAAAAGTTTTGAGAAATTTCAGTTTTGGTCCCTGGATTTTTAAAATGGTCATATTTAATCCTTGGAATTTCAAAAGTGTCAAAATTAGCCTTGGTCTATTAAAGATTGGCAAGACCAACCCTTGGACTACAACTTCATAATTTACAGCTTTGGTCCTTGGATTTCCAGATTTTACACTTTTGGTCCTTGTGTTATTTATATCCCAAATATAAACCGGATCCTATATAAACCCAAGCCCAAATAAAAAACCCTTGGCCCAAATCTTTTACCCGGTCCAAACCCGAACCCAAATACCCACGTTTAAAATAATATTACCCGCCCCCCTTTTCCTGTCTTCCCCGACACCCTTGTCTGCAACCAGCCACCAACACAACACCACCTCTAACTCCACACTTTGTCCCCCTACTCCATGTTTTGTTCCACCCTCCTCACCTAATGTACCAAATGCATTAAATGCAACCTTTCCATGTCTAAGTTTTCAAGACCAGCTTCCAAAATGCATAAACGGCCAAGATTGCTCTAAACTCATCCAAGGGTCCTGAAAATTGCTGGGATTTGAAGAGAGAGGTGAGAGAAGGATTTTGGGTGTATAAAAGACCAAGAGGAAGCAACAAGAAGGGAGTACTTAGTTTATTTCTTAAAATGAATGTCGTTTTTAGTTATTAAGTCTTAAAATAGATTCATAGTTGTTATTTTAAGTTTCCTTGTATCAAATTACTGTGTTGAAGTGTATTACAACTATTTTAAAGTATCAATTCCAGTTTGAGTTCATTTTCCAAATTTTAAGTTAACTGTTGAAATTTGCAATTTCAAACTCTCATGTATAAGCTTCAATTAGCTTATTTATAAGCTCAAACAAGCTCATACTAGTTCATTATAGCTTTTTGTAAGCCTGTAATCAAGTTTCAAACATCTTTAGAATCTGGTCAACAAAAGTCAAAATGGGGCAAATCTGATGCAGGAATGGAATGGGTTGATTCAGACATGTTCTTGGGGTTGAATTAGAAGCAATGGGTTGGTTTATATAGGTTAGTGGTTACTGTGGTTCTGGTTTGATTGATGGCAAGCCATTGTGGCTAGGGACTATATGTAAGTTCAAGCTCACCTTTTAGCATAATCTGTTTTTGTCGCCATAGCTAGTTCTAATCTGTTCATTAAGTAGTGTTTATGTTATTTAGACTTAGCTTGATCATTAAAATAAGCTGGTTCATTGTCTAAATCGTTTGAGTACAAATCAATCAAGAAAAGGGTGTTTGGATTTATAGCTTAAAATGTGTTTGAGGTGTATCCAGTGATAACTTCTTATTGTTTTATGTTTGTTAAGCTCATTTGAGCTCATATCAGTCAATAACTTATGTCTGCAAACTCTGAAAGTCAACATTTCACAAATCTGTCTCAACCGCCTCATGTTGGATTTTGGATTTGCAAACTCTTGATTTGTGTTTAGAAGTCTTAGACATTGCTTGCATTGTGCTTGTTCCATCATATTACATCAATATCAGTCATAAAATTGGAATCAAAGTTCACATTAGTCAAACTTTTCTCAACTGCTTCAAAAGTCAAAAGTGCAAAAGGTCATTTTGGGCTCAACTGGTGAGATTTATCTTGAGTTCATTTCTGGGACATAATCAGCGAGACTTGGTATTTCATAAACTTCAGCTGGTCTAAAATCTTATTCCCATTTTTGTTGATTTTTGTCAAATTTTTATAAGCTTCAGATAAGCTTGTGAAGTAGGTCCTAGTTGCCCTGCCACAAGTCTCAAACTCAAACCGAGTTTTTCTCGTTTTGTGCAGGATTGCACAAGGCTCATAAAGAGCCTCCCAAAGTCTGGTCTTTGGGTTATAAGTAGCTACCTAGGTCTAGTTTAGGTCTCAATATTTGGATTTTGATTTTTAGCTTATTTGAGTGCTTATTTTGTGGCTACAACTGAACACCTAAAAACTGTTTTAGCACATTAGTCAAATTCATCAAATCTGTGTAGATTGCTATTCAAGATTAGTGTTGTTGTTTTTAGTTCATTTAGAGTAACTTTAGCATATTGTAGCTTCTGTAAACAGTTGGTGGCTTATTGTGGTGTTTGGCTTATTCAAAGTGCTTACTTATAAGCACTTCCAATAGCAGTTGCATATTCCTCCACACAAGCACCTGTTTTTCCATTTTTCCTAGATTCCTAATATAATTTTAGAGTTTTCCTGAAATTTTCAGATTTTTCCAAGTCAGTTTGCTATTTTTCTTAATTTAAATTAGTTTTTAAGCATTTTTAATTAGGATTTAATACAGATAATTAAGAAAAGTTTCAAAAAAATAATTTTTCAATTTTCTTAAGTTTAGATAAATATAAAAAGCCAAAAAAGTATTTTTCTAGATTTTTCTTAGTTAAATTTGTATTTTTAAATAATTTAATTAGTTTTTAATAGTTTTTAATTCCTAGAAAATACAAAAATATTCAGAAAAATACAAAAATAGTTTTGAAAATTCTATTTTGTTATTTTAGACTTTTCCAAGTCATAATTTTATTTTTCTAGTTTTATTTCCTATTTTCTTGTATTTTAGGTTAATATTAAATAGTTAAAAATAGTTTTTAATTAATAATAATTAATTAAATAGTTATAAAATTAATTTTATTTTTCTATAAATTTTCTTTTATCATTAGGTTTGTAAAAATATCATTTTCATATTTTTAGGCTTAATATTGCTTTAGTTTCACATTTTTATTTGTACGTCACGTAGTTTTTAAATTAAGTTTTATAAAAACATAAAATCAAAAACATCATTTTGCAAATAGTGATAGCGTTTATTTAATATTTTTTTTTATCTTTTCCATTTTCTTTAATTTGCATTTAAGCCTTTGTAATTATAGGCTATTTCTGTAGTTAATAATCACAAATCCTTTTTCTGTTCAAATTCCTCGATCACTATACGTTTGGTGATCCATTGCATAGCTCGCTGGGACATAACGACCCGGGGAAACACTATACTCCCCAGATCTTCATTGCATTTGTGCTTAAGCCGTTTTAAGTTTCTTACAGTCGGCCATTCACAAGTGGCCAGCTTGCGTGAGAAAACTTGACGGTTTTGCGCAGATCAATATTCAAATCACTTCCAATTGACGCTCCACATAAACCCTAACCACTCCAAACTGGTAATTTCAAAATCCCACATCATATTCCAAAACAACTCACAATGCCGTCGCAGTATTCCAACACCCATAACCTAGTTGCTTACTTAATAAAAAATAATCATTCAGATGGTTTTCATGACATGATTGATTTTATCAACCACACCAAAATTCGGTTTGCACTAAGTGTAGCACCCACAATTCTTAAAGATTATATACATGCTTTTTGGGGTAATGCTGAGATACATGAGCGAGATGGATTTGAGGTGTTTAGGACTGTGGTGGATGATAATGAGATTTTGGTGGATGAGGAAGTCATTAGAGGTACGTTGATGTTCGATGATGCTAACGAACTAGTTAATCTTTCTGATAATGATATATTTATAGGTTTACAAAGATTAGGTTATGCAAGAAGGGGAGACAGGGTAAAATTTTTTAAATGTATGTTTTCTCCCGAATGGAAGTTTTTAATTCACACCTTGCCGATGTGTCTGAGTAATAAGACCACTGGGTTTAATGAATTTCCCTCCAAAATTGCAACTGCTTTAATTTGTCTATCTGAAGGGAGGGAATTCAATTGGTCTAGCATGATTTTTGAAGGGTTTTTGCAGAATATTAGGAAGAAAGGTAAATATTACTTGTATCCAAGGTTTGTTCAAGTTATTGTGGATAGCCAAATAGCAGAACCTGTTGAACATAATACAAAGTATGAGGTGCATTATATGCATCCTAAGGTTTTTGCTCATATGAGGAACCAAAAGCCTAATTTAACAATCCCAATTGTTCCATTGTTCCCTCATATGATTAATTTACCTGTCATTCGTGAGTTTGATGATGTAAATGAACCCCAATTGACTGGACCTGAACCCATTAACACCGTAGTTGCACCCACTGTTAGTACGAGTGTAACCACTGACACCAACCCTGATGCTATGATAACTTCACGGCCGCACTTCGCCACATGGTCGAACCGAGGAGGTACCTTGGAACATCAACATGAATGGACGAATAATGATGAACATCAACATGATGCCTTTTCCAATGAACCACCTCTCGGACCAGTTAACACGTGTCGAAGTTGGGGATGAAAATCGTGAACGATTAAATGAATTGACAGTTAAATGTACAAAAATGGAGAATACGATCAGACAATTGAAGCACAGGATGTTTGTGATGGAGAAAGTTAGGAGACATGGGCGTAGTGTTGTTAGAAGAGTTAGGAAACATACTAAGAATGTGAGATCCTGTCAAGATGTGGTTTTGGAGGACCAAAAAACAGGGACGATCAAGTATTTGATTGGGGGGAGGATGCAGTTGTGCATATGGATGAGGATGTGGATATGGATAGTGTAGATCATGGAGGGCAGTATGTGGTGTCTGATAAAGATGGGAATGAAGCTGTACTCGAGATCGTGAAGACTGTATTAGATGATATAGAGAAGGATTTGGTGCAAGAAACATCCACCGATAGTCTTTCGTAACCCACCGCTACAACTTCAACTGAGGTAAACCCACCAAGTGATGTACAAGTTAAAGAGATGGAGGTGGTGCAGACACATCCATCGCTAGTGTTTCTGAACCACGATAGTCTTTCGAACCCACCGCTACAACTTCAACTGAGGTAAACCCAAAGAATCGATGTACAAGTTAAAGAGATGGACGTGGTGCAGACACATCCATCGCTAGTGTTTCTCAGAACCACCGATAGTCTTTCGTAACCCACCGCTACAACTTCAACTGAGGTAAACCCAGAACTCGATGTACAAGTTAAAGAGATGGAGGTGGTGCGAACACATCCACGCTAGTGTTTCAGAACCACCGATAGTTACCGTAACCCACTGCTACAACTTCAACTGAGGTAACGACACCAAGTGATGTACACGTTAAAGAGAAGGAGGTGCTAAAGGAGACATCCATGGCTAGCGTTTCAGAACCCTACTAGTTTGAAAACTGTAGTAGACAATATAGTAGTCTCACACACTGCTATTACTACCACATCTACAATTGTCACAACTACATCTGTTTCACCACCTAAATCAAAAGAAGTTGACAAGGAGGCTGCCAGTACACTGATAAATTTAAGCAAAAGTTCATCAAACCCTACACCTACCATTGCACCGGCTCATATATTTCTTAAACCAACTGGACCTAAACCCTTGACTAAAAGCTTGACTATTGGTGAGCCTTTGAACAAGAAGGTGGCTCTACCAGATATTGGAAAGGGAAAAGGTATTGTTGAACATGATATAAAGTTTAAGAATAAACAAGAGCAGATTGCTTATGATCATGACTTTGGTGTAAGAATCATAGCTGCAGAAAAGCAGTAAATAGAAAGGAAAAGGCTACAAGAGGAGGAAGCTAATCAGAGATGGATAGATGATTGGGAGGATTCACAATCCTTTCTTGAAGCTTCTACTAATATTGGGAATGAGTACACTCGTGAAGTGTGATTCGCTCCAAACCGTCAAGTTATATCACTCAAGCCGGCCACTTGTGAATGGCCAACCGTAACAAACTCAAAACAGCTCAGAAGCAAATGCAATTTAAGATCAGAGGAATATAGTGTATTCCCGGGTCGTTAAGTCCCACGGAGGATGAATTGGTGTTTAAACAACTTCAGATGATAGAATGATCACTAAGGATAGTGATCAGAAAGGTTTTGGATTGAATATTACACTACTGAAAAAGTTTATAAATTAAAGCGACTTAAATACAAATTAAAAGAAATAAAAGATAAAATATATTAAATAAACGCTATCACTAATTTTAAAATGATGAACGTTTAAAACCTAAAACGTACGTTTAAATAAAATTACGTAAACGTACAAAATAAAACGTGAGTTTTAAAGAAATAAAAGGCCTACAAATATAAAAATGACATTTTTACAATCCTAATAATAAAAGAAAATTATTAGAAAAAGAAAATTATTTTTACAACTATTTATTTATTTATTATTAATTAAAAACTATTTATTAAGTATTTAAAATGCACTAATATATAAGAAAATACAAAATTAACCTAGAAAAATGAAATTATAATTTAGAAAAATCTAAAATATGATAAAACTTATTTTAAAACTGAAAATATATTTTTTTGACTTTTTATGTATTTATTATTAATTTAAAACTATTTAAAACTAATTAAAATGCTAGAAAATACTATTTAAACCAAGAAAATTATGGAAAAATACTTTTTATGACTTTTATATTTATCTTAATCTAGGAAAATTGAAAACATATTTTTTTAAGCTTTTTCTGATTTATTAGTATTAAAAGCTATTTAAAAAGACTTAAAAACTAGTTTAAATAAGGAAAAATAGAAAACAGTGATGGAAAAATCTGAAAAATTCAGGAAAATGCTAAAATATTATTCTAAGTTTATAAAAAATATAAAAACATATGCTTATGTGGAGGAAAAAGCAACTGCTGTGAAACTGCTTATAAATAAGCAAATCAAAATAAGCTATAAGCTACCACAGAGTACCATATAATCACAGAAGCTAAGTTATACTATATTAACTAAATACTAACCTATTCCAACCATCCTAAACTTCTGAAAAGCAGATTAAGCCAAAAATTAAGCAAATCAAAAACTAGTTTTGACTCAAAAATGGGACAACATTAAGGCTTATCTAGGAGTGGGGTCCACAGGGCTTAAGCTCAAAACCTTTACTGAAATGGAGAGTCAGCTGGGTGGTGAGTGGAAAGGAACCAAGAACCACCAGTGGGGTTCACTGGTGTGGCCTGTGGGACCCACCAAAGTGGTGGTTATGTCCACTGTTGTGGAGGAGCAGGGGTGCACAGGGCATTATTTTAGAGAAAGGGTCAAAAGAAGCTGATGAAAAAGCTATAAATAAGCTGAATGAGAGTAAGCTATTATTTTTCTAATTTTCTTGAGCAACTAAAGTTTTATATCCCAGAAGATTATTAACTAAATCTTAATATTAAACTCACAGTAAAATTCTAAGTTTTATTCAAAAAGTGCTTAAGTAAAATTTGACTTTTCAATTTATACTAAAGGTTTGACTTTTATGAACTTATAATCAATCTTGTGGACTGAATAAGTTATATTAAACTGTATTAAGATGATTTTAAGCTAAAGGACCAAGTTTTAAGTCGCTATGGTGATATTTGTATCTCAAAATCCTAACAAAGAAACTGTAAGGATAGGATTAAGAAGATTTTGACTTTTTGTTGAATAAGTACTGGTTTTTATTGTTTGTATGAGTTAATATAACCTAATGAGACATGCCACAAACAATAACAAAGGTTCTAATACTTTCTAATGCAGTTTACCAAGTTAAAACAAACACTCCTTAATGAGACAGCTTTTAAGCTTTTATGCTAAAACAAACTTTTAATCCAAGTGACCTATTTATTAACTGATAATAACCATATTGAGACATGATTGAACTATAATTAACAAGGTTTGATTACTAATAATGTAACATGCAAATTTCAAAGAAAAAGGCTTACAAAATATGAGTTTATGCAAAACAGGGAACGGGATCAAGAACACTTCCTATAGCTTACCAATAAGCTCTAAACCATTAATCCATCCAAAATCACTGCATCATCGATATCATGAACAAATTCAAATGATGCCTTAACAGCTTGACTTTTGTTGATCGAGAGAGTTTTAAAAGTAAAAACTGAGTTGAAACTTAAATAAGCAATTAATAAGCTATAGGAGAGCTTATCAGAGCTTATGAGAACTTAACAATCACTGATAACAACATTCAATTTAACATGAGATTCTTTTGAAATTTGAAATTTAGCATAAACTGAAAACTTGCATTAAAGCTGAAATTGATGTTCACGTAAGTTTGATTATACATTAAAAACATGAAATACAAAGCTTGAAAGTTAATTGATACACTGGAATTTAAAATTAAGCTAAAGCGACATATTCTACACTAAATTACACTACTTAGTTATTCTCCTCTGCTTCTTTTCTTCTTTATAGACTTTCAAAAGCATCCTCACCTCTTTCTGATCATTTCCCACCATTGGATAGGTCAAAGTAATCACAACCTTTGATTTTTACTTTTTGGCGCCAAAAGGTCTTTGGGCAGGTTTTGTTAATTAATGCTTCTTGGACCTTGTGGAGGTGTAGGGGAAATGTTTAACCAGCTGTGTTGATAGGGGTGAGGTGGAGGTGAAGAAACTGTGGGTGAGATGGTATGGTTTTGGTTTACAGTGTGGGTGAAGAAGGTGTACAGTAACACTGGTTTGGGTGGCGGGTTTTATTTTAAAAGGTGGGTCGGGTTAACTGGATTTGGGCCTGGGATAAGCTGGGTTGTGTTTTGGACTTGCTTTGTGTTTGTGTTGGATTGGATTTAATAACACAAGGACCATGGTTGTAATTTGTGAAAAGTTAAGGACTGAAACTGTAATATTTCCAAACTTATCACAAGGGCTAAAATTGTAACATGGGAATAGTACAAGGACTAATATTGCATAAAATTTCATTTTTAAATGTCCAAGGACTAAAACTGCCAAGTTTGAAACTTTAAGGGCCTAACTTGTAATTTTCCAAAAGTTTACCATAAGGACCAATTTTGTCATTTATGAATAGTACAAGGTTTATTTTTGATTATTTTCACTTTTAAAATTCACCAAGGACTATATTTGACATTTTTCAAAGTTGAAGGACTAAAGTTGTCAATTTGTGATTTTTAAACTTAGAAGGGTTTGTTTTGACAACTTTTGAATCCTATGGACCTTAAATGACTTTTTACAAGTTTTTGAATTTCCAGGGACTAATTTTGACAACTTTCGTAACTTGGGGGACTAAAATTGCCAATTATGCAAACTTGATACGTTTTTCACCAGATTTTGATGTTTTTGCATTTAAAACATATAAAACACTTGTTTGTGATATTTTTATCATTTTGAAGTATTTCTGAGTGTTTTCAGATGTTTTTACAGTCTAGATGGTACAAAAATGATGAGTATTTAGACACTCATCAATCCCCCACACTAAGATATTGCTAGTCCCTAGCAATGATTTATGAAAAGTTAATGGATTTTATCTCTTTACCAAAAGCCATTACTTCCGGAGTAGCCAATTGTTTTAGTTCAAGTAAGAACCTTGGTACAATGATAACCAAATGATTTTAAGCAAATCATAAGCTTTCAACGGATTTGATTTGTCTTTACCAGAAGCCGTTTGCTTCTGGACTAGCCAACTCTTAGATAAATTATCTTTGGTGAGTCGATTACCAATTATAGATTTCCAACTGCCTTTACCACAAGCCATAAACTTGCGGGCTAGCCAACTTTTCACTAGTTTAAAGATATGGTGAGCTGAATACCATACAATTTTGGGCAAATTGTAAGCCGTCAACGGTTTTGAGATATCTTTACCAAGAGCCGTTGTTCTCCGGATTAGCCACCTTATGTGGGTTAGAAATGGTGGACTGATTACCATTTGTTGTGTTTAGTACATAGTACTTCCACTAAAAAAAAATTTAAATTTGGCAATTTTGGGGGAAAAAGGGACTAAAATGGTACATTTATGATCAAAATTCGCCAGAATTTCCCCCCCACACTTAGAAATGAATATTGTCCTCAATATTCAAAGTGTGGAAACACAACAATTATTCTTTTTTTTTAATATTTACAATTTTCATTCATTTTTAAGATCTATATACAACATGTGGGGCATCTCCCCCACACTTAGGTGGTAGAAAGGGGTAAGAAGTCAGAAATATGGGTGAAAACCCATATGATGTGTGCTACTGTTTTTGGTTACCGAGTCGCTAGCTTGACTCGACCCCGAATTAATTTGTTCATGGGGAAGTAAGTGGAAGAGACAATCTCCATCGGACTTTCATTCAAGATGTTTGTATAAACATTGAAGTATGTGAAAGTTCCACACCGATGAGATATACATAGAACCGGCTCATAAATGATAAATGAAAATGCCGGGGTCAAAGATAATGTCTTCACTCCCGAATGAGTGAAGAACAGGAGAAGCCACGGGATAGGTGAAGAAAAGAAAGAAAGTCATGATAAAGATCTTGACTAACTCATCATCATCAGAAAGGGAATTCATGATAGCATGAATTTCATCTTTTAAGCTCAATTGGTCTAGACATATCCCGGTTGTGTCTAGATCAAAGTAGAAGTTATCATACTCCGGTAGAGATATGATATGAGTGAGTTCACAGGAGAACTCCTCAAAGGAGAATGATTCATATTCGGGATTGATTTGACTGAGTTCACCGGGAACTCCTCAAAAGTGAATGATTCATAATTGGGGAGAGAATTATGAGAATGAGAAGTGGTAATACCACTAATCTTCTCTCCCATATGATCAAAATGGAACGTTGCAATTCGGGAATAGAATCATTGAACAAAAGTTCACTATCCTCAAAGGGATAGGATATGAAGTAGGCTTTTCATTAAAAGCCCCGATTCTAGAAATGAGAAGATTAACATTCAATAATGTAAGACGAAGAGCTTCGTCTTGGATTATTTCTTCATCATTCTCTTCTCCTAGTCGACAAGCTCGAAGGTAATTCCACATAACTTATGTCTCCACAAGATAAAGAATAGTCCTCATCAGAGAACATCTCAATATGATCATTTTGGAAGACAAGAGGGGTAGGGATATCACACACATGATCAAGAATTCCCTGTGACTCTCTTGGGATTGGGACAAGGTTCTCAACACTAGACTTTATAAATTCGTGATTCCTTTTCGTGAACAAAGGTCAAGAAGTTCATCCCCATGTTCAGAGTGAGTGGGAGCTCGGTGTGATAGCAGTTATTTGAGAATGAATCTCAATCTGCCGATATCAACTGATGAATTTGATAAGTCTTCAAGTGTATCCTCATCATCACTGTCATCAAGAATAAAACGAAATTGAGAGCTAGATCTCGCTGCTTTTTCTTTTGCAATTAATTCCCTAATAGACTTTTCAAAAGCAATTTGGGAATTTATTTTAGCAGTCCGCTCTTCAGCTAGCAATTCTTCCATGGATTTCTCATGTGAATTTTGAATGACGGGACATTGTGGGAGTGGAGATTTGTCAAAACCGAAGGTTGACATTGATAATCATCATGAGGACCCCCACAATATACACAAGAAAAACTGGGAACATTATGAAATGTCTGTCTTACTCAACTCCTCAGTTCTTTTCACTGACTCCAGAAGCTCTAGATAAGTGTCTTGATGGGTTTGCTGAGGAGTTTGAGTCATTTGGCACTGTGGAGATTGGTCGGATCCGATAGTCATAATTGTTACAAGGAAATGGATTCCTGCTTGACAATCGAGCTGAAATGAGGACCTCCATTAGTTCTCACAACAGAAACTGTGAGCCTGATAGGTGAATCATATGGATATTGGTCATATCCAAAGTTCGAGCATCATCGAAAACTGCTCATAGACAATCGTGTTTCTGGATTGACACTCAAATCCTTGGTGAGGACCTCCACAAAATTCACAGCAGTATTGTTGATTATGTGAAGATAAGTCGGGTTGTGGTGGGTAGTTGGAAAAATTTGAGGGGTCGTTAAATGAGTTCGGATTAGGATCATAATCAAATGAATTCCTCGAACCACAAAACAAACAACTCCCGTTAAGAATATCATTACCACACCTGTACACACGCATACCAAACGGGTGAACCATAAAGAGGCTCACCACAACCGACACAAGGAATAAATGATTCTATTTGAGAGTTATGAAAAGGAATCAGTTCATTCAAAGAATCAACAAAACCAACATGGTGATCTGAATGACTATTAAGACTCGAAGAACTTTTTGAAAAATCCGAAGGTGGGACAAGTGGTGTGCTCTGAGAGCTAGCAATTTCCACTACTTCCGTTATGGTCTCTGGTTCTGGTTCTTGAGAAACGTGAAGATTAGGCAAGTCATTCTTGCTAGTCACCGGTTTAAATTCTGCATGTTTGCTTTTAACCGTAAATCGTGAAAGTGTAGGATCAATTTTAGATGGCTTAAGAGCAATCGAGGGGTTAGATCTTTGGATAACCGTAGGTTGGACGTAGTTAGCACCTCCATTATCAAAGGGAAGTACCTGGTCCTTTGTCACCCCGGTTTCTCGCCCATTTCCCTACGCAGAATTAATGGATCATCACGAACAACACGAATTCTTGACATATGTGATAAAGTAGGAAGTTTTTCAACTTCGTCCCAGAATTCGTCCTCGAGAGATTCCATAAGAATAGAAGAAGTTAGAATCAAATGGATAGAGGGTAAAGGAATAAAGAATCAAAAAGGGTAAGAGGGTAAAGATGAATATTTTTGGATTTTTGAAAAACATGCCATAAAAACAAAGAATGAAAATATTTTTGGTGTTGTTAACACTTTAGGAAAAGTGTTAATGAACTTTTTGATTTTCTGATAACTTTTTACAAAAAGGTGGTATATGTGCAAGTACGGGTCTGGAAATGCTTAAAACACGCTTACAGCCTCCCCGGAAGCGGCGCCAAAATTTGATTGCGTGCCAAACAGTCAAGCTAAATCACTCAAGCCGACCACTTGTGAATGGCCGACCGCAAGAAGCTTAAAACTGCTCAAGCACGAATGCAATGAAGATCAGAGGAATATAGTGTATTCCTGGGTCGTTAAGTCCCACGGAGGATGAATTGGTGTTTAAACAACTTCAGATGATAGAATGATCACTAAGGATAGTGATCAGAAAGGTTTTGGATTGAATATTACACTATAAAAAGTTTATAAATTAAAGCGACTTAAATACAAATTAAAAGAAATAAAAGATAAAATATATTAAATAAACGCTATCACTAATTTTAAAATGATGAACGTTTAAAACCTAAAACGTACGTTTAAATAAAATTACGTAACGCATAAAAATAAAACGTGAGTATTAAGAAATAAAAGGCCTACAAATATAAAAATGACATTTTTACAATCCTAATAATAAAAGAAAATTATTAGAAAAAGAAAATTATTTTTACAACTATTTATTTATTTATTATTAATTAAAAACTATTTATTAAGTATTTAAAATGCACTAATATATAAGAAAATACAAAATTAACCTATAAAAATGAAATTATAACTTAGAAAAATCTAAAATATGATAAAACTTATTTTAAAACTGAAAATATATTTTTTAGACTTTTTATGTATTTATTATTAATTTAAAACTATTTAAAACTAATTAAAATGCTAGAAAATACTATTTAAACCAAGAAAATTATGGAAAAATACTTTTTATGACTTTTATAATTATCTTAATCTAGGAAAATTGAAAACATATTTTTTTAAGCTTTTTCTGATTTATTAGTATTAAAAGCTATTTAAAAAGACTTAAAAACTAGTTTAAATAAGGAAAAATAGAAAACAGTGATGGAAAAATCTGAAAAATTCAGGAAAATGCTAAAATATTATTCTAAGTTTATAAAAATTATAAAAACATATGCTTATGTGGAGGAAAAAGCAATGCTGCGGAAACTGCTTATAAATAAGCAAATCAAAATAAGCTATAAGCTACCACAGAGTACCATATAATCACAAAAGCTAAGTTATACTATATTAACTAAATACTAACCTATTCCAACCATCCTAAACTTCTGAAAAGCAGATTAAGCCAAAAATTAAGCAAATCAAAAACTAGTTTTGACTCAAAAATGGGACAACATTAAGGCTTATCTAGGAGTGGGGTCCACAGGGCTTAAGCTCAAAACCTTTACTGAAATGGAGAGTCAGCTGGGTGGTGAGTGGAAAGGAACCAAGAACCACCAGTGGGGTTCACTGGTGTGGCCTGTGGGACCCACCAAAGTGGTGGTTATGTCCACTGTTGTGGAGGAGCAGGGGTGCACAGGGCATTATTTCAGAGAAAGGGTCAAAAGAAGCTGATGAAAAAGCTATAAATAAGCTGAATGAGAGTAAGCTATTATTTTTCTAATTTTCTTGAGCAACTAAAGTTTTATATCCCAGAAGATTATTAACTAAATCTTAATATTAAACTCACAGTAAAATTCTAAGTTTTATTCAAAAACAGGCTTAAGTAAAATTTGACTTTTCAATTTATACTAAAGGTTTGACTTTTATGAACTTATAATCAATCTTGTGGACTGAATAAGTTATATTAAACTGTATTAAGATGATTTTAAGCTAAAGGACCAAGTTTTAAGCTGCTATGGTGATATTTGTATCTCAAAATCCTAACAGTAAACTGTTAAGGATGGGATTAAGAAGATTTTGACTTTTTGTTGAATAAGTACTGGTTTTTCTTGTTTGTATGAGTTAATATAACCTAATGAGACATGCCACAAACAATAACAAAGGTTCTAATACTTTCTAATGCAGTTTACCAAGTTAAAACAAACACTCCTTAATGAGACAGTTTTTAAGCTTTTTATGCTAAAACAAACTTTTAATCCAAGTGACCTATTTATTAACTGATAATAACCATATTGAGACATGATTGAACTATAATTAACAAGGTTTGATTACTAATAATGTAACATGCAAATTTCAAAGAAAAAGGCTTACAAAATATGAGTTTATGCAGAAACAGGGAACTGGGGATCAAGAACACTTCCTATAGCTTACCAATAAGCTCTAAACCATTAATCCATCCAAAATCAGCTCTGCATCATCAGATATCATGAACAAATTCAAATGATGCCTTAACAGTTGACTTTTGTTGACTGAGAGAGTTTTAAAAGTAAAAACTGAGTAGAAACTTAAATAAGCAATTAATAAGCTATAGGAGAGCTTATCAGAGCTTATGAGAACTTAACAATCACTGATAACAACATTCAATTTAACATGAGATTCTTTTGAAATTTGAAATTTAGCATAAACTGAAAACTTGCATTAAAGCTGAAATTGATGTTCACAGAAGTTTGATTATACATTAAAAACATGAAATACAAAGCTTGAAAGTTAATTGATACACTGGAATTTAAAATTAAGCTAAAGCGACATATTCTACACTAAATTACACTACTTAGTTATTCTCCTCTGCTTCTTTTCTTCTTTATAGACTTTCAAAAGCATCCTCACCTCTTTCTGATCATTTCCCACCATTGGATAGGTCAAAGTAATCACAACCTTTGATTTTTACTTTTTGGCGCCAAAAGGTCTTTGGGCAGGTTTTGTTAATTAATGCTTCTTGGACCTTGTGGAGGTGTAGGGGAAATGTTTAACCAGCTGTGTTGATAGGGGTGAGGTGGAGGTGAAGAAACGGGGTGAGATGGTATGGTTTTGGTTTACAAGGGTGAAGAAGGTGTACAGAACAATGGTTTGGGTGGCGGGTTTTATTTTAAAAGGTGGGTCGGGTTAACTGGATTTGGGCCTGGGATAAGCTGGGTTGTGTTTTGGACTTGCTTTGTGTTTGTGTTGGATTGGATTTAATAACACAAGGACCATGGTTGTAATTTGTGAAAAGTTAAGGACTGAAACTGTAATATTTCCAAACTTATCACAAGGGCTAAAATTGTAACATGGGAATAGTACAAGGACTAATATTGCATAAAATTTCATTTTTAAATGTCCAAGGACTAAAACTGCCAAGTTTGAAACTTTAAGGGCCTAACTTGTAATTTTCCAAAAGTTTACCATAAGGACCAATTTTGTCATTTATGAATAGTACAAGGTTTATTTTTGATTATTTTCACTTTTAAAATTCACCAAGGACTATATTTGACATTTTTCAAAGTTGAAGGACTAAAGTTGTCAATTTGTGATTTTTAAACTTAGAAGGGTTTGTTTTGACAACTTTTGAATCCTATGGACCTTAAATGACTTTTTACAAGTTTTTGAATTTCCAGGGACTAATTTTGACAACTTTCGTAACTTGGGGGACTAAAACTGCCAATTATGCAAACTTGATACGTTTTTCACCAGATTTTGATGTTTTTGCATTTAAAACATATAAAACACTTGTTTGTGATATTTTTATCATTTTGAAGTATTTCGAGTGTTTTCGGATGTTTTCAGCCTAGATGGTACAAAATGATGAAGATTTTTAGACACTCATCAAAGTGTGGGAACTGTTCTCTAATAATCAAAAAGCAAGAATCTTGTGTGAATGGGCAACAAGGTTCAAAAAAGAGAAAAAGCAAGTCAAAAGAAAGAAACCTCCTACAAAGAGCGAGATGAGAAATTCATACATGAAGATTATCAAGAATTCAGGCATAAATGTTGGTGTAAATCTAACAACATGTTCAGTTGAGAGGCTGAAGGAGCTTTGTCAGATGTGTATGAGGGTTAATGAAGATCACATTCCTATGAATTCTGAGAAAGAAGCAGAATGGTTAAAGAAGCAATCCAGTTATAAAAGACAAAAGGTGGATGAAGATTTGAAAAAGAAAGAAAGAACTAAACAGTATTTTAAGGAGACTAATAGTCCTAATCCTGAACCTATTAATCCTATTCATTTAAAAGCAGTTCATCCTATTATCGATTGGCAGATTGTTATACAAAGAGGTAGAGAAGTAGTTGAGATTACAAGAGGTGATGGATGCAAATCCACTTATTTCACATTTGGGATCTTACTGGATTGTTTGACTAACAGTGATTTGGACCAGTTGTGGAAAGTAATGAAGTTCAGATATGGGAAGTTAGGTCCAAATGGAGAGTTAGCTAAGTTTGTGTGGGCTGCTATAAAGACCATGTTTGAACCTGATCTTGATGCTGAATATTGGTATGATTGTGAGGTGGATGAATGGCTATTGTACTCATACTGCAAGGTTCATGGTGTAAAAACTAAAAAAAATGATAGGTTTTTCATGTTCGTTGATAGGGATTATCCTTTATCAAAGAATGTGGCAAGACAAATGCTGGAAGCTAAACTCAGTTCAAGAGGAACAAAGGAGACACATCCTATAATTGATCCGCTGTTTCAAAAGATAGAGAAGATTGCGCATACAAGGAACCTCTGCCAGAGGTAATTAAACCAATCCTAGAAGATTGAATCCACTGCTGATGTTAGAATGCGGCTAGTAGTAAAGTGTAAACGGATTAGGCTTAAAAATTTGTAAATCAATAAATTGATGCAAAAAGGTCGACGATACTTTAACAATGTGAAGTTAATGTATTCGATTGTTCAAATTTTTTTATTTTCGCAACCTCATTTTATTAAATTAAAATCCCATATATTCAATAGACAAGGAACCCTAAACAATACCCTAAACCGTTTCCCAAGAAACGTATAAACATAAAACTAAATAAGATATACACAATCACTTCCTAATAAAGCTCATGTATATCCAAACTAAATATACTAAACACGGAATAACAACTTCAGCAGAAACCAAATGATCACTATATATCTTCGGCAGAATCCATTCAGCATTAACTTGTTCGTTTTAATCCATACTTCAAGAATCATGTCTTCGGTAGAATCCACACTACTTCAGCAGAATCCATTCAGCATTAACTTGTTCGTTTTAATCCATACTTCACATAATTCCCAACAGGATGTTCACCTAAACTGGAATTTGACTAGGTTAGGTTCCAGTTTCTTGATAGATCTTTAACTATGCAAAGACCAGTTGATTGTATACGAACATCAGAAGCAAAGACTCAAAATAGATATTTAACTGGAATTTGACTAGGTTTGTGTTTCTCTGAGTTTGTTTTGCAGCATGCCCTGTTCAGTTATTTCTCATCAAGTGTGGTCCTTTGGTATATGGTCTAGTAAGCTCAAAGCTTATTTATCACCAGATCTTTGCAGCAACATATGACATCATGTACATCAAAACATATAAGTTTCATACTATTCTCATCACTTCCAGGTGTGTTAACTCCTGCGAGAGGTGAATCATTGAAAATAATGGGTTTGATGTCTCTTTACCAATAGCCATCACTACTGGAGTAGCCATATGTTTTGAGTTCGAAAACTATGGTACATTGATAACCATCTGATTTATTGGCAAACCAAAGAACCATATAAACGGATTTGACATGTCTTTACCTGTAGCCGTTTGCTCAGGACTAGTCAATTCTTAGTATTGGTGAATTGAGAACCAAATATGGATTCAGTTGCCTTTACCACATTCCATATTCATGTGGGCTAGCCAATTCTTGGATTCCAAAAAGGAATAGACCATGGTGAATTGATGACCATGCAACCCTCGCAGCTTAAGCATGGGTGATTGCATACCCTATGATTTTGAGCAAACCATTACAGCTATCAACAGATTTGTTGTGTCTTTGCCAAAGCTGTACCCTTTGGACTAGCCAACTCTTTGACATACACAAGGTATATTGGTGAGTTAAAACCATCGAATGGTACAACAAACAAACCTGCATAAATGTTAGTTTTTTTTTTTTTTTTTAACTAAGAAATTGTAAAATAACACAGAAATTGACAAATAACAGAAATAACACAAACTAAATGTAACAAAACAAGGTAGTGCAGAGAGTACCAAGTACCATGATAAGGATGAGGATGAGGCCTATTGCTGTTGTAGAAGTTGAGTCTTGATCAAACCCACCAATGTTGAAGCAGACAGTCTTTCATTGCCCACTTGATCTGGAGGAATCTCCAATTTCTGACTAAGCATTCGTTCCATAAGTCTCTTGGGCAATGGATACTTTCTTTCAGCAAGCATACAGACAGTGATTCCACCCTTAGTCTCAAGCACATGCACACGAGGGAGAGGATAGAATCTCCAGGACGCAACCTTCCACCGATGTGAGTTCTCCCAAATGGAATGTGCTTTACTATTGGGAGAATGAGAGTTTAACAGGACTTGAAGATCTCCCGGTAAGAACATCCCAGAACCTTGTGGTTCCTTGTTGCAGTAATGGGTGGTAACACGAGTGTACAGAGTAAGCAAGTCTGCCCTGTCTATCAAGTGTAGAATTTCCTTCAGAAAGGTGAATTCCATTGAAGTGGAGTCCTTTCGATGAATGACATTCATCTGATCATCCTTCAGATTCCAATCGACCAACACATTTTGATCTCCCTCAGGAAAATCAACAGCAGAACCCTCTGTAATGAAAGTTGAGTTATCAGCTTCAAGATCCAAGGGAGATCTTTTGGCCATTCTCTTCTTCCTCCTACCAGGCTTATGGATTTCTCCACCTAGTATACTTTGAGCAAGAGAAGGTCTTGAAATAACTTGCTCAGTTAGAGTATCCCAGTATTCAGCAGGCATCCGAACACGATTTCATCCAGTTCTTTTCTTTTCTCAGGAGGTAAAGATGAAAAGTCCTCTGTCTCAAGTTGTTGAGCCAATACTTCACTTTTCTTTGACTTCTCAAACTCACCCAATCTACTTGCTTGTCCTAGTCTTTCCTCCTCACTTACCAGTGTCGGACCAAGCTCATCTTTAGTTATTACATCTTTCCCTTTATCATCAGGCTTCTTAGCACACTCATCTTTAGTTATATCAACGCAGGAACCTCAGAGTAGCAATACCCAGGTCAACTGTAGGAGAAACACGTTGATGCAGATTATCAACTGGAGTGGTCATGACACCAACATCAGAAAGATCTGCTGAAGGTGAAGGGCCTGTTGGTTCTTGAACAGATGAAGATTGACCATGATATGAAGATACATCTTCAATTTGCACATCAGCAGATGCAGCCTTGTCAACACCAGGTTCCTTTGAAGTTTCAGAAGAAACCTTACTTAAATAAGATCTCTTTCTTCTTTTGTAGAGAACAGGTTCCTTCTTCTTTGAGGAAGCAGCAACTACTGATGAAGGATCATTAAGAGACACATCAGCCAACATATCAAGAGACCCAAACTGAGGTACTTCTTGTTCTTCATCAGAAGAAACCACAAGCTTCCTTTTGGAGCCCCCTTTGAATTTGTCCTCTAATTCCTTGACTTGATTCTGCAGTACTTCAATCTTACTACCAAGAGAAGACTTGGTCTCTGCAAGCTCCTTTTTCAGACAAGTCACCTCAGTAGCATACCTGTTGACAAGAGCATAAACAGATGAGAGTGTAATAGGGTCCTCAGCCCACCAGATTGCTCTGTGGTCACGGGAGCTTCATTGGACCTTTCAGTAGAATCATGGTCATGCTCAAAGTGAGGAAGATCTTCATTGAGAGGATCCCTAACAGGACTTGGTGTGGGTAGTCTGTTAAGATCGACATCATCATGTGTAACTAGTGTGGGTGTTGGACTGGGACAAGGTGGCTGGTCTGGAGCAACATGAGTTGCTTCAACAGTTGATGAGGGGCCCTCATCAATGTTAACTAATGGATTACCATCAGTAGCAACAGGTGAAGAAGGAGGATTATTAGCCACATTCTCCTCATCAGCAGCCTTATTGGCTTGGGGCAACATGGCTACAAGCAAGGGATGATGTTCCCCCTGAAAGTGAGTTCTCATGGTTGCAAATAATTTAGCAGTCAAAGCACCTATGGGATAAAAGGATTGGGCTTGGGTAGTGGTTTCTAAAATCATTTGCAGAAACCTTGGGTACATTAAAAACTTAGTCTTTTTCCTTTGAAGATTTTCAACCATGTTTTCAAAAATATACTTAGAAAAATTGTAAGTTACCCCTTGGGAAAGACACACAATACCACATCCTAGTTGTGAAGAGAACTGGTCCCATCCTCCTGACTTGTTGCTTATGCATTGAAGTAGCGTGTGAACCAGGAACCTCCACTTCGGGCAAAGTTCCTTCTTCAGCCACATATCAGTCCTTGTACCTCGATAGCCAATTGCCCTTAGCCCAGTAAGCACGTCTTCCTGATTAGAGTGAAATTCTCCATCAGCATCTTCCAAGCGAAGCTTCCTCCTGATTAGGTCCTCTGTCACTATGTGCTCGTTCCATCAATCACGCCCTAATCTCTGTCTCACTCCTCTGCACAGCAGATTCCCAAAACTGAGTAACCAGTGATTCATATCTCATTCGGAGAATGTGTAAGAGCATAACAAATCTTGGACCTTTTCAAGAATTCCACCATTGGTTCGTACAATTCATATCCCTTACCTTTTCCCAGAAATGCAACTTTGTTGTGATCATTTTTAAATTCAAGAGCCATGAGGGATATGAGTTTTTAGGGTTATGTTTCTCGTAATGGTGAGTGTTTGTGGATGCAGGATGAGAGGGAATTGGTTTGTTCTGAAGAGAGTGATGGTGGAGAGATAGTTTTTGCCCAAATTATAGTCAAAGAAAAATGGACCGTTTGGTTGACCGTCGCTGACGTGTATTTCAAGTTTGACCAACCCCAAAATAACGCTTTCAGCATAAACACATGGTCAATCTGCTGAAGTTATACACTTCAGCAGAAACCATCAAAGATAAGAATATCTTCGGTAAGTTTCTAGAATTACTGTGCCACCCACGCACATTAATTTTCATTGAACCTCTAACCCGTCTATAAAATGATCCCAATGTATACTTATCTCTTCATCAAAGATCCCCAAATGTTTACCACAAACCCTAGATTCAAAAACAAACCCCAATTAACCAAATTGTATCATGAATACCAAACCTGAGATCATAGATCTCACAACATCATCTTCATCATCCTCTTCATCATCATCAAGTGGTGATTCAAACCCATGGCTACATTACTTTCCTCAACCTTATCCACGACCAAATAAATCACCCTTTCTCCCTTCTTCAGAAGATGATAGTGTAGTGAATCCAAGTGAATCTGCTGATGACTCCTATAAGGAGGGAACATCATACTCCCAACCTCCAGCACCTCGGTCTCAACAAAGGCCTCGTGCCAGAATCCACTCCCCAAAGATAGAGAGGTGGTTCTTGGTCTCACTGCACCATCTTTTGGTGCATCAACACACATCGTATAATAGAAGGGCTTAGGGAGGGTGGATGGATTGCATTTTGGTTGAAATACATAGATGAAGCACACATGAGACGTTATTTTTCTCCATCATCATGTGTGGTCATCGTCATCATCAACGTTTGCATCAATCCATCCTCTCCATTTTGGTCCTTAGCATCTTCGTCGTATTGGTCATGCATATCCAGCCATCGAGATAGACGGAATGGGTGGGTATGCAAGACCCACGAACGCATATCCAGCATCTAATGCATATCCAACATTCACTTAGATGTTGGAATAGATGATATGTACTATATTAGGATTAGCGTAAGTGTATAGCTCGTATCTTGAAGATGCATATGTAGTAGGTTGACTTTTGTAAGCTGTAAGTCAGAAAACCTTTCTTGAATGAATGAAAGAACAAATTGACTTCAATTTCTTTTCTTGATATGATAACTTCAGTGGAATCAAATTGTTTGCTTCAGCACTTTTGTTAACAAGTCTGCCACATTATCTTCGGAGATAGCAAACGGCTACAGGTAAAGACACATCAAATCCGTTTATATGGTTTCTGGTTTGCCTATATCCAGCATCTAGTGTGAAAGATGTGAGCGATCATGCATATCCAAACACCGTTAGATGTTGGAATAGATGATATGAACTAGATTAGGATTAGTATCACATGTATAGTTGTTTTCTTGTAGTTGGATTTGATGTTGACTGTATCGTGTAAGCGGTAAGTCTGAAAGTTTCTCGAATGAATGAATGAACAATATGTTTTTATAGAAAAGAACCAAAAATGTCCAAATTGATTCAACAGTTGATTGTATAACATTCTCACAACGTAACATAAAAAAACAATAAAAGCAACCCATTCCTGTAGATATTATTATTCAAGTAACAAACATTGAAAATTCTAGATGACTGATAAGTTGTGCTTCCATTGTGTTAAAGTTCAAATTGGAGTAACTATAAATCGTCCAAATGAACAACATTTTCAGTTACAGGTTGTGACTGAATGTTGTTAGGAACGATGTTTTCAGGAGTAGATGATTCACATTTCCATACGAAATCATTGTTTGATTGAGCACTTGCTTCTCCCTCTTCGACCTCTACACGCGTCCTCTGTCCTCCATGTCGTTCTTGTTCCACTACTTCTTCGTTAGTTGTAGGGGTGCATGATTGTGACTTTCTTTTACGTTTCTGACATGTGACATTAGTTCAAACAACCATATGAGTAATTACATTAAAAATTATATTCATTGAAATAAAAAATAGAAACACACTTGCCTTGCTTGTCATCAACGGTTCAGCATACATGATGTCTTGTGTGTCCTGCTTTTCCACACCCCACAGGTTTTGCTTTCGGCTCTTCCCCCGGATCGGATAATACGTGTTTTTCTTTGGGTCTTCAGGTTGTCGCTTATCCATAGCGGAGGTTTTGTTTGCAAGTCATCAGGAGTACGCCACAAGGATACATCTTTTAGAGGATAAACCCTTGCTTCGTATGTATTTTTTAGTGACGTTTTCTTAAACCAATCCATCGCCCAACTAGCGGTCATCATCCCTTCAACTCTAGACACAGCACAAACATGACCACAAGGTAGACCGATAGGCGCCATTTGCGGTAAGTGCATTCTCTGTTGTCAAAGTCAACAATATGAACATGTTTCGGATCAGTAACTTGGTAAATCTTGTGCATCTCAATTCCGTTAACACCCCAATTACCACTCTTTGCCATTCTGTTGTTTACTTTTGCATTTGCCCATTCGCTAAGTTCATCCGTTGGAGCATCTGAAATAAATAAATAATAATACATTTTCGAGCGACGTGACAAATATGTAATAAACCAATTATAATAGACAGTTTTTTTAAGTTACCTTTGTATTTTGCTCGACGTTCAAAATACCATTTTTGTAGAAGCCTTCGGTAGTACTCCATTAGCTGGGTTATTGGAACCTTCCTAACATCTTTGGTTACAGAGTTTACTGATTCAGCACTATTTGAGGTCAAATAATTGTACCTGTTTGCAGGCAGATAAGCACGCGACCATTTATCAAATCCAGCTTCATCTTTTAGTTTTTATACACATCAGGTTTTAATGATCGAATCTCTGAAATTGAAGCATCAAACTCCTCGCTCTGTAAGCTTTGCATGTCCTCCAATATATAGCTTTCCACTTTCTACTTTTCAAATTGCAGTTCATCATTAAATGCCGACAACAAAAACCATGAAACGCGTTGGGAAAAACGGTACTACATGCATGTGCAATTGCCGGATGTCTGTCAGAGATGATGGCCAAATCTTTTACTTCACCAATGCATTCTTTAAGTTTGCTCAAAAACCATGTCCATGATTCATTGGTCTCACCTTGAGATACACCAGTTGCAATAGATATAATCTGGTTGTTGCCGTCCATCCCAACAACAACCAGATTCGTACCAAGGTATCTCCCTTTAAGATGTGCGGCATCAATGATTAGCAATGGTCGCATAAAACGTAAGAAGCTCCGAATCTATTTTAAATGAATCAGAAATTTCTTAATTAATAAAATTTTGATAATAATAAAGGTATTAATCACAAATAAAAGATAATAGAATATATGGAAAACTTACAGCAACACCGAAACCAATGAATACCATCTTAAACCGATCTGTCTCATCTGTCTCAATGTGTGTTACTGTCCCCTCATTTTGCAACTTTAAGTTATAGCAATAATACGGCAACTGCTCAAAAGACTCCCTAGGACAACCGTTCAACAATTGTAATGCAATGTTTTTCCCACCCCAAGCTCGGTAGTAAGAAATGTCTACTTTCCAATCAACATTAAAATCTTTTTTTATGTCAGCACCCGTATATACCCGTTTGTAATTCCTCAATTTATCAATTAGTATGTGACCCACTAATTTTCGGGTAGCATTTCGATGATTAGGATGAATTTTTGTTTTGGAACATGTATGACAGTCGTTAATGGAAGTAACATAGAAGTATCGGCTAACAACACTTTTTCGTGCGTTAATGTACCAGTTACAACCTTCTACAAAACAAGCTACACCGTACCTTTTCTTACATGAGTTAGTAACTTTATACTCAAACATATCAACCAACGCTTTTATTCCTATTGCATAAATGCATCCTTGCTTATCATCAAACCGACTACCCACCTTTAATTTAGATACTACCGGGTGTTTATGGTTACTTAGCTTTTTAATTATGGGATCACTGGTGGGTGGATCGGGATATTTAGAAATGTGGTTTTCTGCCAACTAGGATGCACATCTACATTAACGTTTGCACCTGCACCCTCCTTATTATGATCTTCAACTTTTGGTGTTTCAAAATAATATTCTTGAGGCAACAAAGGAACATTAAGATCAATATCAAGAGTCTTAGAAGAAGTAGGCGGCTTTACCTCTGAAGATTTCTCGATAAGTTTGATGTATAGCGTCTGGATCAAGTTCCGCTTACAGCATATTTCATGAACGAAGAAAGAAACATCATCATCGTCACTCACATGAATTTTGGTTGAATCGGACATGTAGTATAAACTGATGATCTTATCTTTAATCTGATATTTGTTAATGAGATAGGTAATCAGATGTAGGTAGGTGATGTTAACTGGAAGTAAAACTCCACGAATTGATGTCTCAAAATCCAAATAAAGTTTGAATTTTTGGGATTAGCCGTCATTTTTCGGGATTTGTGTTCATGTTCGGTTTGTGTAAAACAATAAGGGAACCAAAATAAAATTCGCTGAAAATAGGACCTTTTAGTCGCTCAATATAAAATTCGCTAAAAATTTTCCCTCCGCAATATTCATTACCCGCTCATTCACAAAGTATATTTCCCGCCAAATTAGATGTGACTCTACTATAAAAGCGTCGAGTTTACTCATTGGGTAAATAAAACAATGGCTCCCTCCTTTGCCTCTACCTCCAGATCCAATAGAAAGCCATTGGAATACTACATCAATGCTACACACTGCGAATGTCCAAAACCATTACTGGTGGAAGTACAAACCTCTTGGACCCGGACTCATCCCGTAGAAGATTCAAGGCCTGTCCAATTTATGTAATATTATTAAGCATTATACTTATTTTACTTGTTAGGTTGAATATGTGAATTTAACAAATTTTTATTTTAGGACAAAAAGACCAAATGTAACTTCTATGGGTTCCTAGACCCGGAACTACCAATTGAGTATTACAAAGATTTGTTTTACAAGGAACATGAGGAAAAGAAACATTTAATGAAGACGAGAAAGATTTCAGTCTCTGATGAAGTTATTGAGGTTTCAAACAATGATATCATGAAAATGTTGGATGAGTTGACTTTTATCAAGTCAAGAGTGCAAGTTCATGACAAAGTTGTGTTGGTTTTCAGTTTGATTGTTCTCTTCGGTGCTGTAGTTTGGTTATGGTAATCTGTTTACCAATAAGTGTCATGTAATATGTAATATGTAGGTAGTCGTTTTTTCAAATCAAATTTTAGCACTTTACACAACATGTTTGTTGCAAATCAACAGTATCACAACACTTATATACAGAAACTAGGGCATAGACAAAGCCTGCATGGGTGTTAGGAATATACCAAGTTGCGCTACACAGACATGCATAAGAAGTTGTCTTTTGATGTCCTTCACAGACATCCAGTTTGTGGTTACATTTGGTTGAACAACAAAAGTCTAAAACCACATACAAGCCATACCACCAAACAGATGAAATGCATCTTTATTCATCACTTGTATGAACAGCCACCTTATACTTCCAAAAGTACTCCACCATATGCTCGATAACGCCAAAGCAACTTGAAGAGGGTCATCAACCTTCATACTTAAGTTGTTACCCGCCGTGCAAAAAAATACATACCCAAACTCCACAATCACCGTATGCATTGGCTTGTATAGGGACATCATCCGCAACTCGAAATGTGATCTTATAATCGAAATGATATTGAGTTGGCTTGAAGAACTTTGCACAAGTTTAGATCTGGTAGCTCTCAAAAGTGACCCTCCATTTTAAATTCTTTTCTCTCGTCTCGTGTCTGGCGTACCTAGTGTGTCATAAATTGTTATAACTCCGGTAAGAATTTCCAACTCGGCGAGAAACCGTGGCACTCGGTACGCTTGACAGGAAAGTATACCTAAATGTGATCAAATAATCCTTGTCATAATTCATCACATTTTGAGCATGTATATATTTACCCAAATATCTAGAAGAAAGTATGGTCTCTATATACAAACCTTCTCGACACTAGACCATGGCAATGGATAGCGTTTACCAGTGGCGTAGTAGGCACGCATAGACCCTTCAAGGATAGAGCGAAGAGAAAATGGTCCAGCCATAGCCCATGGTTTGCCCGCCTGAATCGCCACATTAGATCAACCCGAGATCCAGATGTCGCAAAAATTTATAAGCAAAATACCGGTAAACTAAATAAAAAAAAATAATTAAATTTTTTATGGAAATTAAATATCTGTTAGGTACCTCATCTCCAAGCCATCCTTTTTTATTGCCTCTTCCATAACCCAACAAAGCCAACCAAAATTTTCGATGAACAACGACGTCGCCAAGACCCCAAGGAAAGCTATGCGATGACTTCAAATCTTTTTTTATAAAGGTAGCCATACACGCCGGTTTAGTAATCTTGTTGATATCGCAACCTTCATGACGTGACAGATCCTGAATAAAGTTAAAAACAAGATTAATGTATATGTCTTTAAGATGTCTGTTTGTAAATCTACTTCTTCTATACCTCTACCCATGTTTCCAACTGATTATCTGCACCAGGTGGTGGATTAATATCTTTTCTCAGTCTTTTGGAACGTCGTTTCGGCAACTGTGGAGTCGTGGGAGGGAGATTCACGTATGGCTCCTGCAAACACTTGCCCACCTGCTTTGTCCTTTTCGACTCATCATCTTGTTTCAAAACAGGAGTACTCTCTTGGGTAACTTTGGCATCACTCTCTTTGGTAACTTTGGCCTTTCTAGTTTTCTTTAATGCTACGGCATTATAAGGTGACTGTCTGAACTTACTTGCATTTCTCTTCCTTTTACCCCGCATGAAAACATACTATAGAAAAAAAAATTCGTCATTGAAATAACATCAAACTTTTGAAGTACATGGGGTAAGTTTAATATATAATGTACCTGTACCTCAGAAGCTGTAGGCAAAGGCTTACTGGCTTGTCCGTCAGAATTATGAATCATCACTGTCTTGCTTCTTCACAAGCATCATTATCAATTTTGACTATTACCGCCTTGGTTGACAACTGATTTGCAACCGGTAACTCAACCCCGCTTTCTTTCTCCTTAACGTGGGCATCAACATTGTATGCTTCATTATGAATAACCGTATCTCCAAGATGATTTATATGCTCATACCCAATCCCTGCCATTTGTGACACTGCTTCACTTACTTTATGACCTTCATGAGAATCTATAAGGTTATTTTGATTACCTTGAACCACCTCTATAGATTTCTCACCAGCATTTAACACTGCCTCACGATCATGAGAGTGTTCATCAACAGCATTGCAATCAACAATGACATTTTCATTAACTTTAACACCTTCTATAGATTTATCATCCACATTTAAAACTACTTCACCTACTTTCTCACGATCATGAGAGTGTTGATCAGCATAATTGCAATCAACAATGGTATTTTCATTACCGTGAACGCCCTTTACAGACTTATCATCAACATTAAACACACCTTCATGAGCATGTATTTCATGTGCTTGAACCGACTCTCCGTGTTTATCACACAGTGATTATCATCAACCTCAATCTGTTTCGCCATCTTCATTTTTCACAAAGCATTTTGTTCATCTATCCCAACCTGTTTGTCCTCAACTTCCGAAAATCCATAAACAGAGAAATCATCTTCTAGCTCCACCTGTTCATCAAGTGCAGCTGTTTCCTCTGTAATTATACAAGAATTAACACATCTATATGGATGAGCAAATATAGCAAACATGTATAGATAGTGCAGGTGGAATTTATATATACGTATCAACACCGATTGAGAAAATGTTTCATTCAAATTAGGTAAATTCAAATGACTGGGATCATGATCTGGAATGTGATCATCTAACGGCAATGGTCCGTCGTGAAGACAATATTCCACAAGCTGTGACATAGTTGATGGAAAAGCGGCAGGGTCTATATAAGTAAGACCAACTTGTTCGTTTTCAGCATTTACACAACTCGATTTGTCGCAATTCTGTAGTTAACCAAACTGATTTAGTATGTAAAAACAAAAAATAAAAAAAAAAGTACTACTAAAAGGAACATAACCTTATTATAATCAGCCGAATGAACATCACCAGAATGAAGATCAAACAAACTAGGACTACCATTCCAGTTTTCATTATGAATTGGACTTGGCGTCTGAATTTCCTTGACATTTTGCCCAAAACAAGCCTCCTCCGATTTGCCGTCCGTATCAGTTGAAGTCTGAAATTTAAAATATACAATCAATTATACTACTAAAGAAACCTGCTAGCAGTGGATTCAAAACCACTAGCAGTGGTTTGATAGACACTAGCAGTGGTTTAATATACACTAGCAGTGGTTTAATAGACACTAGCAGTGGTTTGATAGACACTAGCAGTGGATACATCAAATTTACAAAAACAGCCCCTCAAGTGATACATTAAAGGAACCTACTAGCAGTGGATTGAAAACCGCTAGCAGTGGATTGAAAACCCTAGCAGTGGATACATCAAATTTACAAAACAACTCCAAGGAGGAATGAAAATCATGTGTGTGTACATTTACAACAAAGCCTCATTATACTTACGACTTACGAGTTGTTAAAAGAAGTTGTAATATACGGGTCTCATTTTCTAATTCAAAGTTCTTACGAAACATATATCCTAAAAATGAATGTAAAGACCATGTTCACCTTTGGACGTTGTATCTTTAGAGCTTCCTCAACAACGGCAAGTCTAGTTTTAATATCATTAAGGACTCCCACACATGTCTAGCTTGCTCGGGTTGTATCTTTATTGGCTCAGGGTTGTATGTTTAGAGCTTCCTCTACAACGGCAAGTCTATTGTTAATACCGTCAACCTCGCAATGTATGTCTAGCTGATTGGAACTTTGACCTTTATCAGTTACTGGCACATCATTATTGACTATAGCCACCTCTTTATCACCTAACGCCACATCTGACGATATCACCACCTCTTTATGCACCTACAAAGCAAGATCGAAACAGAATGTGCAATGGTCAATTGTCAACGTGAATACAACCATGGTTTGCACAAACGGGCCAACTTACCTCATTAGTGGGATCATTGGCAGGTAATTGATCTTGTAGACTATCCAACTGGCTCAAATACGCTTTACTTGGTGCAAACCATGGTTGTAACATTTCCGCATTTGTTGGAAGAAGATCCAAGACTGGAATAGAACGCTAGTAAACAAACAATTATAAAGTTAAAAACAAATATAACGAAGTCGTAACTTATTTGACAAATACAAACAAATGGAAATGCTTACAGGACCAAAAAGTTTGCCATAATGGCGTTTGGCAAATGTTTTACCCTTTGACCAACACAGACAACGTGGTATCTTTGACGGGTCTTTCTTCCACCATTCAGTGCTAGTGGGATAACTCTCAAGAATCCATATCTAAAATAATGGAAAAGAATAAAACCATTGTATGAACTGCTAGTAAACAAAAACTGATATGTTCATAAATGTATACACATCTAACCTTAAAAGCCAAGAAAAAGCCAGAAATATTATAGGTTGCAATTGTAGAAGGGTTTTCTTGCAATTTCTCTTTGCAGTGAGCATTGTAATGCCGGGGGTACCAAATTGGCTAAATTTTTGTAAAAACGGGTCCACAAGAACTCTCCCCAAGGATATGCATTCCATGCCCCAAAATCCTCAACTAATTGCAACAAATGACTGTCAACAATGTACCAAGGTCCACGACCTATGAACACGACTCAGCGACTAGCAACAGACATACCCTTACAGCATCCTCAGCTGATAACTTTGAAAATTCCGTGTCATTCCCAAACAAATCTAAAAGCTCATTGCCTTTACGTTACCTTTCTTATTAATTGTTTTTCAGGAAAGACACGCAAAGCAAAAGGACTTCGATCAATTTGTACATGGGGAGGCAAACAACCAAAACGAAATCCAGTCATCAATAGAAACTGTTCCCGACCGAATTTCAATACATTGTTCCCAATTTTGTATAAAATGGGGGACAAGAATCAAGAAGTTTGTCGATAATTACCTGGTGTTGTAAAACGAAATTAACAATATGATTGCCTTTACCTAGGTCAGAATTTCTAACCATGGCCCAAAAACAGTTGCTCTGAATGTTCATTCGACTGGATTGCTTGACAATTTAGACTTAATTTGCGAAAACAACTTAACCTTGGAACGAACCGTTAACTTAGCATCAAAATATTGGGGAATGTAAGCCATTTTGGAGTTTATTTGACTGAATAATTAGGGATTGATTTAGGGTTTCACAATTTTGAATTGTGTTTTTTGTGGTAGTAGTGTTAGTGTGAGTGTTAGTGTGTGTGTTTGTATTTGGGTAAAAAATTTGAAAACAGGGTAAAAAAAATGTTTCAAAATAATGTTAAAACAGTCTTTAGGTACAAAAAAAGTACATAAATTAAGTCGCTTATATTGATTCGCTTAAGTCGCTCAACCTCGGGAAGGAACTAAATGTATAAAAAATTAATTTTGTAACTTTGACTTTTTTTACTAAAGGACAAAAAAAAATTTCGCAAGATTCTAAACAAAGTCGCCTAGATTCGGTCATGTAAAATCGTAGCTGTAAAAGTCAGAAAAATGATTGGGTACACAAACTTCGAAGGACACTTGTCAAGCTTATATAAAAAGTAGAAAAGTCGCAAGTCTCAAAGTCTATTTTGGAAATACCCAAACTTTTTTCCTAAAAAGTGATGACACCTTGAGCAAAAGATGCATTCTCATAATTACCCCCTTTTTTTTTTCTTTATTTATCATTTTAGATTAGTGTTTAGTTAAGAAATTTTTTTATAAAGGCATCAAATTTGACGTTATTTATTACTTCCTGTTCTTTTTAGTTTTATGTTGGTGTCAAGTTTTTCAGTTTGACCGTAATTATTATTTTTTTCGTGTTATATAATACTTGATACAAAATATATAAATTGATTTGTGTTTTAAATATATTTTCATTGATATATTTTTCATCAAATATTATATAACACGAAAAAAAATAATTACGATCAACCTCTGAGGATAAAGACTTTGACTTTTCAAACATGGACTTATAAAATGGGACGGAGGGAGTATTATTATTATTATTTTTTTCTGTCGAACAATTTTTTTTTTTTTTTTTTAATACGGGTACTAATATTTTTAATTTGGTTTTTTAGGTATTTTGTGACATTTTTGCACCTCTCATTTTATAGGAGTTTTGATAATATGAAGGGCAAAAATGTCAGAAGTTACATCAAAAAGATCGAATTTGAAAGATTAGTACTCGTATAAGAAAAAAAAATTGTTCAATATCAAGAAAAAAATAACGGCAAGTATGATACCTTTATAAAACATTTGCCCTTAGGGGGTGGCATTCTGTTTGCCCCAAACCCCGGAACACCGACACCCATCAAGTATGGTTGAACCGAGTGAAATTGGTGAATTACCCCGATTTGGTATGGAGCGTCTTGTGGGAAGAAAGAGCCGTTCAACGGCTATAATATTTATTACCGAAAAGTTCAGATTATTAAAAGAGATGATCAGAAGTAATATAATTTATGATACCTGAACCTGATTCGATCGGAGAAGAAGAAGATGACTGACGAAATGATTCGACCCGCTTTGAGGTTTTGTGTGAGCCGGCTTGTTAGGCTCCGTGTGACCAGTTCAGCCCATTTAAGAAGCCCATACAAATAAGATTAAGATTTGATCAACTCTTCTTTGTTGAAGGCTTGACGAGGCTTAAAACGAATATATATCTCAGATGGTCATTATTTTATGTTTGAACTCTGAAATTTGGTTTAAAAAAAAAATATATGAGGTATGAGTTAGGTACAATACATTAAAATCTATTAAGGATGGAGATATGACAGATGAGATGTAAGAATATTATTGGTGAATGATTAGGTATGAAAATCTTGTTCTGTTTTTTTGAAGTCAAACATATGAAACTAGGAACATGTGACATGTACCATGTTGAGATAAATTGTCGTTCATTTTTCCTCCTGTTTTTATTTATTTATTTATTTATTTATTTATTTTATAGTAAATTTTACAATACAAAATAGTAACATTTTTTTTTCAATATCTTGTTTTAGTACGTGAATTATAAAATGTATTATTAAATACAAGACTAAATACATCGTTGGACTTAAATTTGTCCAAAAACATCGTCTGAAACCGTAACATAGATTTTTCGTCATCAGTAGTCCAAAATATGCGTTTTTTAGGCTAAACTGGTCCATTGACTTGTAATGCTCAGGTCAACGTCTGTAATCTGTTATTTAGTTGAAGGTATTATAGTCCATACACATTTATACCATACCTTAGTTAAATGTAACCCAATCTAATTTTATATTTTTACCACCAACACACAAAAGGGTGATTGTTTATGCTGATTATACCATCACACCTGACATTTTGAAGTTTGACTTTATAAAGGTCAACAGAGAACTAGTATGGACACACAGAATATAACCTCTAAGACAAATAAACACATGTAACCTTATACAATTGCTGGGTATGGTTTGAACATATGTTCCATGCATCAGATGTTATGTACCACTGTTTTTGGTATTGATGATAAAAAAGGGTGATCGTTTGTGCTTGTTATACCATGACATTTAGCATTTGAAGTTTGACTTTATAAGAGCATCTACAATACATCAAGTCTTTAAAGACTTGATGCATTTAATGCTACACACATTTAGTTACTAAAGCTTTTAAGAAAGACTTGAAGCTCACCAAGTCTTTCAAAAAAGCTTTTGATGCAATGCTAAAAACCATTCTCAAAGGCTTTTTTTATAATAGTGAAAAGTTTTTACTTATTTGACCCACTGAGGATGCTCTAAAGGTCAACTGACAAACTAATATGTACCCACAAAATATAACCTATAAGACAAAGAAACACATATTGTAACATAACCAACTATTTAGCATGTTGACTTATAATAGTCAAATGGGGATCATTGTCTAATACAACATGAAAATGACTTAAAATATAGATTCATTGTCTGATACAAGGTTCTACTGATAATTCACAAAATTGAAAAGATGATGAAGCTTCCACTGAACAACCTTCAAATGATGAACCTTCTAACTATGTACATACTTGTATTGGATGATCAACAAACAAAACATTGAACCTTAAACTGATGATGATACTACAATTTCAAAACACCAAATATTCAAGTTAGATAAGGTATAATTGCACTTTCAAAATATAAAACTATGTTTGACAAAAACACAACTATCTATTAAAAATGGAATAAAATAATGTATTTAATAAACATATTTTTAATAATTATAATATCACATATAAATATGTAAACTATAAAAAACATCGTTAAAAATTAGGGAAAATGATAAATTTAGGCATCAAAGTTGACACGCTTTTTTCTCAAGACAACTTTTTTTTCATTAAGATGAACTTGCTTAAGTTTTCTTTGTGACACTTAAAAGTGTGATTTGTGTCACAAAAGAAAATTAGGCAAAGTTCGCTACAAAAGAAAAAGTTGATGCTTCTGGGAAGTTCGATGCCCGTAAAAAAGTTCACATCGTTGGCCCATTTTCGCGACGCCGTCCGCTAAGATGTTGCTCGTTTTTGCACGCCGTCCGCTTTTCGCGATTTGGCATTTCGTCCGTTTAAGACGCTGTTCAGCAGTATCGTTTTTCGTCAGCTTTTGCACGGTTTCTTTGTTTCTACACGTTTGTTCCTTCTTACACGTTGCTCGTTTACATGTTTTCATTTGTTTTGCATGTTTTGTCCGCTTACACGTTTCTTTGTTTACACGCGTTTTCTGTTCGACGCTGTCCGCTTACATTTTCATTTGTTTTACAGGTGAATGGTCGAAAACGCGTAAAAACATGTAAAACATCTAAAACGCGGCAAAAGCTTAAAAACAAAAGCTTTAATTTAAAACATGCAAAACGGACAAATCAAGAAAAGGTAAGAAAATGCCAGAAAACTATTTTAAACTGCGGTAAAAAAATGCATTTAAAACGCAAAAGTTTTACGAAAACCGCAAAAACGGACATCTAAATCAAGCAGCAAAGCTCGGACGAAAACGCAAGTAAAACCGGATTTAAAACGCGTAAGTAAAACTTATTTAAAACGTAAAAAACCGACGAATGCGGCAAAAGCGACGAAAACGCAAAACCTTAATTTAAAAACGCAAAAAACGTACTAAAAACGCAAAAACGACCAAACCGTGTAAAGGACAAAACCAAGTAGAAAACTTAACAAAACCAGTGAAAAAGACAAAAGGACTAACGGTGCAATAAAAAATTAACGGCCGAACTTTTTTCGGGCATCGAACTTTTTTTCCTTTTCCAAGATCGGTCTTTTGGGCAAAGATCAATCCTTTTTTTTCTTATTAGAAATTTACTTTTTTTGTGACACAAAAGTGTGATTTTTGTGTCACAAGTTTAAAATTAGCAGTTTCTCACTGCCATAATAAAAAAAAAGTTCGATGCCAAGAAAAGGAAAACGTAGCAACTTTGATGCCTAAATTTATCATTTTCCCTAAAAATTATTATAAACAACAAATAACAAACATCATTAAAAAGACATATATTACTCCAATACTTTAAAAAAAGACAAATAACAAACATTATTAAAATTTAATATTAAAAAATAGAAAATTCACAAGGCTGCGTAAGATATAACTAGTTTAAGAAAATAGAGTCTTTTGGTGAAGAATTTTACTCCTTATTTGAGCTTAATTGATGCTGAAGTAAATATTGTGTAACAAAATATTCTTATGTGTAACAAAATATTTGTAACTTCATCGCGAAAGGAGTGGCGAAATATAATCCTTTGATACTTGTGAAAGGTGTCACGCAAACAGACAAACTTTACTCAAGACTTTTGGTATAGTGGTATGTCAGTTGTCTACTACACAAAAAAATATTGGTTATAGTTGTAAAAATTAATACTACATAAGAAAGTTATGGTAGAAACAAAAAAAATTCACTTAACAATGCGTATATTCAAAATTTTATAACAATCTATCCCAAATTATTTGTTACTTTAGTTTATGGGTTGTGTCAAATTAATTGTGCACTACCAAAAATAGATAGGAAAACTGTAGAAAAAATGTGTTTGTAAGAAAAACCCATATTGCTACCTCTAGTAAAATAATAAGAATACAGAATGATCCCTAGCATCGTTTTGTGTACGGACCGGCTCGTCACAAGCCTGATTGTACACATTATGTTACTCACGTTGCAGTTTTTCTACTTCAGTTTGCAAGTTTGACTGCGAAAGGATAAACTGTAGCCGATTAACCAAACATAAAATAAACTTGTAAAGTAAAAATTTACAATGCGCCTGATCTGAAAACAGGAAGACACAGAACATATATGGTTTGATGCTTGAGAATTTAAACGATTAATGCCAGTTAAATATGATGGTGTAAATGTACTTTCAAATTTTGACCAGCTAGAAGAACCAAGGCTACAACGGGCTACAAGAACCCCCATTTGTAGAAATGATCTCTGTATCTATCACTTAGAGAAAGAGTACAGGTTAAAAAATGGTCAGGTTGCGAGATTTGGGTAATGGGTCAAAACAGGTAATATTCAGTACGCATCGGGTTGAGCCAAAACACTTTCTGATATTTGGTGTGTCATATAGGATTACAGACGTTATATTACTTGAGTAATAATAATCTAACTTTTTTAAATAGAATGTTTCATAGGGTTAACAAGCATCAAAAGATACGGTTGGATGACTTTCGGCGAATTTGGATATGTAAGAGATATTTAGACTACTAAGTCTATGCAGCATTGTCGTAAACCAAAAGATTAACATACTCACATCTGTCGTAATCATGTCCCAGCAGTTGGCAACGCAGCCCTAAAGGAATCGTAAGACGATTCCATATCAAAATGAAGTTGTCTAGCCTGTTGTTCAGTCAACTCATCAGCAGGCCCCATTTTTGCCAACCTTCCAATCCACTCCTTCGTCTTAGTCTTCCCTTCAAAATCCGGGGGCAAAATCGACAACTTGTTCAAAGAACCAGACAAATCAGAAAGCAACGGGAAAACTTGATCCACAACAGTCACGTTGAGCTTCAACGTGTACATAACAGTCATAAAGTGCTGCACACATTCCGCCACAGTTGCAGCTGATGTCAACCCAGAGGCGGCTGCAGCTGCCCTGTGTTCCACTGTAGCAGGCACACCTGAGATCACTAGACGATTAATTGCAGCAGGGCAGTCCATACCGTATTTTTCGTGAAACCTTTCGATACTCGGCACGGTATCTTTAAGTGTTGAAGATAGCATTTTGAAGTGCGTGATCAGTTTCTGACACTCGCTCTCGTAATCAGCTGATGAAATAATATCACGAACATAAGCCTTTTCGAGGTTTTCTGTAGCCAGGATGATGGCATACAGCTCAGAAAGATTTTCATGCATTTTCCTCTCACGTTTGTCATTCCATAGTTTTACTTCCATGGTGTAGCTAGATTTTGTGATCAAAAGAGACCGAGAAACTTGACGTTATATCACTAGACCTAAAAAATCACAAAAAGGATAATGTCAATTCAACAGCTGATTGCACTAATAGTTATATAGGAAGACTGTATAAATGCTAACATACTGCAAAATATTAAGAGATATTACTTATTACAAGAACAAACATGTCGGTGCACTTGAAGCATTGTACACACTAACCGCACATAACATAAAAACAATAATCTAAAGCAAGAAAAATGGTATATATCTTCCACGCCATATAAATAACTCACAATATCACATCTCTTAACAAATATACGGTGACAAAAATAATAATCCTTATTATCGGCAGACATGATACATAATCCGTACATATTTTATGCTTATGTATACATATATCAACTATTTAAATCTCGATCTAAAGTTAGCTTACAATCAAAACATAAAAGAAGAAAACTAGATAGCAAGATAGTAATCGTAAAACTGAAATAAAAACATAAAACAATAGTGAGAAAGGTTTTCTCAAACTCCTTGGTATATGACCACAGGGAGTTGACAGTGAAAAGTGTGTTCCTGTCTAGTCTTTGGTTAAGCAACGGTACCTTGTAGATACAATGGATTCCTGACGTAGCATTTTGTAGCAAAGATGGGCATTTGGTCCATTTAGAGTCGATAACAAGGGCTGCTTACCTCAACTTAATGACACACACAGAGCCAGTAAGTTGTAATGTTGGTAGTCTTTGCATAGGTAAATCTTCCTTTTCTATGAGAAACTCTTGCAATTTGGATGGGCATTTTGACCCATTTACTTATTAATGGATCAACTAGGGTTGTTCCTTTTATCACGAGCTTGACCACAAACATGACCAGTTAGGCAGTTACCTAGCTTGCCACCTTAAAGTTAGGGCCTTCTTAATTCTAGAGTGTTTGTTTTTGGACATGGATTAAATTATCGGTTTCAAATTAGTTTCTCACAATACTTTAACTCAATATAACAAGATGTAATAAGAAACAGACGAGATAAATCGTTTATCGATACAAAAGCAATCTCAAACAGATATACTAACTATATTTAGCTGATAGTATCTTATGCCGCAAACATCATACATTGTATGCAGTCATATTTTTTTCATATCTGGTTTACATCCTAAATTTTTTCGCCACCTAATGGCCTAGCGATAAATCACATAACCTCGTCACAAGAGGTGTAACGTTCAAACCTCAAACCTCACTTGGTACACATTTGAGAGTGGTTAGGGAAAGAGTCAGAAACGGTTACAGGGATACCTATCCCTTGGTTAGGCCGCATACATCTAGTCAAAAACTCGCCCTCCCAAGGTGACCAGACAGGAAAACGTCATCCGTTTATATGTCTGAAGTATATCGACATTGCATTACTTTTTTGACTTAACAAAATCTATTTCCATAGACACATACGTACCCGATATAATAAAAGTTAATCCGTAACATAAACCCTTCTATTACTTACGTATCAAACTTATCTCATTGATCATATGATACGCAAACTAATCTATGGTTCTATTCACACAAGAGCATCACATTACTCAAAGATACATATATGGGGATGGTGCGAATGCTATTATTGTCAAGTTAGGCTCGGTTTAATAATCAGTTTTTTTCTTTAATTATTCGAGTACGTGAACTAAAAGTGTTTCACTTAATGATACAAACTCTCCGACAATATACACATTTTGATGACGTGACACGTCATCAAAGCGTGTATACAGGTAACATAATTTGTAGCATTAAGTGGAACACTTTTTAGTTCACGTACTCGGATGAGACATTAAAGAAAATACATTGTTATTTAAAATGTTATGAAAACCAGGTATTTAATTGACCCGGTCGAGTCACCGGTTCGACTAATGCAAACATTAGCTACAAAAGGTAACATGTAAAAATAAAATTACGCCGTAATTACATATAGTTAACTTGTGATATTTGTAAAAGAACATGAATGGAACCAAAACCCGGCCGGTTTTTTTACCGGAACCGGGTCGAACCGGGTTTTGAAACATAAGATAGATATAGATAGAGTAATGGTGTAAAATTAGGGATTTTAGTACCTGTTTGAAAGATCTATTAACGGAAAACTGAAAAGTGTGTTATACGAAGGGAGGAGTACTAGTAGCGTGTTTTCTTTTGGGGTAGTGTTTATGATACTATGGCTATGTTTATGAAACTCGAACCGGTTGGGTCGGGTTTGGATGCGTGTTGGCGGGTTTGGATGCAGGTTCGGGTAATTGATAAATTTTTAGCCGTACGAGCCGTAGACGGGTTCTTGGAATACCCGCCCGACACCGCACCGTATTCATTTACCCGAATCTATTCCCGCTTTATTGATATTGTAATTAACTAGAATATATATATATTATATATAATTTCTTCCTTATATTTTTTATACAAGTATGTCTGTTACATAACACATTTTATTTTGTACATGAATAATTCAAAAGCGTTAAATCGTTTGATACGATATTCATTTTCTTTAACTTTTAAAAAATTTGAATATATTACGATGTTTTCTTTTGTTTTGTCGGTTGATTTTAGTGTAAATTAATCTTAATACTATTATTTTGTCATTATAATATTCAATTGAGGATAACCGATAGTCACGGGGAAACCCGAAAAACCGATGGATAATATTAATCGGGTATACGACGGGTAATGAGGTGGGTACGGGTTCAAATATTATAAACGGTGACGCCAGACTCTAAAAACCCACCCCGAACCCGACCCGTTGCCATCCCTAGTTTGGACGGTTTTACATGGGCTTATTAAGGCTTGAGCTTATAAAATAAGTCGACTTATAAAATGAATTTATTTAAGAGGTATTTGAGGCATTTTTAGGGTAAGATAGGCTCAAAGAAAGTAAAATTGTTCTTTTTAATAAGTTGAAGTGACTATTTCATTATTGTTTTCATCTAGCGAAAAATGAGTTTGAGAACTCACATATTATAGTGATGATAGTGACGAGTCTTTGACACTATGGCACTTTAAGTGGTTCAACATATTGTCAGAGGCTGAGAAAGAGCTAAGGTTTGTTCAGCATAAATTTTTAGTTTTTTTGTATTAATCTTTTAAAATATCTGATTATTTTGTAACATCGCAATAACACATTCGTATCAATTTAAATTACATTCATATCAATTCCAAATCACAGTTTAAAAATCATTAACTTTAATAAGAGTAAATTACACCGTTCGTCCTCATGGTTTTCCAAATCACAATCCCAGAGTTCCTCGTTTTTGCTTTTTTGCTCCCGTTTACATATCAGACGCCAGCAATTTATCGCTTAACCTGCCAAGTATCTTTTCGTTATCTCAATGGCACGTTAGTCCCTAAAGCGCGATCACTTGCGGCGTTAGTCCTTTATACTAACGGCCGTTAATAACTCCAAAATTTTATTAAAAAATATTTTCTACGCGTTTTTTATCGTTTTCACCCGTTTTCTTACGTTTCATGCGCTTTTTGTCGCTTATATATCGTTGGCCCTGATTTTTCTACGTTTTTCTTACGTTTTGTTCGTTTTATACGTTTTCTACTTTTACGCTTTTGTCCGTTTTCAAGTTTTATACGTTTTCCTTCTTGTTTTACGCTTTTGTCCGCTTTTTTAACGCTTTTGTCCTTTTATCGCTTTCTTTTCGTTTTTTTACGCGTCCGTTTTTCACGCTTTTGTCCGTTTTATACGGTGTAATTTAAAAAATGACGTTGTTTTTAATCCGATTTTTTCGATTTAAAAATAAGTTTTTAAAAAATACGTCATTTTTTTAAAAAAATATCGTCATTTTTTCCGATTTAAAAATTGTCATTTTTAAAAAATAATCTTTTTTCCGATTTAAAAAATACTTTTTTAAAATACGTCATTTTTAAAAAATGACGTATTTTTTTCCGATTATTTTTCCGATTAAAAATACGTCATTTTTTAAAAATACGTTTCGATTTAAAAAATACGTTTTTTAAAAATACGTCATTTTTTTAAAAAATACGTCATTTTTTCCGATTTAAAAAATATGTCATTTTTTTTAAAAAAATACTTTTTTTCCGATTTAAAAAATCGTTTTTTATAAAAATACGTCATTTTTTCCGATTTAAAAATAATGCATTTTTTTTTAAATTACAATCGTATAAACGGACAAAAACGTAAGAAAACGGACAAAAAGCGAAAAAACGGAAGGAAAACGATAAAACTGGACAAAAACGCAAGAAAAAGGACAAAAGCGAAAAACGAAAAGAAAAACGAGATAAAAACGGACAAAACGTAAGAAAAACGGACAAAAGCGTAAAAAACTAAGGAAAACGTTTAAAAACGGATAAAAACGTAAGAAAAACATAGAAAAAGTAGACGAAAACGTATATAAACGGACAAAAACGCATGAAAACGTGAAGAAAGCAAAACGATTAAAACCGGTGAGAAAATATTTTTTAATAAAATTTTGAGTTATTAACTATCGTTAGTATAAAGGACTAACGCCGCACGGATCGCGGTTGGACTAACTGTGCTATGAGATAAAAAGATAACGGCAGCTAGCTTATAGGACTAACAAGGCATATGTGAAACCATGGGAGCAAAAAGCAAAAAAAGCAATTAAGATTACACAGATAGTAGTATCTAATCCAAGTAATTTACTCCTTTAATAATAAATCTACAAATTGTATCAAGTTTAACCACAATCACAATATCACCCCTCCTGAACCAAAAGAATAAAAAAAAAATAAAAAAAAATCCATAATATAAGTCATCACTTAAAAGCTCCAGAAAGCTCCGCAGCGCGTGGCGCCGTATTATGCCGCCATCCTTACGCTTACGCCGCCTTTTATGGCACATGTTTTTGTAAACTCGATATATATGAATTATGATTCAAATATATAAATATTTTCATACTCTTCGCCGCCGCATGTCACGCTTATAAACGCAAAGCTTCCGCCTTAGCCGCATGGGCGTGAGACTTGGTCGCGCCGCCACGCCACGCCTACGCTTAGGGTGAGCATATGATTCCCGATTGACCGACCACCGAAGGACCAACCGGACCGACTGACCGACCACATTCGGTCCGGCCCGCCCCTCGCTTTAAGCAATTGTCCTCGGTCCGGTCCGGACCAAAACCGACGAATTTGGCCTTGTTGGACCGGACCGACAAGGACCTAACGGACCGACACCCACGGTAATCAACTGACCACATCTCTGGTTGTCTCGTCTTGGCTTTCGAACTCGCTGTTCCGGCCCCTAAGTTCTTGGTCCTGGCCCGCTTCCCGACCGCCAGACACCCCTACCTTACGCTATTTATAACCTTGATATAATTACAACATAGCAAAACATTTGTATCAAGTCTAAATTACGATGTATCCCTATCAATTCCATATCACAATTTAAAAATCACTAACTTTTATCTGAAATTCACAAATCGTATAAGATTTAACCGCGATCATAGTATCAAACCTCTAAAACAAACAAAAAAATTTACATATCCATAAACACAATCACAAAGTAACAAACACATCCGTATCAAGTTTAAATTACGATTCATCCACATCAATTCCAAATCACGATTCAAAAACCACTAAAGTATATTAAGCATTTGCAAATCGTATCACATTTAACCACAATCAAAGTATTATACTTTCTAAACAACACAAGAAGTCACAAATCCACAAATAGAAACACAAGGTAGTAAAATATCCGTACCAGGTCGATTTATCCCTATAAATTCCGAATCATCATTCAAAAATCATTAACTTTAATTAAAAATGTACAAATCGTATCAGATTTAACCACAATCATAATATCACACCTTCTAAGTAAATAAAGAAAAGTAATAAATTTATAAGATATAAATCACAACGCACTAACACATCCGTATTAAGTCTAAACTACGATTTATCCCTATCAATTCCATATCACGATTTAAAAATCACTAACCTTTATTCAAGATTCACAAATCGTATCCGATTTAACCATGCTCACAATATCACCCCTTCTAAATAAACAAAAAAAATTCATAAATCCTTAAACAAAATCAAAATGCAGTAACACATTCATATTAAGTCTAAATTAAAATTTATCCTTGTAACTTTTATTCTAGATCCACAAACCGTATTCGATTAAACCACGATCACAGACTTATGCTCAATTTTCAAAATTTTTGAGTAAGAAAAAGTAAAAGGATAGAAAGTAAACATTTTCTGCCCAATCTCATGAGAAAACACTTACTTCAAAATCAACAAAATCACCCGTTCTATAATTTATTTTTCTTTCATTCCTTGACTGATACTCGAGAACACTGTTTCAAAAACCGAGTTTTTAATCAACCGGCAAGTCATCCGAAGACCGGGTCGAACGGTTCACCCGGCTTTTCATTTTATTATTTTATTTTTCCGATGGGTCAACGGTTCGACCGACGGTCAACCCGCTTTTATAAAAAATTTGAAAACCAAACCCTACGGGTTTCAGCACGGGTCACTAAAACCCGACGGCCTAACCCGGTTTAAAAACCCGGCTTCTTTTTACCCGTTTTACCGAAGCACTGTCCGACCTGTTAAACCGATTGGTCGACCGGTAAAAGTAAAAACTCCATAAATAGAAACACCACATACCAAAATCCCTAATCTACCCTTACCCATAAACTCCATCGTCATCATCATCCGAATATAACTAGGGTTTATCAAAACACACACACTAAAAAAAACACACACACACAGAGTGAACGTCAGCCATGGGTAACCCGAAGCAAAAATGGACACAGGAGGAAGAAGACGCCTTACGCGCCGGCGTAGCAAAACACGGCACCGGAAAATGGAAGAATATTCAGAAAGACCCTGAGTTTAACCCTCATTTGTATTCCAGATCAAATATCGATCTCAAAGTATATATATATATATATAATCATACCCATTTTTTATATATGTGTTGATTGATTAGGTGTAGTTTGATGATAGGAGTTGTAGGTTTAAGAAAGGGAAGGGGGGGGGGGGGGGGTTGTTTCGGCTTATATATCCGGCTTATGGCTTATTTGGTTTTGGGCTTATGTTTCATCAGCTCGGCTTATTTCGTAACTTTTCAGCTTATATAAGTTCATTATGACATAATAAAATTGATGATAAGGTGTTTGATGAGAGGAATTGTAGGTTTAGGGGGTGTTTGTTTTGGCTTGCTTATGGCTTATTTGGTTTTGGGCTTATGTTTCATAATCTCACTTTTTGTGGCTTATTTTGTAACTTTTTGGCTTATATACAAATGCGTTTGGATTAGCTTATTTAGTCGGCTTATGGGCTTATTTGAGTTTGGAAAAAGCCGATAAGCTAACTTTTTAGAGCTTATATTAACTTTAGCTTATTGGCTTACGCCAATAAGGTGAAGTGATAACTTCATAAGCTTCAATAAGTGAGCTTATCGGCTTTTTCCAAACTCAAAGAAGCCCATAAGCGGGCTAAATAGCTCACTTTTTGTGGCTTATTTTGTAACTTTTTGGCTTATGGGGTGTTTGTTTTGGCTTATATAGCCGGCTTATGGCTTATTTGGTTTTGGGCTTATGTTTCATAAGCTCATTTTTGTGGCTTGTTTTGTAACTTTTCGGCAAGTTCATTATGTCATAATGAACTTGTATAAGCTGAAAAAGTTACAAAGTAAGCCACAAAAAGTGAGCTTATGAAACATAAGCCCGAAACCAAATAAGCCATAAGCCCGATATATAAGCTGAAACAAACAACCCTGTATTCATGTGATTAATTTGTGTTGATTGATTAGGTGTAAATTGATGATAAGGTGTTTGATGTGAGGAATTGTAGGTAGAGGGTGTATTTTGGGTTATTATTATTTGATATTTTTCATGTTTAAATTTTCGCTTATTCGTAGATTTTAATATGCTTAAAACAAGCTTTTATGAGTAGTAAGCTTATATAAGCTCATAGGTCTTGAAATAAGCCAGAAAATTTGAGCTTATGAAAAATAAGGCGAAATCAAATAAGCTATCATAAGCCCACAAATAAGCCTAAACAAACACCCTATAAGCTTGTTTATTTGTTATTTTGATATTTGTGTTTATATATATTTATTATGATTAGTTTTTATTAATGAATTAGGTGGAATTCGATGTTAAGTTGTTTGATGATAGGAATT